>JAZKJV010004411.1:0-353573 GCA_037367405.1 Ottelia alismoides
TAACCCATACTCGATCCAAAGTATATGGATATTATACTCATATTGATCATCATTCAGAGACGGTCGAAACGAGTTATTATACACCAAAATCCGTGATTCGAGGCGAACACACGGAAGACTGAGTTTAAAAAAAACTATAAGTGGCTCCCATTGTTTCCAAGGAAAAGGGCTTCCTTTCCCCTTTTCTTTTCCCTACCTTTATTTCCATTTTCTCCTATCAATCCCAATGTGATGAGCCCCTCTTTTATCTTTTCCATTTCCCCCTACTGAAGCCTTTCTCTGCAAAGGTTGTTGTCCAGCAACTTGAGAAGCTCCTGTTGCTGCTCAAATACTCCATCAAGATCTGCTGCATGTCAAGTTTGTTTTCAAAATTTTGGAGATCTTTCAAAGGTACATAACCTCCCTATCCTTTGCTGCCATCCATGTTTTTGTGCAAGTTTAAACCCTCATTATTACCCTCCAACTATTTTTTTCATGATATCATCCATTCATCATCTTCCTCATTTTGTTTAAGGTTTAAGCTCAAGGCTGCATGGTTGCTTCAAACCATTTGCTGGTGTTGCATGGTGATGAATTTATTGGATATTAGCTTGCATGTTGCTTTGTTCATCTTGATTTGAAATGAGTCCATGCTTTGTTTCTTGTTACCGTGAGTTGTGCTGGCCAAAACTTGTTCCTTTGGAACAGGATGCAAAAGTTTTCAAATGCTGTTGCATAAGAGGATATTATTGGCTTGATTGTATTCTTGAATTTATGAGAAATATGTGTGAGACTCTATCATGCAGCTTTCTTTTTGTAAAGAAGCAAGTGCTTAGGACAAAGTGTTATATTTGATGCTTTGAGTATATAAGAAAAGTTGTGAAACTTTTCTCTGCATTCAATCTAAAATCTTATAGGGAGACCAAATTGTCATACATTTTTATTTATAATTTAGGCATGAATAAAGCATATGAAGATATATACAATACTAGTTATTTGTTGATTTTACTTTTTGTGGACCTTATTTTATTTCCAGATTTTCTAAGATGGATTGATATGCATCTACTATGAATGATACAACAAGAAATAAGAATCCACACTACCTTAATCAACCACAGAAGCAATCAATTGAACATATTAAAATTGACTTCAATTTAGCTTCACTTCTTAATATTTTTTTTATATTTTTCGACTAAATGCAACCAGTTTGATTTAAATATATCTTTAGTGTTTGAGATTGAAGTAAAAATGATTGATTCGATTAATTAGGTTTCTGATAGGATGCCCACCCAACTAATTGGGTCTTGATCTGATGTCGGGTTACTAAATCTGCTAAAAGTCCTAGAGGAGGCATGTATCCAATGGATAGCAATCTGCAAGAAACTTGAACTAAAGTAGGCAATTTCATCAAAATAATTTGGTTATCAGGCATTCATTTGATCTTCTGTTTTCAAGTAGCCACCCGAAGTCCAATTGATAAATGAAGAATCAGTTTGTCAAAATTTTCAGATTAGAGAGAAATTTTCTGCAGTAACTAGGATTAGCCACAAAATTTGGGTATTGACTCTTATCATGTTATATTCTATGTATTGAGTCAAGTTATGGATCTTCCATAATTGTTTAGCCAAAATTTTTCATTTAAAACATCTTTCTCTTCTAAAACATCGACCTCACAAGTAGTGGTTTTTGTGAGACCTATTGCAAGAATCTAAAATTTTATATATGTTCAGCCATCTCTACCTATGCATTTTGTGATTTTCAAGTTATAGTGACCCTTACACCTGACCATGCGAGGGTGCGGTGACCCTCAACTGGGTGGGAGATAGGAAGTCCAGATAGGGCAGCGGTCGCCAAGTACACGGGTCTAGGATCCTAGTCATTTTCACGATTTTTACGCGAGCTCATGGCGTTTTTACGCCTCATTGGGATCCCGATTTTTGATCAGTTCCGCTGACCCTTCTATTTTAGGGTACCTAGGCTGGGGGGTCTCTCGATTTTAGTGTTTCTTATGAGCTCGTTTATAACGCACCGGTCGAGCCAATTTCTTGAGTGATTTTTCGGAGAGTCTCTCTCACCCGTCTCTGTGGCGTAGTTTTGGAGTAGTCCTATCCCTCTAATGGATTGCATTTCCACCTTAGAGGGCGAGACGGAAGGGTCTCTTAGAGACTTCCTCACCGCTTGAATTTGGTTACTATTCCGCCGATAGGCTTGGCGATGGCTACATCTGAATCAATTACAGTTGAGCTTGGAATAGATTACAGATTACAATAGAGTTTGTATAGAGTTACGATCAATTACAATTGAGTTGGCTACAATTGACCTTGGTATAGAGTCAATCATTATCATCATCAATCATCAATCATCAACAATTATTCGGATATCAGAACTACTACTATGAGTGATAAGAGAAGTTTAGTGGACGTGTTGAGAACTTAGTTAGGATGCGTTATACTTCACCGCATGCCTATGGAGGCATCCCAACTCTAAGGTATTCTTCTTGCCTTAGACTCATGGTGTGAGACCACACTCAGACCAAGACCATAGATTATCCGCTAGACTTAGGGTGCGTTTTGGTTCGTGGGTTATCCAGAGGTGGATAACCCGGTTTTGTGTTTGTGTGTTTGGTTGGTATGTTAAGGGTTGGGAGGGTTTGTGTGATGGGATTGTATTGGAATTTGAAAAAAGTTGGTAGTTATTATGATATGATTGTATTGAAAATTTTGAAAAAGTGGGTGGTTGTTGTGATGTGATTGTATTGAAGTTTGGAATAGTGAGGTAGAAGTTAAGTATTTTATGATTTTTAGATGATATGATGGTATAATATATATTTTTTTTGATGGAAATGGAGTGAGCCCCACTAGTGGGTTGAGAATATGGGTTTGGGGGGTAACCCACCCCAAGTTGGGGGGTAACCCCCCAACCAAACGTCCCCTTAAGGAACTAGACAAAATTAAGGACCGGATCGGAAACACATCATCCTCAAATATCAAGATCCATTAATCTAATATCTAAATGATAAAAGATAAAGGGGTTTACAAACAAAGCAACTTGAAAACTATTTTCCACGCAAGCATCTGTAAATTTTATATATCAAGGCCTTTATACTTGCTTTCTTTGGATACACTAAATTACTTATTATTTTTTATATTTTGGGATGTACGCAACAACCGTTGACATCCTTTTGTTACTTGCATGCGTGGCAGGCAAAAAGCCTATGTCGCAGTAGCTGACCGATGATTCCAAGCATTTGATGTTATACCCGACAACATAGTTGTTACGACTTTGGTTAAGTTTATGTATATTGCTTTTGTTTCTCTTTTATCACTTTTGGGAGACATGTATACAATGTAATATTTCTTTTGTACATGTAAAATATATGGAAATTAATGTAATGAAAAGTTGTATATATTGTTTGTGAATGTCATGGCCAAATGCGAAAAATTTCCCTCAAATTCGATAATATAATGTGACTTTTACTGAATACAATGCTGCGAGTGCCGTGTAACGGGTACTCGGATCGAGGGCGTTACAAGCATGCCACCAGGGCCATCAGTAGGAACATTATGTTCATTACATACCTAAGGTGTGCTAGATGGCGAGGAGAGCGCATGAGCATCGGGGCAAGTAGAGGACCTGCGAATGCAAAACCGTGGTAGGAATTGTGTCAGGGTAGACAGAGGTGGAGGTGGAGGTGGTGGAGATGGAGATGACTGAGACTCAACATGGGGAGTTGTTGGTAGAGATAAACAGAGTTGGTGGAACAAAGACGTCATCACCAGAGTCAACATTAGACAACCTGTCACCTGTAGGAGAAAAATACATAATATACTAAAAAACTTACATCAGCACCACTCACATAATATTTTCTCCCAATAGGATCAAAAGATCTATACCCTTTTTTGGGTACGGAATAACCTTTAGACACACATTTGACAGGTCTAGGAGAGAGCTTGTCACGACCAGGAGTAAATTGTGGACAAATGCCACAGACCCAATGACCCTGGGAGTAAGGGAGAATAAGTCCTCGAGAATCACAATCAAGAAGGAACTTTTTCTCCAAAGATAGTAGAAGGCATGCGGTTTCACCAAGTAACATACATTGAGAACCGCATCTCCCCAGAACGAATGAGGAGCTCGACTCCGAATCAAAAGAGTCCTTGTGACATCCAAAAGATGACGGTGTTTGCATTCAACAACACCATTCTGCTGTGAAGTATTAGCACAAGAAGTCTGATGAACAACACTAATAGATCTGAGAAAGGTAGACAACAGTAAAGTAGAAAACTTTAAGGCATTGTCACTGTGAATAAACTTCACATTAGCAGAAAAAATGTTCTTAATCTCAATAAGAAAAGATTTAATAACATGACCATCTTCAGACTTATTCTTTAACAAGAAAACCCAAGATAATATAGAGAAATCATCCAGAACAACCATATAGAACCGATGCCTCTGATGATCGGGAACACGACTAGGACCCCAGATAACAAAATGATCCAACTCAAACAACTGACTACTGTGACGACTTGGAAAGATGAACGATGGTGCTTCCCAAGCTGACACGTCTCACACTCCAAGGTAGTATGAGTAGAGATCTGAGGGAGAACATGACAAAGCTTCTGTAGAGGAAGGTGTCCTAAGTGAAGATGCCGCATGAAAGGAGAAACAGATCCAGATGGAATAGTAGCAACACTAGCACACGGAGGTTGGACCATTTCGTACAACCATCTCTGCTCACGACCACATCCAACACCCTGCTTGTGAGTATATCTTGAAACAGAAGAGAAGAAGGATCAAATATGACACGACAATGTAAATCTTTTGTAATTTGACTAATAGACAAAAGATTCATCTGAAATGCTGGAGCATGTAAGACATTATGCAGATACATAGTTGGGGCTAGAACAATCTCCCCTTGACCAACAATGTGGTTGAGGTGCAAAGATCTGGGGATCAGATTATATTGCTAAAAGTTGGTGCCTGAAGAAGAAATTCTGAATATCATCTCAGTTTATGCACCACAAATTGGTTTGGATTGATAGGATTAAACAAGTTTTTTAGGGGGATTTGGATAAGATTATGCAAGGAATCCCACAAAGAGAAATGATTTGCTAGGTACCACGAGACTGCAAGGCGGCCATCTCCTCCTCCGTAACAAGTCGTCAATTGCTATCCTATATAGCCTCCTGGTATGTTTGTGGGATAGTAACAACTGAGAGGTCTATAACAAACCTCCTGTACTCCTCTAAAAGATGGTCCAAGGAAACATGCGCAGTTGGCGGATCAGTGACACAATTACTACGCGGTTTCCTCAAGGCAGTATGTACATCAAGGTAATCAACCTCTTTGTCCTCAGATATCAGCTCCTCCTTTATAGTATCCTGTGGGATAAGCATATCACCAGTGCCATCAGTAGAAACAATGTGTTCATTATATACCTGAGGCGTGCTGGATGACGGGGAAGGCGCATAAACAGAGGGGCGAATAGAGGACTTGCGAATGTAAAACCGTGGTAGGAACTGTGTCAAGGTAGACAGAGGTGGAGGTGGTGGAGGGAATAGAAAAGAAGAGGAAAAGTCTTTTCTGGATTTTGTATCTGCTTATGATCTTTTCATTGCAAACACTCTATTCAATAAGAGGGAGGATCATCTAATTACTTATTAGAGTGGCTCGTCTAGGACTCAGATAGATTACTTTGCGTTGGGAAGAAGGGATCGGTTGTGTTGCAAAGACTGCAAAGTAATCCTAGGGGAGAGTAATTCTACCTAATATCGCTTGTTAGTTATAGACGTGCAAATAAAAGGGCTAGTAAAGAAAATGAGAGTTTTCAAGATCACTAGAACTAGATGGTGGAATCTTCAATTGAAGCAATCAAGCTTCAAGGAGTAGGTTTTTGAAGTCTTATCTTGGGATTGTAACGGAAGTGCTAATGAGATGTGGGAGGTAGTAGCATCTTGTATCCGAAGGGTAGCCAAAGAGATGCTAGGCGAGTCAAAGGGAGGATCTCTAGGCTAAAAGGAGGCTTGGTGGTGGAGTAGAGGGATGCAAGAGATGCTCAAAATTAAAAGTGCTTGCTTTAAAGCTATGTCTAAGGATAGAACAAATGAACCTGTCACAAACTACAAAATAACGAAGAAGGAATCAAAGAAGGGCGGTAAGCGAAGCTAAGTCAAAAGCTTATGAAGTTTTGTACAAAAATCTTGACTCAAAAGAGGGCCAGAAGGATATATTCAGGGTTGCTAAAGCAAGCAAAGAAAGACAAAGATTTTTCTCAAGTAAGATGCATTAAGGATGAGGAAGGTCATGTGCTTGTTACTCCGAAGGATATAGGAGATCAGATGGAAGCAATACTTCCATAAGCTTTTCATTGGGGAAAGAAATAGAGGTTACTTTGGGAAATCTAGCTAGTAGTGAAATTTACTTGAATCGTGCAAGCTATAGATGAATATAAAGGAAGTACGGGAGGATTTGAAGGTTATGAGACATGGGAAATGTGTAGGACATGATGACATTCCTATAGAAGTTTGAAGAGTTTTAGGTGAGTATGGTTTGACTTCGCTTACAAATTTACCCAATGTTATTTGACGATGCAAGAAAATAACTGAAGAATGAAGGAGAGGCATTGTGGTGCGTCTTTATAAGAACAAAGTGGACATTCAAAAATGTTCAAATTACAGAGGTATCAAGCTGATGAGTCACACTGAAAATTTTGGAACGTGTGATCGAAAGAAGGTTAGAGTAAGTTTCCAAATTAAAAGAAAACCAATTAGGATTCATGCCAGGTCGCTCAACTATTGAAGCCATCCACTTGCTAAGGAGAACAATGGAGATTTACATAGCTAAAAGGGAAGAACCTCCACATGATTTTTTATTGATTTAGAAAAGGCTTATGATTCTATCTCACGAGAGATATTATGTAGAGTTTTTGGAGAATAGACAAGTACCTGTCCTATACATTAACCTCATAAAACATATATATGATATGGCTTCATCTTGTGTAAGGTTACAGTATAGGAAGACCGGCTATTTTGACATCAACATTGGTCTGCATCAAGGTTTAACTTTGAGTCCATTCTTTTTTACTTTGATTATGGACGAGTTGACAAGTCATATTCAGGATGAGATACCTTGTTGTATGTTATTCGCTAATGATATTATGTTGATAGATGGGACTAGAGATGGAGTAAATGAGAAGCTTGAGGCTTGGAAACATGCTTGGGAGACTAAATGGTTTCATATAAGTAGGACTAAGACTGAATATATGGAGTGTACTTTTGATGGAAGCAATAGTGGAGGAATTAAAGTTAAGATAGGTGATGATAACATTCAGAAGAGAGATTCTTTTGGATACTTGGGATCTATTTTGTAACTTGATAGGGAAATCGATGGAGATGTTACAAATAAAATAAATGCAGGTGGCTAAAGTGGAGATGAGCATTTATTATTCTCTGTGATAAAAAATTCCTTTGAAAATCAAAGGAAAGTTTTACAAAGCAGCTGTGAGATCTGCTGTGCTCTATGGATCTGAATGTTGGCTTGTTAACCATAGATATGTGCCAGAAAATGACAGTAACAGAAAATGAAAATGCTAAGGTGGATGTGTGGACACACGTAAAGACTGCATTCAGAATGATGCCATCATAAGGAAGGTTGGTGTAGCTCCGATCAAGCATAAGATGCGATAAAATCGCTTAAGGTGGTTTGACCATTTGCAAAGGAGGTCAGCTAATGCATCGGTGAGGAGACGTGAATTTTGGAATGTTGACCTGACTAAAAGAGGGCGAGAAAGGCCCAATAAGTGTTGGAATGAGATTATACGAAGAGATCTTAGTTTTTTGGATCTAAGCCCGATAATGACCCAAGGTAAATTTGAATGGAGGCAAAGAATCCATGTAGCTGACCCTACTTAATGTAGGAAAATGCTTTGTTGTTGTTGTTGATTCGATCATTAGTTGTTCTTGAAGATGATTATTACTTTTTCAAGTTCTGTCCAAGTTCTCGGGTTTTCTATTGAAATCCTAATTTCTGTCCAACGACATGGGAGTTCGTGATCAAGATCATGATTCCATTCTTTGGTTTCTTTATTGAAATCCTAATTCAAGGCGACAACCTCCTCTCGATTCTAGCAGCATCTAGGCGAAGTGACACACTAACCTCCAGATCCAGACCTAGCCCTATCCGCAGCCCTAGGCGGTGCTACCTCCAACGCGAGCTCCTTCTAGTAGGCGGCGAAATCGCTCCAGGCGTTTGAACCCCTGAGGATCCGGGTACCCGTTTACGCCGCGTTCGCAATATAGCATTTGTTAAAGATCGCATTTAGTCAACATGAATTTGAGGGGAAATTTTTCGTTTTTGCATTTGACATTCACATTTAATTTAAAACTACAGAACAACAACAAGATGTGCCTCCAACTTTTATTTCATTAATTTCCATATATATATATATATACAACATTTAACAAACTATGCTGACAGTGTATACATGTATCTTAAAAATATATAAAGAGAAAAGAAAGCATATACCTCATAAACTAAACAAAAACTACAACTAATCTTTCTCCTAACTCCAGTGTTGTTACTTACGATGCCTTTCTTTTATCTCCCCAATGGATTATCGACTCGAGTGATCTCCAATCACCTGATCAAAGAAGGAAATGCTCTTATTGATTCTTGTCCAGACTATGAAACCGCCCAAGTTGGTGAATGGTACTTTCTCTTCGAACCGTTTTATAGGTAGAATTAAAGGGAGTCCCACTTGTTGATTCACAAATCAGCAACTGCATATATATATATAGGGCATATCTAGAGAGCACTGTGCCCATTTGTGACTAAATGAGTCCCCCCATAAGAATCGTTTGATCCTAATCGTGTGGTTTAAAATAAAAAAACGCGATTGTAATATTCGACATACTATAACCGTGCCCGCGCAAAATTCGGATAGCAATTTCCTTTTTTATCGAGTAATTAACATTTGGTTAAATTCCAGAAAAAAAGGAATCGAGGTTTCTTCCTTACCGAGTCACCGATGACCAAAAGAGAAACCCTACCTTCTTCTTTGACGGCGATCTTTGGGCTGAAGTTCAACAACGAAGATACGTAAGTTTTCTTGTATTTTCATGATTCAATCGATAACTTATAACCTTAAATCACGTAGTTTTAATCTTCTTTCAACGAAAGATAATTTTTTTTGATTTTTTCAATCATTTCATTTGATAATAGTAGCATTTTCATTCATTAAAAGAGATTAAAGATGTTGATGTTATTTCAAATAATGTTTCGTGTTCAAGACTTTGAATATTTATTACTTTTACAATGATAATTGATACTAAAGGAGTATTTCGATCTTACAATTAGTATTGATACGTCTTACTGGACAAGCTAAAGTTTCTACTTTATATGAACGAACAGTATTACTTCGTGTTACTTTTCATTCACTCTAATGTTACGAATCTTAGAGCTTACTTTTACATGTTACCAATCGTGTTATTATTAGTCTATAATATTCAATCCTTCGTTTCAAATTATTATAATTAGTGTTAATGTTTGATGACTGATTCTTACTTGTACAACGGTAAATGTTACTAAAGTATTCTTTAGATCTTACCAACAGTAATGATGGGTCTTACTGGACACACTCACATTTTTTCATTTACAGGTTACCAATCACAATTCTTTAAGTTACTGATCTTTCACTCCAATACTACGAATCGTAGTAATTACTTTTACTTGTTATCATTATTACCAATTAGTAATGCTACGATTTACTATTGGTACTTGAACATAATAAAAAAGTTACTGATAGGAAGTGTTAATATTACTAGTATTATTTTTGTAAGTTATTAAATTACTAGTTTATTTAAACAAAGTTACAAACGCTTATGCTATCAGTTACTGATGTATGCGTAAAATATTACTTGTTATGTACTGCAATAATTAAAAATACAATTTCAAGTGTACAATGTTACAAACGCATATATTAAGTGTTACGTGTTATATATTAAATAAATTACATTCATTAAACCTAAAAAAACTTCATTTATAATAATTCCAACAAAATTCATATTGTGGTTAAATGTGTGGTTTTTCTAGGGTTTTATTATTTATCAACTTCACTAGGAGAAGGCTCGTTCGTTTCGCAGAGGCGGAAAGAAGACTCCTTTCGTTTGGATTGAAGGTCTCGAAAGTTGGATAGAGAGCGGAAGTTTGGAAGAAGGGTACTAGAATCGGTAAGAAATCAAATATGCATATCTCATTTGACATCTGTATTATGATTCATTGTTCAAGCCGTGCATGTCCATATTAAACGATATATGGTTTTATTAGGGTTAGAAAATCTGAGTTTAAAATTCCTGGTACACAAATTAGGCATCTGTATTGGATACTTTCGACTTCAAAATACAACTTTCAGAACCATATCTTGTTACCTGGTCCATCCTATCGCCTTATAAAATATCAATATGTCATAGCTAAGAAAAATAGATAACTTACTTATGTTGTATTAGAAAATTACCAATGAATCATAAATTATTACTGATTGTAATATTGAAGTTACGTATCGAGTTTTATGTGTAAGATTACAAAAGATATTGATGCAAAGATTATTGATAGTTGATTTGTTACCTGTTATATCAATAGAACTCTTCCAAATGGACGAAGCAAAAGGATATCAAGTATCATACAGGAAGAGGAAGCATGAAGTTATGAAAGGACCAGCAATTGAAAACCTCATTGGTACAAAATTCATAACTTTATAAAATTTTTATTCTTTTAATTATGAATTAACATCTTTTGATACAGGTTCTAACATTGAAGTTAACAAATCAACTAAAGATTCCAACGGTTAGTTATCCTATTAAGTTCTAGTATACATTGCTTATGAGACACTGTAAATTATATCCTGTATTATATGATTATATAATGCAGTATCTGTAGAAAACCAACCAAATGTCAAAGATATACCAAATATGGATACAAAGAATTCCAATGTTTACATAGAAACCATTCCAGGTAAGTTAGTATTGAATTGTTAATTTATCAATTGTATAAAAATTAATTTAGCTATTAATTTTAATTGAACTTTATTTAAACTTCTTACAGTACGATATTGTGTCCAGCATTGTTGTTATATTAAACAATTCGTGACCTATCTCGGAAACAATAAATTGAGTAAACGACACAGAAACTTGATAGATAGATATGCTTTTTCAAGGATTGTATCCATCACAAAACTTGATATAAATTATCAAGTACTGAACTTAATTATTCAGAAATATCAAGGCAATCATGTTTTCAAGTTTGGTACGAAAGAGCTTACATTTTCAGACAACAACATAGGTTTGATATTGGGTTTACCAACGTTCGGATTCCCAAATCAACTAAGGGGGTATTCATTTGAATGACCCAGTTCTTTGGAGGATTTGATTTTTCATTCAAATATGTCATTGAATCGTCACAATATTTGTGATATTCTCGATTCATTACGTAACCAAGAAGATGACCATTCAGTGAGAATGTACATTACATGTTTAATTTCATTAATGTTTTGTACATTCTTGTTTTCGGAAACCAACTTTTGCTTCCCACGAGTTTTATTGAACTACATAGACTCAATTGAAGACACTCGTTTCTTCAATTGGTCTAATGCGGTTGACAATATGATAATGAAACATATGGATGATATTGTTGAAAAAATGAAGATTCGTTCAACTATGAATGTGAAATGCACTGTGGGATACCTCACTGGATGTGCCGCGTGTTTATACGTAAGTATACATAATTACTAATACTATTAAATGCATTTTATTTAAAAAATGTGATAATTAATTTTCATTTATATTTCAGACATGGGCACTCGAACACCTTTTTCCAATGAATGCATTGAACCAAAACTTGCTGCCAAGGATACGGAAATGGGCAACTCCATGCAAAGTTTCAATAGATTAATTCTTCTGCTTGGATGAAGACCAGGTAACATTTAAAAAATCAATTTATAAATCTTTCTTGTTAAATGTCTTTCTTGCTTCTTATAATAATCACTTGTTATATCAAATCATCAATGCTAAATGTAAGAACTTATTTGTTATATCAAAATACCAATTTATATACATGAGTTAACAACTGCATATTTATTTATTATTGATATTTTTGACATAACTACCAAATCATGTATATTAAAATATGAATTCATTATTAAATTATTCTATAATTGTTAAAATATTCTATCATTGTTACTTTTTACATGTTACTTAACAGTGGTTGTGAGTTACTTAACAGTGGTTGTGATTATTTAACATTCTATCATTGTTACTTTCTACATGTTAATATTCGCAATGTTTAGAATCGATTTACTGATCTTTTACTCTAGTATAACGGATGGTAATGTAAACTTCTACAAGTTACCAATTTTGTGATCAGTTCATTTTTTCTAGTCTTCCATGTTTGTGATTTTCGAATATATATAATATTAAAGGATCATTTATATCTTGACAATAGTAATGATACGTCTTACTTGACAATGTCACCTTATTTGATTTACAAGTTACCAAACGTAAGTGATGATATTACTAGACTTTCACTAAACTATTACAAATCGTATTGCTTACTTGTACAGTTTACTTATGTTACTACACGAAATGGTAGGTGTTACTGATAGTTCTCTCAATATTATTTTTCTGATGCTGCGAGTTGCTATTCTGTCATCCTTAATTACAATTAGTAATATTTCGTATTAATGGTAGATGACTCTTTCTTACTCTAAAAACTAATATGTTACTAAATGAAACTTTCAATCTTATCATTAGCTATGATATGTCTTACTAGACATTCTATCATTGTTACTTTTTACATGTTACTATTAATGGTCTTTCACTCTAATATTATGGATTGTAATATATACTTTTACAACACATTTTGTAAGTAATGCTTAGAGTTACTTTATTGACCAGTCATCTTTCGTATGCTTTGTAAGTAAAGTCACACGTCAGCACGTTTTGACATTCTTATTTATTTGTGAATTAGATTGTTGTACATTTGGATTATGAGGAGAAAGAAATATTCAAGGTCGATGCAAACGAATTTATATTTGATTATGAAACCTTCATTAACGAGGATTTTATTTCAAATGCGTACGCCTTGCGTGTTGTCTCACCTCATTCAAAACGCCTTGAAGATGATTCAACAACTTCTATTTTGAAGAGTGGTCAAATACAGAAGAGTCAAGAATGTAGTTGTGAAATACATGTGAAGAGAATAAGAGAGTTGTAGACTATCATATCACAACTGCCCACATTGGATGAATTCCAAAGATTAAAAATGAATATAATAGTATAATAAAGGAGAATGAGAAGCTTAAGATTGAAATATCAGTTCTAAAGCAATGGTTTGAAGATTTCTTATAAAATCAATTGCTGCAAAGAAAAAAGAGGAGACTGAAGCTTTTACTATTCAAAATGAAGAAAAAGACAAGATAGAATCAAAACAGGAATCACCTTGCTTTGACATCGGTTTTGAAAAGGAATTACCAGAACTGGACAGAAACACTTTAAAAGTTGCAAGGAGAGGAAGGGCAGGAAATGCATCACTTCCAGTAGTCTATCAAAAAGAGTAAAATCTAGGCGAGCACAGATGGGAGATGGAAAAGAAACAAACAGCCCGGTCAAGAAACAAATTCAAACAAAAAGAAGAAAACTTGTAAAAAAACAAAATAATGAAGTGCTACATGTTGAAGATGAAGATGAAATTTGCAAGTTAGAAGATAACCAAGATATGGTATTAGAGATATGAATCTTATATTTCTTTCTTAAGATATATTAAACCTCAGTTCAAATACATTATAATAAATCATTGTGTAGGTTTTTAATGTGTCACGTATTTACTATGTCGGATATAGTTTGCTTTTTGAAACTGAGAGAAGTATCATTTATGATTTTTTAAAGGATTCGGTTGCCAAGTAAGAGTATACAAGATATATTATAAGTAATTTTTAAGATCATAATAACTGTGTGTTGTTTCTTAAATAACAATTCAAATTATTTTTAATATTTGAGCAACTTTCCACAGTCCACGAGATAATTTTTGTATTGGAAGATACATCGAAGATCTTTTGTACAATAAAATGGTGATAGATGCGATTTTGGACATTTACATGGATGTTCAATACACTTCTTACCGAGTAAATGATATGAACTCTCCTTACATCTTTGCGAGCACGGCCCAAATGGTAAGATTACATTTTTTCAAAAAAAAAATATTGAATCATTTTAAAATAATATTAAAGAACTGTTGAAGAATAAGGTAGAGTATTTTCGAATTAGACCTATTTGATGTATATTATGAAATTACTTATTGATGTTCATAGGGAAACAAAAGCATTTGTTCAATTGTATATATCTTTGTTTATTTTATATTGTAAAAAATAACCATTTTCTTACAATGCATCAATTAATCCAGGAAACGATCAATGAAGCAAGTGTAGAAGATTACGAGCCTTTAAAAAAATTATTTTAATACACAAAGACAATGTTCGAGAACGTAAAGAAGGCTTTCTATGTAATCCATACATCAAATCATTGGCATCTTCTGGTTACAGACTTTGATGCGAAAAAATTCATTTCATACAATTCGTTGTCAGGAATGAAAAAACACTAGTTAGATGTAAAAAAATGGATAAAATTTTATTTTCATAAATCTCATTATATTGCTATTTGAATAACTTTAGATTTTAAATATTAATTTGTTTTTTATTTAAAGGTTGATTGGATGGCCGAATACTTCATGCTATACATCGGGGAACAAATTGAGAAATGGCCGGTTGTTATGGCAAAAGGGATCCCAAAGCAACCAAGTGATTCAATCGACTGTGCTGTTTTTGTAATGAAGTATATGGAATACATTTGCAAAGGATCGGAGCCAGACTTTCACATTGAGGATATACCGAGGTTCCCCGTCGAAATTGCTTCTATACTACTAAGATGTGGGGAAAAAATGAAGACAATAAGTTCTTCAATTTTTGTGATCAGTTTATTCTTTTAAATATGTAAGCAATATGATGTATCCACTTAGGGAAAAATGAAACATTTCTTTGTATACAGAATTTCTAATGAATATATTATTTTTGCTTGATAGTTGTTGTGAGTTACTTGAGATTATTGTATGGCTTCATTCATAATACTGAATCATTGTATAATATCACAAAATTTTCATGTTATTAAAACATGAATTCATTGTTAAAATATTCTATCATTGTTACTTTTTACATGGTACTTGACAGTGGTTGTGACTTACTTGACAGTGGTTGTGAGTTACGTGACATTCTATCATTGTTACTCTTTACATGTTATTATTCGCAATGTTTAGAATTACTGATCTTTTACTCTACTATTACGGATTGTAATGTAAAATTTTACAAGTTACCAATGTTGTGATCAGTTCATTTTTGCTGGTCTTCCATGTTTGTGATCAGTTCATTTTTTAAGTATAATAAACAATATGATGTATTCATTTATGGAAAATAAAACATTTCTTTGTATACAGAATTTCTAATGAATATATTATTTTTCCTTAACAGTGGTTGTGAGTTACTTGAGATTGTTGTATGCCTCCATTCATAGTCACTGAATCATTGCATAATATCACAGAATTTTCATGTTACTAAAACATTAATTCATTGTTAAAATATTCTATCATTGTTATTTTTTACATGTTACGTGACAGTGGTTGTGAGTTACTTGCAGTAACTTTTTTGCATTTATCAATAAGTTTGTTGTAATGCTTTAGTAACTTGGAAGAGCTATTATTTTAATAACTTAAATGAATAACAAATAATATTATCACTATCCTTTAGTAACTTTTTAAGATGTAGAAGTAACTTTTGATTAATAACAAGTAACTTTGGTAACATTTTAACTTCATGAGTTACTTTTTCGAGTTTTATAAGTTCGTTAGTTACTTTTATAACGAGTACTTTATATATCTGTTGTCAATATTTTTATTCGAGTGTATCTGGAATTATGGAATGAAGATACACATAAATAAATTTATTCAAACAATAATTCAAATACCCATCATTCCAGATGCATCAAATAAAAATATTGACAACAGATATATAAAGTACTCGTTATAAAAGTAACTAACAAACTTATAAAACTCGAAAAAGTAACTCATGAAGTTGCAATGTTACCAAAGTTCCTTGTTATTAATCAAAAGTTACTTCTACATCTTAAAAAGTTGCTAAAGGATAGTGATAATATTACTTGTTATTTATTTAAGTTATTAAAATAATAGCTCTTCCAAGTTACTAAAGCATTACAACAAACTTACTGATAAATGCAAAAAAGTTGTGTAAGTAACTCACAACCACTGTCAAGTAACATTTGGAAAATAATAGTGATATAATATTTTAACAATGAATTAATGTTTTAGTAACATGAAAATTCTGTGATATTATGCAATGATTCAGTGACAATGAATGGAGCCATACAACAATCTCAAGTAACTCACAACCACTGTTAAGGAAAAATAATATATTCATTAGAAATTCTGTATAAAAAGAAATGTTTCATTTTCCATAAATGAATATATTATATTGTTTATTATATTTAAAAAAATAAACTGATCACAAACATGGAAGACCAGCAAAAATTACTGATCACAACATTGGTAACTTGTAAAAGTTTACATTACGATCCGTAATAGTAGAGTAAAAGATCAGTAACTTTAAGTATTGCGAATAGTAACATGTAAAAAGTAACAATGATAGAATGTCACGTAACTCACAACCACTGTCAAGTAAGTCACAACCACTGTCAAGTAACATATAAAGTAACAATGATAAAATATTTTAATAATGAATTCATGTTTTAATAACATGAAAATTCTGTAATATTATACAATGATTCAGTGATTATGAATGGAGCCATACAACAATCTCAAGTAACTCACAACAACTGTCAAACAAAAATACTATATTCATTAGAAATTCTGTATACAAAGAAATGTTTTATTTTTCCCTAAGTGGATACATCATATTGCTTACATATTTAAAAGAATAAACTGATCGCAAACATGTAAGAACTTATTGTCTTCATTTTTTTCCCACATCTTAGTAGTATAGAAGCAATCTCGGCGCGGAACCTCGGTATATCCTCAATGTGAAAGTCTGGCTCCGATCCTTATTCGGCCATCCAATCAACCTTGAAATAAAAAACAAATTAATATTTAAAATCTAAAGTTATTTAAATATCAATATAATGAGATCTATGAAAATAAAATTTTGTCCATTTTTTTACATCCAATCAGTGTTTTTTCATTCCTGACAACGAATTGTATGAAATGAATTTTTTCGCATCAAAGTCTGTAACCAGAAGATGCCAATTATTTGATGTATGGATTATATAGAAAGCCTTCTTTACGTTCTCGAACATTGTCTTTGTGCATGAAAATAAATTTTTTAAAGGCTCGTAATCTTCTACACTCGCTTCATTGACCGTTTCCTGGAATAATTGCTGCATTGTAAGAAAATGGTTTTTTTTTACAATATAAAATAAACAAAGATATATTCAATTGAACAAATGCTTTTGTTTACTTATGAAAATCAATAAGTAATTTCATAATATACATCAAGTAGGTCTAATTCGAAAATACTCTACCTTGTTCTTCAACAGTTATTTAATATTATTTTAAAATTATTCAATATTTTTTTTTGAAAAAATGTAATCTTACCATTTGGGCCGTGCTCGCAAAGATGTTAGGAGAGTTCACATCATTTACTCGGTAAGAAGTGTATTGAACATCCATGTAAATGTCCAAAATCACATCTATCACCATTTTATTGTACAAAAGATCTTTGATGTATCTTCCAATACGAAAATTATCTCGTGTATTGTGGAAAGTTGCTCAAATACTAAAAATATTTTGAATTGTTATTTAAGAAACAACACACAGTTATTATGATCTTAAAAATTACTTATAATATATCTTGTACACTCTTACTTGGCAACCGAATCCTTTAAAAAATCATAAATGATACTTCTCTCAGTTTCAGAAATCAAACTATATCCGACATAATAAATGCATTACATTAAAAACCTACACAATGATTTATTATAATGTATTTGAACTGAGGTTTCATATATCTTAAAAAAGAAATATAAGATTCATATCTCTAATGCCATATCTTGGTTATCTTCTAACTTGCGAATTTCATCTTCATCTTCAACATGTAGCACTTCATTATTTTGTTTTTTTACAAGTTTTCTTCTTTTTGTTTGAATTTGTTTCTTGACCGGGCTGTTTGTTTCTTTTCCATCTCCCATCTGTGCTCGCCTAGATTTTACTCTTTTTGATAGACTACTGGAAGTGATGCATTTCCTGCCCTTCCTCTCCTTGCAACTTTTAAGGTGTCTCTGTCCAGTTCTGGTAATTCTTTTTCAAAACCGAAGTCAAAAGAAGGTGAATCCTGTTTTGATTCTATTTTACCTTTTTCTTCATTTTGAACACTAAAAGCTTCAGTCTCCACTTTTTTCTTTGCAGGAATTGATTTTGCAAAGAAATCTTCAAAGCATTGCTTTAGAAGTGATATTTCAATCTTGAGCTTCTCGTTCTCCTTTATTGTACTATCATATTCATTTTCAATCTTTGGAATTCATCAAATGTGGACAGTTGTGATATGATAGTCTTCAACTCTCTTATTCTCTTCACATGTATTTCATAACTACATTCTTAACTCTTCTGTATTTGACCACTCTTCAAAATAGAAGTTGTTGAATCATCTTCAAGGCGTTTTGAATGAGGTAAGATAACACGCAAGGCGTACACATTTGAAATAAAACCCTCGTTGATGAAGGTTTTATAATCAAATATAAATTCGTTTGCTTCAACCTTGAATATTTCTTTCTCCTCATAATCCAAATGTACAACAATCTAATTCATTAATAAATAAGAATGTCAAAATGTGCTGACGTGTGACTTTACTTACAAAGCATACGAAAGATGACTGGTCAATAAAGTAACTCTAAGCATTACTTATAAAATGTTTTGTAAAAGTATGCATTAAGATCCGTAATATTAGAGTGAAAGACCATTAATAGTAACATGTAAAAAGTAACAATGATAGAATGTCTAGTAAGACATATTATAGCTAATGGTAAGATTGAAAGTTTCATTTAGTAACATATTAGTTTTTAGAGTAAGAAAGAGTCATCTACCATTAATATGAAATATTAGTTATTGTAATTAAGGATGAAAGAATAGCAACTCGCAGCATCAGAAAAGTAATATTGAGAGAACTATCAGTAACACCTACCATTTCGTGTAGTAACATAAGTAAACTGTACAAGTAAGTAATACGATTTGTAATAGTTTAGTGAAAGTCCAGTAATACCATTTTTTACGTTTGGTAACTTGTAAATCAAATAACGTGACGTTGTCAAGTAAGACGTATCATTACTATTGGCAAGATATAAATGATCCTTTAATATCATATATATTCGAAAATCACAAATATGGAAGACAAGAAAAAATGAACTGATCACAACATTGGTACCTTGTAAAAGTTTACATTACCATCCGTTATACTAGAGTAAAATATCAGTAATCTAAGCATTGCGAATATTAACATGTAGAAAGTAATAATGATAGAATGTCAAGTAACTACAACCACTGTCAAGTAACATGTAAAAAGTAACAATGATAGAATATTTTAACAATTATAGAATAATTTAACAATGAATTCATGTTTTAATATATATGATTTGGTAGTTATGTCAAAAATATCAATAATAAATAAATATGCAGTTGTTAACTCATGTACATGAATTGATATTTTGATATAACAAAAAAGTTCTTACATTTAACATTGATGATTTGATATAAAAGTGATTAATATAAGAAGCAAGAAAGACATTTAACAAGAAATATTTATAAATTGATTTTTTAAATATTATCTGGTCTTCATCCAAGCAGAAGAATAGATCTATTGAAACTTTGCATGGAGTTGCCCATTTCCGTATCCTTGGGAGCAAGTTTTGGTTCAATGCATTCATTGGAAAAAGATGTTCGAGTGTCCATGTCTAAAATATAAATGAAAATTAATTATCACATTTTTTTAAATAAAATGCATTTAATAGTATCAGTAATTATGTAAACTTACATATAAACACGCGACACATCCAGTGAGGTATCTCACAGTGCATTTCCCATTCATAGTTTAACGAATTTTCATCTTTTCAACAATATCATCCATACGGTTCATTATCATATTGCCAACCGCATTAGACCAATTAAAGAAACGAGTGTGTTCAATTGAGTCTATGTAGTTCAATAAAATTCGTGGGAAGCAAAAGTTGGTTTTCGGAAACAAGAATGTACAAAACATTAATGAAAATAAACATGTAATGTACATTCTCACTGAATGGTCATCTTCTTGGTTACGTAATGAATCGAGAATATCACAAATATTGTGACGATTCAGTGACATTTTTGAATGAAAAATCAAATCCCTCAAAGAACTGGGCCATTCAAATGAATACCTCCTTAGGTGAATTGGGAATATGGACGTTGGTAAACCCAATATCAAACCTATATCGTTGTCTGAAAATGTAAGCTCTTTCTCACCAAACTTGAAAACACGATTGCCTTTTTTTCTTAATAATTAGGTCCAGTACTTGATAATTTATATCAAGTTTTGTGATATATACAATCCTTGAAAAGCAGATCTATCTATCAAGTCTCTGTGCCGTTCACTCAATTTATTGTTTCCGAGATAGGTTACGAATTGTTTAATGTAACAACGATGCTGGACACAATATCGTGCCGCAAGAAGTTTAAATAAAGTTCAATTAAAATTAATAGCTAAATTAATTTTTATACAATTGATAAATTAACAATTCAATACTACCTTACCTGGAATGGTTTCTATGTAAACATTGGAATTCTTTGTATCCATATTTGGTATATCTTTGACATTTGGTTGGTTTTTTGCAGATACTGCATTATATAATCATATAATAAAGGATATAATTTACAGTGTCTCATAAGCAATTTATACTAGAACTTAATAGGATAACTAACCGTTGGAATCTTCAGTTGATTTGTTAACTTCAATGCTAGGACCTGTATCAAAAGATGTTGTTAATTCATAATTAAAAGAATAAAAATTTTATAAAGTTTTGAATTTTGTACCAATGAGATTTTCAATTGCTGGTCCTTTCATAACTTCATGCTTCCTCCTCCTGTATGATACTTGATATCCTTTTGCTTCGTCCATTTGGAAGAGTTTTATTGATATAACAGGTAACAAATCAACTATCAGTAATTTTTGCATCAATATCTTTTGTAATCTTACAAATAAAATTCGATATGTAACTTCAATATTACAATCAGTAATAATTTATGATTCATTGGTAATTTCTTAATACAACATAAGTAAGTTATCTATTATTCTTAGCTATGACATATTGATGTTTTATAAGGCGATAGGATGGATATGTAACAAGATATGGTTATGAAAGTTGTATTTTTGAAGTCGAAAGTACCCAATACAAATGCCCAATTTGTGTACTAGGATTTTAAACTCAGATTTTCGAACCCTAATGAAACCCATATATCGTTTAATATGGACATGTACGGCTTGAACAACGAATCATAATACAGATTTCAAATGAAATATGCATATTTGATTTCTTACCGATTCTAGTACCCTTCTTCCAAACTTCCGCTCTCTATCCAACTTTCGAGACCTTCAATCCAAACGAAAGGAGTCTTCTTTCCGCCTCTGCGAAACGAACGAGCCTTCTCCTAGTGAAGTTGATAAATAATAAAACCCTAGAAAAACCACACATTTAACCATAATATGAATTTTGTTGGAATTATTTTAAATGAAGTTTTTATTAGGTTTATTGAATGTAATTTGTTTAATATGTAACACGTAACACTTAATATATGCGTTTGTAACATTGTACACTTGAAATTGTATTTTTAATTGTTGCAATACATAACAAGTAGTATTTTACGCATACATCTAAGCGTTGGTAACTTTGTTTAAATAAACTAGTAATTTAATAATTTACAAAAATAATACTAGTAATATTAACACTTCCTATCGGTAACTTTTTATCATGTTCAAGTACCAATAGTAAATCGTAGCATCACTATTGGTAACAATGATAACAAGTAAAAGTAATTACTACGATTCGTAATATTGGAGTGAAAGATCAGTAACTTAAAGAATTGTGATTGGTAACCTGTAAATGAAAAATGTGAGTGTGTCCAGTAAGACCCATCATTGCTGTTGGTAAGATCTAAAGAATACTTTAGTAACATTTATCATTGTACAAGTAAGAATCAGTCATCGAACATTAACACTACTACAACAACAACAACAACAAAGCCTTTTCCCACAATTAAGTAGGGTCGGCTACATGGATTCTTCGCCTCCATTCAGATCTATCTTGGGTCAATCTCGGACTTATATCCAAAAAGCTAAGATCCCTTCGTATAGTCTCTTTCCAACACTTCTTGGGCCGTCCTCGCCCTCTCTTAGCCGGCTCAACATCCCAACACTCGCATCTCCTAACCGGTGCATCGGTTGACCTTCTTTGCAAATGACCAAACCATCTTAAGCGGTTTTCTCGCATCTTATCCTCGATCGGAGCTACACCAACTTTCTTTCTAATTGCATCATTCCGAATCCGATCTTTACGTGTATGTCCACACATCCATCTTAGCATTTTCATTTCTGCTATAGCCATTCTCTGCACATGTCTATGGTTCACAGGCCAACATTCAGAACCATAAAGCATAGCAGGTCTCACGGCTGCTTTGTAAAACTTTCCTTTAATTTTTAAAGGAATTTTCTTATCACAAAGAACAGCGGAGGCTCCTCTCCACTTTAGCCAGCCTGCATTTATTCTATTAGTAACATCTCCATCAATTTCCCCATCATGTTGCAAAATAGATCCCAGATATCTAAAAGAATCTCTCTTCTGAATGTTATCGTCACCAATCTTCACTTCGATTCCTTCACCATTGCTTCCATCAAAGGTGCATTCCATATATTTCGTCTTAGCCCTACTTATACGAAAGCCTTTAGTCTCTAATGCATGTCCAAACCTCAAGCTTCTCATTTACTCCATCTCTAGTCTCGTCAATCAACACAATATCATCAGCAAATAACATACACCAAGGTAACTCATCCTGAATGTGACTTGTCAACTCATCCATAATCAAAGTAAAAAGAAATGGACTCAAAGCTGAACCTTGATGTAAACCAATGTTGATATCAAAATAGTCAGTCTTCCCCGTCGGGGTCCTTACACAAGATAAAGCCCTATCATACATATCCTTTATGAGATTAATGTATAGGACAGGTATTTGTCTCTTCTCCAAAACTCTCCATAGTATCTCTCGTGGGACGGAATCATAAGCCTTCTCCAAATCAATAAAGATCATATGGATATTCTTCCTTTTAGCTCTATAAATCTCCATTGTTCTCCTCAGCAAATGGATGGCTTCAATAGTTGAGCGACCTGGCATGAATCCGAATTGGTTTTCTTTTACTTGGGAAACTTGCCTCAACCTTCTTTCGATCACACGTTCCCAAATTTTCATAGTGTGACTCATCAGCTTGATACCTCTGTAATTTGAACAATTTTGAATGTCTCCTTTGTTCTTATAAAGAGGCACCACGATACTCCTCCAATCTTCAGGCATTTTCTTGCTTCGCCAAATAACATTGAATAGATTCGTAAGCCAAGTTTAACCACGCTCACCTAAAACTTTCCATACTTCTACAGGGATGTCATCCGGTCCAACACCTTTCCCAGGTCTCATAACCTTCAAAGCCTCCTCTACTTCTTTTCTTTGTATTCGTCTATAGCATGCACGATTCAAGTAACTTTCACTACTAGCTAGATCACCCAAAGTGATCTCTCTACTTCCTTCTCCAATGAAAAGTTTATGGAAGTACTGCTCCCATCTAGTCTCTATATCCTTCTGAGTAACAAGCACGTGACCTTCCTCGTCCTTAATGCATCTCACTTGAGAAAGGTCTTTGGTCTTTCTTTCTCTTGCTTTGGCCAACCTGAATATATCCTTCTGGCCCTCCTTAGAGTTGAGATTTTTATACAAAACCTCATAAGCTTTTGACTTAGCTTCGCTTACAGCCTTCTTTGCTTCCTTCTTTGCTATTTTATAGTCTGTGACAGTTTCCTCTGTTCTATCCTTAGACATAGCTTTAAAGCAAGCTCTTTTAATTTTTAGCTTCTCTTGCACCCCTTCACTCCACCACCAAGCCTCCTTTTGACCCGGAGCTCCTCCTTTTGACTCGCCTAGCATCTCTTTGGCTACCTTTCGAATACAAGATGCTACTGCCTCCCACATCTCGTTTGCACTACCGCTACAATCCCAAGATAAGTCTTCTAAAACCTTCTCCCTGAAGATTGATTGCTTCAGCGGAAGATTCCACCACCTAGTTCTAGTGATCTTAGGAACCTTCATTTTCTTTACCAGCCCTTTTATTTGTAAATCCAAGACTAACAAGCGATGTTGGGTTGTCAAACTCTCTCCAGGGATTACTTTGCAATCTTTGCAACACAACCGATCTCTTCTCCTCAACGCAAAATAATCTATCTGTGTTCTAGTTGAGCCACTCTTATAAGTAATTAAATGCTTCTCCCTCTTCTTGAAAAGAGTGTTTGCTATGAAAAGATCATATGCAGTTAAAAAATCCAGAATGACTTTTCCCTCTTCGTTTCTATCCCCAAAACAATGTCCTCCATGCACACTTGCATACCCTGAAACATCTTTTCCCACATGTCCATTAAGATCTCCACCTATGCAAACCATCTCTCTTTGTGGGATTCCTTGTAAAATCTTATCCAGATCCTCCCAAAAAGCTTGTTTAGTCCTTTCATCTAAACCAATTTGCGGTGCATAAACTGAGATGATATTCAGAATTTCTTCTTCAAGCACCAACTTTAGCAAAATAATCCGATCCCCAAATCTTTGCACCTCAACCACACAATCCTTCAAATCTTTATGAACAACCACTCCAACACCGTTTCTGCCCTTATCTTTACCTGAATACCAAAGTTTAAAGCATGTCTTCTCGATCTCCCTTGCTTTCTCTCCAACCCATTTAGTCTCTTGAAGACAAAAAATATGAATCTTCCTTCTTTCCATTGTATCCACTATCTCCATCAATTTTCCAGTTAAAGTACCGATATTCCAACTACCAATCCGTAACTTCCTTTGCAATCTCTTTTGGACTAACTTCTTTACTCGCATGCGTCCATTATGCGAGAACCCTTGTAAATTTTGGACTGCATCCGGGCGGTGATGCAAAGGAACTAGCTTATTTACCCGCATGCGTTCCTCATGCGAGAACCCTTGTAAATTTTGAACTACATCCAGGCTGCGATGTAGCGGCCCTTGCCAATTTTTCATTGCATTCGGGCGATGCAACGCGTCGCAATATAAACACTAACATGTAAAAGTAAGCTCTAAGATTCGTAATTATAAACTGATAATAACACTAATTATAAACTGATAATAACACGATTGGTAACATTAACACTAATTATAATAATTTGAAACGAAGGATTGAAGATTATAAAATGATAATAACACGATTGGTAACATGTAAAAGTAAGCTCTAAGATTCGTAATATTAGAGTGAATGAAAAGTAACACGATGTAATACTGTTCGTTCCTATAAAGTAATGAACTTTAGCTTGTCCAGTAAGACGTATCAATACTAATTGTAAGATCGAAATACTCCTTTAGTATCAATTATCATTGTAAAAGTAATAAATATTCAAAGTCTTGAACACGTAACATTATTTGAAACATCATCATCATCTTTAGTCTCTTTTAATGAATCGAAAATGCTACTATTATCAAATGAAATGATTGAAAAATCAAAATTTTTTTTATCTTTCGTTGAAAGAAGATTAAAACTACGTGATTTAAGATTATAAGTTATCGATTGAATCATTAAAATACAAGAAAACTTACGTATCTTCGTTGTTGAACTTCAGCCAAAGATCGCCGTCAAAGAAGAAGGTAGAGGTTTCTCTTTTGGTCATCGGTGACTCGGTAAGGAAGAAACCTTGATTCCTTTTTTTGGAGTTTAACCAAATGTTAATTACTTGATAAAAAAGGAAATTGCTATCCGAATTTTGCGCGGGCACGGTTATAGTATGTCAAATATTACAATCGCGTTTTTTTTATTTTAAACCACATGATTAGGATCAAACGATTCTTATGGGGGGCTCATTTAGTCACAAATGGGCACAGTGCTCTCTAGATATTCCCTCTATATATATATAGATAATGACCTCACCGAGGAGGGGTCATTTCTACATAAAGGGAAATTCCTCTTACACTTTATATTTGCATATGCAGATTTTGCAGTGTGTTTAATAAGGAATCCACCACCGAATCTGTTCTTTATATGAGAGATGCTCATGTTATGTAAAAGAGCAAGACACACACCAAAAAAATGGAAAGTTGGATTGAAGGAAAAGGACATGCATGACAACAATTGAAGAGGAAAAAGGATTGTACTTGCATGCAACCCTAATTGTGGCCAATTGCAGCAACACTTGCTTGGTTGTAGCTCCTGGAAAAGAGGGCATCCACCCTTCAGAATTCCTGGACAGCAGCAACTCCGGGAGAATTTTTCAAGTACTGCAACATCTTCAAGGAGAGGAGTGGCTCTTTCGGTGGAGAACACTTTAGAATTCTTGGTCGTAGCAGTTCCAGGAGATGAGAGAGAGTTGTGGCTCTATCGTTGAAGGAGAAAAGAATGAAGATAAAGGGAAGAAAAGAATTGGTGGAAATAAAAAAAAGAGAAGGGCTCCCACGTGGGTGAGTTTTTTCTTTTCTTTTTATGTATGTACATACATCGTCCATGACATCAGTGGGTTGACATCAGCCTGCTGATGTCATAAATCTTTTCCTCTTCTTTTTTTGGCTGAAATTAGACATACACGTCGCTGCTACTACTGTCACAAAAATTTTAATTTTTTAATTTTAATTTTTTATTCATTTATTTGAGATGTTTAAAAATGACCGTATTCGCACCTCGAATGTCGTATTTCTATGCGAAATAACTTGTTTCAATTGCCTTTAAACGACGATCAATATGAGTATAATATTCATATACTTTTGATCGAGTATTAACTCCCGAAATTTTCAAGATACGGTTTTGGTTTGGGGCTAAATTTTGTGATTTTAGAATTCCAAACGATCTCTGATTGATGAACGATCGATTCTGTTGGTTTTATTCCGTCAAATCAGATTTTTGGATGGTCTCGATTTGTTTCGCGATTTCCAATTTGCATCGTGGCTTTTTCGTGGCACGCTTTACGGTACGATGGACTTTGAGTCGATTTCGCCCGAACGACTTTTGATGATTTATTGATCGATTTAGATTCACATTGATTGATAATTTTATCAGATTAATTGGACTCTAATCGAGTCGGGTTCGGGTTTAATCAGATTCGGGTGGTACATGGCACACATCTCCAGCAACCAAGCGAGTAGGTGATCTCTCTTCTCGTCGCTCCGGAACAACCACGAGCTCACGGTAGACGGAGCTTGAGCTCCAGGCGCCGCCGCCGATCCCTCTAGACCCATTCCCTGGCGACGCTCGCAGTTACAGGGAGGACCCTCCATGCTGCATCTCCCTCCAGGCCTTTGTGCGAGAGCTCCAGACACTTGCATCATCTTGAGGGTCATCAGGTTCAGGTGACAAGAGCGAAGAAGCCCCATCGGGGTTGGCGCACAAGAGCTCCAGACAGAGTCACCCCCGCACGAAGCTAGCCCTCCATCCGTCGATCTCTTCCAGCAACACATCTTCTCCAGCCATGCACGATCACTGTGCGTCGTTTCACCGCCGCTCCATGCGACGATCTCCTTTGTGCGCACGTCGAGCCCCATCTCCAGCACCTCCAGGCAGAGCTCCTCCGCTCTGCATGATCTCCAGTCTGCGCGAACTCCCCATTGCCTCCTCTCAAAGATGCCAACAACCCAGGCGGCACCCTACTTCCTTCCCTTTTTCGAGGGGCAGTGACAACCCCATCAGGAAGCACCAGACTGCTCCTCCTCGCACACAACTCCTCTCCAAGAGGAGTCGATGTTCCTCCGATCCCCTTGGGCGGCGAGCGTTCTTCAAGATTGTCTGGCAGCGCCCCCATCGGAGGCGGTGAATGTTTGAGAAAGGTTCCCAAGTGGGAACCCTAAATAAGCCCCAAGGGACCTCCTGCAATTTGGCCCGAAGAAAAAAAAAGAAAAAATTGAGAGAGACTGACATAAAAAAGGGAGAGGTCCAAAGAAATCGGGCCTGCGTTAAAAAAAGAAGATGATGCTGCAGCTTTGGGACCTGTTTGAGCCGTGTCTCAATTTTTTTTAAAGAAAAAGAAAAAGCCGTAAACAAATAATGAAACAACTTATTAAAAAGGACGATTCAAAAAAATGTGAGAAGAAAAGCCGAAAAAAATGAGATCATCTTATTCATGTTTTCTCCCCATTTCTTGTCTTCGCCCAACTTTATCGATGTCATTATGTTCCGACAAGTATGGGAGAAAGAGAGAGTATTGTGTAAAGTTACAGGCCTGTTCCAGATTCAAATGTCAGAGGCTGACCATATTTCCAGACTCTACAAAGATGTTTAGATTTCAGACTCGAACGATCAGGTTTCGAGTCTTCAGTTTGATTCGCACATGTCTGCGATCATCAGTTTAGAGGTCCCATCATTCTAGTCGGCTCGGGGTTTTCATGTGATCCATAAGGACTCCAGAGTAGAGATCTCATTCCTTATGCCATGTGGGCTAGGGTTTTCATGTGGTTTCATAGGGACTCTAGAATAGAGATCTCATTCTCTGAGCCAGTATGGGAGAGACCCAGTTCTCAGACGAGAATAATTTTTCAGACTCTATTCTCCAACTACCGTGGACTCTGACGAGGATGTCTCCACGACTTTTTCAGTTCGACCCTTCATAGAGATGGAGCAGTTGTCCACATGTTGTGGCGGACCAGAGTTCTCCAAGTGGAGACTCATTTTTAGTGCAAGGACTCTGATTGGCGCAGTACAGAGCACATGCTCTCCGTCGAGGAGATTCAGTTTGACTCACACTCCGGTCCGTTTGTTCCTCCTCACCTGCATGGCATGAGAAGCGACGTCCTCGACATCAGCCGACAGTTGTGCACTTTGAGTTGATATTGTCTGTAGTGTCTTCTAATGTGAGTTTGAGTGATTTTTTTCTATCTGTCCAAGCTGAGCATTGCATACTCCAGCTTGAGGGGGAGTGTTGGAGTATTTGTGTATGCATCATGTAGAGGGGTAAATGGATCACTCCAAGATCCATTTACCACATCCAATGTTTAGTCCCACATCTACCAGTGGTGGGACTTGGAGGGTCTGTCGAGGCATATATAAGAAGCCCCAGACCTCCTGTATCAATTGAGAAAGTGTAATGCATAAATCAGCCCTTTGAGACGTTCTCTCGTGCTTTCATCCCACTTCTTAAGGCGTAGAGTTCCGCGTTAAAATCCCGGTGTTCCTCAAATATTTATTCTTTTTTTCTCTGATATGCTTTCGCATTTCTATTTTCTAACACTCCTCAGTTTACGTATTTTTAATTTACCTGTTTGTTTTATATATTATTTTGGAGATGTATTTTTGGACACACAATGACATATATTACATCTAAAACCATCCAAATTAGCGTCCATCAATCCATTTCAACAAGAGCATTCTAGTTAATGCATCATCTTAAATTGTCATCATTTATTATTTATTTTGCTTTGATGGTCTGTCAATTGTTATCTCGAAGGAAACTTTTAACTGATTGTTTTTTGGAAGCATTAGTGATTGTTACTCGATGAGCATGAAAAGATTCATGAAGTTTTTCTATGCCTCCCAAATGACCGGATGGATAAATATGCAAGCAGTGAAAAAACTGAAGGTGAAAACTTCATTAGATCCTGAGAAGAAGCCTTTCTACAACTTGTTTTCCATGAATTGCAGCGTGAAGGCAGAGGTGTTCCTGAAGCCTCACTTCCATTCCACAGTGCAGTACCAAGTTTGACGCACATGGCACTGGTAGAACTGGAACGACTTGGTATCTTAAAGTTTGTTATAAGCCAGGTATATAAGTAGTTCCCCTTCTATCTAAACAATTGACATCTATATTGACAAGAGTGATAAAAGTTTAAATTGAATGCTTTGTGTAGTTTGTTATTGATGGATATGGGACTTTATCATTGTTGTGTTTGTGCATGATTTTCCTGTTCATTTAATGTTTTTGGCAAAAGCTGTGATAGATGCCAAAAGAGCAAAGATTCAATAAGAGATGAACTAATAAAAAATCCAGTCAATGTAGATAAATAACTCCATTTACTTACATTTGTCTTGCTACCACTCAATCTTTTGCATTTATTTTGACCGCTTTGATATCTTTGTTGATTTGATTCATTAATATGTGGGAAGTCTGCGAACGTTCATAAATGGGATACATTATGAAAGCAACCCTTAAAATTTTGACAATATGCATGTGCAGGAAATTGCTTGTCAAGCTTGCTCAATGAACAAACTCAATTATCTTAATGTTGTGTCTTATATCTGAAGTGGATTCGGAGCACTGTTAATAGCTACGTGGATCCGCCTAGAGATCCATCTTACCAAAGATCCTTGTGAATTGCAATACGTAAATGGTGCATGAAATTTTGCACTTTTCTTTCCTTGGGCGGGAGTGAACATTGAAGGGTGCATTTGGTTGGAGGGTTTTCTGGTGGTGAGTAACCGTCTAGAAAAGTGGGTTATCCAGTGGATAACCCCTTTATGTATTTTGGTGCTTGGATGGAGGGTTTGTTATTGAGAGGGTTTGTTGTGGTGCAATTGTATTGAAGTTTGAAAAAGTGATTAGAATTAAGTATTTAATATTTTTTAAATGATAAGATGGTATACTAGATTTTTTTATTGGAATGAATGAAAGAGAAGAGTTGTTTGACGTATTAAATAAGAGAGTGATTTTCGAGTGGGACCCACAATAGAGGAAATAAAATATGGTGGTGGGATCCATCGGGGAGGAAATGGGGGTTTTGAAGGAAAATCCAGATGCAAACCCAGGGGTTTTCCTCATATTAGTGACATGTTTGTGTTTCCTATTTCATTGTAAACCCCTTTGGAGGTACTTATGTATTTTCCCAGTTATGAGCTCTCTAGGATTCCGTCCTATATGAGGACCCCTAGACTTCCTGAATAAATTATCTCATTATGTTCTTTTATATTTTCCCACATGGTATCAGAGCAACGGTCCTAGATTGGTGTTCCGACCTAGATCCCGCCGCCACCACCAGTCCTACATCATTGTGCGAACTCCACACAAGGCTCAGTGGGCCTTTACCTCGTGCAGTTCGCCACCAACGCATCATCTATGCATCTTCAGGTCTCGACAGAGCCCCTGCAAGCTCCCTCCTAGGCAACGATGCTGGATTTCTACTCGCCGCAACAACCACCTCTGGGCTTGCTGCTTGCTGCCACAGCCACCAACAGGCTTGCGGCTCACTGCCGATCATTGGCGGAGCCCCTATGGGCCACCAAAACGCTGCCAGTGGCCCCCTGAGCACCTGAAGGTTGCTTCCAACACTAGGCAGAGCCCCTACGGGCCCTCTACTCGCAAGAACGCATCTCCAGCAGCAACACCGAGCCTTTTTGGCCACTCCTCTATGCCACTAGGCCCCCTTAAACTCTAACCAGCATTGTTGGACTTCATCATCTCTGCCCTAATCTCTTGAGACAATGATTTAGGTCACCTCTATGCTTGATTAAGATGACAAATCCTTTCTCGATCACTTTTTCTTGACCTACGTGATTACCATGGCATCCACCAAGACCAAGCATGTGTACCCGACTTCTTCTGTGATGGTACATGGCACTTCTATCAAATTGAAAATCTTTGAGAACTATGTGCTGTGGTCTCGATCCTTCATGTTGTTCATTGATGGTCAACGCAAGAGCCATGTTCTTACCAAGGATCTGCTTAAAGAGACAGATAAGGACTACGATACCTGGTATGTTGAGAACTGCCAAGTTATTACTTGGATGACCAACAACGTCGATCCAAATATTGTGGCTAATCTCCTCTACATGGATACTACGAAGGCGATGTTGGAAAATCTTGAGCATACATACTCCCAAAAGACAACCAAGTCTCAGCTCTCAGATATATACAAGTGGATTTGGTCTGCTACTTCGGGAGACTCGAGTCTTGTCGAGTACTACAGGCTGCTCACGAGCTTATTTGAGGAACTCCTCATTTCTCAGCCACCATGTTGCCATCAATAGGTAGGAGAGCATGCTAAATGGGAGGTTTATCGATTTTTTTCTGGATTGCATCTACGATACAACCATGTGTAGGATCACTTTCTGATGGCAGATACACTGCCCACCATTAAGACTATTTTTGGTCGTCTGCAGGAACTTGAGACACATGTTGAGCATCCTTCCGCCATGCCATATGCAGAGACTACAACCCACTATGCATCATCAGGGAACAGAGGATGGCAGAGTTACCAGGGAGGATGAGGCTGTGACTTTGGTCGTGGCCGTAGTTGCGAGTCAGGATGTGGTTGTGACTTTGGTCGTGGACATGGACGTGATCCTACTACTGCTCGTTATCCATTATGCATACATTGTGGATGCTGGAATCATCCATCTGAATGTTGCTGGGCGAAGTTTAGCATACAACCTAATGTCAGTAGTGCCTATGAGACAACTTCATATGATGTATACTATGACACCACTGAGGACACGTCCGATCAACATCATCGAGCGTCTTTTCCTGCACATACCGAGCCTTGTCAAGAAGTATCATTTTTTCTTGTCCATTACGACATATGAGGACCTTGTCCTGTCCGAACTCTGAGCGGACATAAGTATTTTGCATTTTTTGTTGATGATTACAATCGATCCTCTTGGATCTATTTGTTAAAGGAGCATTCAGATATTAATAATATTGTTAAGAATTTCTTTTATTATATCAAAAATATTTTCTCCATGGGTGTTCAAATATTTCGTTCTGATAATGCCTTGGAATTCACTCAACATGATTTGACAACCTTATTTGCTTCTCACAAGGTTCAGAAATACGGTATGCGGTATTCGTTCGGTCATGCAATCTAAAGCGAGTAAGCGGATATGCGGAGGAGTATACGAAAGTATAAAAACTGAACATCTTGTAGTAGTTTGTCGTAAAGATTTTCTGTAGCGAATATGTCGTTGACCATGTCAGCTTCTTGCCAAGGCAAGCTCCCTCTCTCTTTCTGTACCCGAGAAGGGGAAGGAAGAATCGCGGGGTGCTTTTGAATCGAGGTACCCCTCTAGCTTTTTTGAATATCCGTAGCATTTTCTCAGTTTATCTATTGTCCGACGATGCATCCTGAGAGACCTCCCCTATGTGATCGTGGATAAGGGTTTGAGAAATCTTGCAAAGTGGAGAATTTCTTACTAGAAAGTCAGAGTGGGAAAGGAGTGGTGAGGTGGGCCTTGCCCCCCTTTCTAAGGGACTTCCATCACTACCCAAGTGCAAGGTTGAGACCTAGTCTTCGGTACCTACCATGGTACACAACTGTAGCCAGATACACATGAGGTCTGTACCCTGCGGACCCTACAGGGAGGGAGCCTCTAATCACTATTTTTTATATTTCTTTAGGTAATTCCCTAAAAAGAAAAAGAAAACTATATATATTTCGATTTTCTGACTTTCTTTGTTTTCATAGCTGTTTATAATATTTCAATTCAAAATATTATAAAATAAATAATTAAATGTGATTATATAAAGAAGATGATGATCTAACAAAATCCAAAATAAAAAATTTCAAATAAGATAATATAATCAATACGATATATAAGCATGATATTATAAATTGATATTTTTTACCATGTATTTTGAATTTAATGCATATATATATACAAATACAAATGTGGATTCAACAGGGAACACATAAATTCTATAAGAAAACCTTTAATGTATATATAGATCCTATAAATAACAAAAGCTAAGGAATACTCATAGGTATACAGATTATACACCCAAAAGTATACACATATGTATCTCTAAGGGACAAAATATGTTGACATAAAATATGCGGAAGATTGTATTTGTATATAAAATTTATTAGAAGCACAAAAATGTAAAGTGTCAGACTGTTACTCAATCATTTCATGTTTTATTTGAAGAATTAAAATGAATTTCGTTATATAGAAAATTCAAAAAGCATTAAACAATTCATTAATAAGTGTTGAGAACAATGGGAAAAATGGATATGAGAAAAAATATCCTAGATCATATTCCCAATTGCAATATATACGAGAATAATGAAAAGATGCATCAATGTAAATGATGATATAAGAGCTGCTCGGAAAAAAATCGAGTTAATGAGTCATCATGTCATGGATTAACATGAATCCTATTAGTTATGCGGCTGCATATGCGGACCGCATATGCGTTTTGACCGTATATTGCCGCATATGGCATATTCGCTTCGGTCAAGTGACTGAATACGCATATGCGGCCGCATATGCGGTTGCATGGACCGCATTTCCGAACACTGGCTTCTCAGGGTACAATCCATCAAACCTCCTGTCTGTATACCTCCCAACAAAACGGGGGTAGCGGAAAGGAAACTTAGGAATCTTCTAACATTGCTCACTCCCTTCTCACTCAGATGAAAGTTCCCAAAATCCAATGGGGAGATGCAGTAGTTACTTCCGTCCTTTTTATCAACATACTCCCATCTACTTCTCTAAATGGCTCTGTCCCTTTTTCATTACTATATCCAAATGAGTCACCCTTTCCTCTACCTCTGTGAATTTTTGGATGTATAAGTTTTTCCATAATTTTCAAAATGCTGACAAACTATCTCCTCGTGCGATTAAATGTGTCTTTCTTGGCTATTCACATATACATAAGGGTTACATGTGCAACGATCATGCTGTGCATCGATATTATATCTCTGCAGATGTAACTTTTTTTGAACAAACTAGCTTCTTTACTCAGTCCATCACTGATATTCCTTGGACCTTCCTCCACCACCCATTATGTATAAGCACAAGCATACTTCTACACCAACACCTGTTCCATTACCTGTCCCTTTGTCGCGGGATGATATGCCATCTTCAAGTGCCTCCACCACTACTGTCTCGGATGATCCTCAGGAGTTTTCCATCGCTCTTCGTAGAACTAAGAGACAATGTACTTCTCATCCCATGTCTCATTTCACTTCTACTGCTAGCTTATCATGCACTGACAGTAGATGTGCACATGCTCTCATAACTATTTTTGTTTGCATAGACCATTATAGTGCCTTACATGATTATGTCCGACGACATGCAATGAATAAGGAGATGGATTCTCTCTCTTCTAAAGGAATATGAGATCTTGTACAATGTCCCAAGGGGACTAGACTTCTGGCTTGCAGAGGGATCATCACAACTAAGAAGTCACCAGACGGGTCCATTGATAGATTGAAAGCAATGCTTGTGGTTAAAGGATTTATGCAGACATATGGGGTTGACTACTTCGAGATATTTTCTCCCGTTGCATGGATGGGCTCTATACAGAATATTCTTTTAGTGGCAACAAACAAGGGCTGGCCTATCTTGCAACTTGATGTGAATTATGCTTTCCTGTAGGGTGATCTCGAGAAGGAGGTTTACATGATGCAATCTCCTGGTTGTGAAGTTGAGGAGTGTGTATGTCGACTTCGCAAGGCAATCTACACTCTAGAGCAGAGTCCGAGGACATGGTTCGACATGCTTACTACCAAGATCAACACTCTTAGCTTCTGGAGAACAACCTCTAACTACTTTGTTTCTGTTAGAAGACGACCAACTGGTACTATCATATTTGCTGTTTATGTTGATGATATGGTTGTCACATGTGATGATGATAAATGTAGGCTAGAGACATAGGCTTTCCTTTAGAAGGTCTTCGTCTCCGAGGACCTTGGTCAACTTTGCTATTTTCTGGACATAGAAGTATTACACACTATAGAGGGATCCATCTCTCACAAAGTAAGTATTACTTGGACATCGTGACCGTGGCTGGATTACTTGGATGCAAGCCCTCAATATTCCTGCAGACCCGGGGAAACACTCCACTTACACTGATCCTATCTTCAAAGATACTACACGATACAGAAGCCTAACGGGTAAAATCCTTTACCTTACTTTCACTAGGCTGGATACTATAGAGGGACTCCATCTCTCACAAAGTAAGTATTACCTGGACATCCTGATCGTAGCTGGATTACTTGGATGCAAGACCTCTAGTATTCCTGCAGACCCGGGGAAACACTCCACTTCCACTGATCCTATCTTCAAAGATACTACACGATACAAAAGCCTAACATGTAAATTCTTTACCTTACTTTCACTAGGCCGGATATATTCTATACTGTGAGCAGAGCTATTCAATATATGGAGCAATCACGTTACAACCACTGACTAGATGTTCTCCAGATCATGCGCTACTTGAGGGAATCACCGGGTGGTGACCTCTTTTATGGGGCATATGGCTATACTAATGTTACTGCATATGTTGATGCTGATTATGTGAGTTCACATGAGGATCGTCGTTCCACTACATGATATGCTATGATGGTGAGGAAATCTTGTTACTTTGAGGAGCAATAAGCTTACTGTAGTCTCTAGATCCAATGCATAGATTGAATACAAGGCGATGGCTCAGGCTTCCTGTGAGATTACTTGGCTACTGATCTTTCTGTAGGAACTTGGTATCGCTGTCACTACTCCTATTCCTGTATACTGTGACAATAAGTCAACTACATATATTGCTACGAATCTTGTGTTTCATGAGTGGACTAAGCATATAGAGATTGACTGCCATTTTGTCTATGATGCCGTAAGAGGAGGCTAGATTACTGCGCCACACATCACGACGAATCTTCAGCTTGCAAATGTATTCACGAAGGCCTTACCTAAGAAGCGCCTCTCGTGGATAACTTCCAAGTTGGGCATGATCGATAGATATACCCCAATTTAAGGGGGAGTGTTAGTGATTGTTAGAAAACGAGAATGCAGAAGCGTAATCAGAGATAAAGAATAAGAACGTTAAAGAACACCCGGATTTTACATGGAACCCTACTCCCTTAGGAGCGGGATGAAACCACTTGAGAATGCCTCAAAGGGCTGATGTTTTCATTAAATTTTCTTATCTGATACAATGGGTGTGAGGCTTCTTATATAGCACCCATTGAGTCTCCGAGTCCCACAAATTGTAGATGTGGGACTAAACCAATGGATTTATGGTAATTGGACCCTGGAAGGATCAAATTACCCATATACACATGACACATATACTCCAACACCCCCCTCAAGCTGTATGCTCATCTTAGACAAATAGAAAGAAATCTCAAACTCAATATAAGTCACTACATGCAATATCAACTCAACGCATACTCTACTATTGGTTGTTGTCAAGGACGCTACTTCTCATGCTATGCAGGTGATGAGGAACAACATGGCTAGAGTGTGACTTGAACTGGGTCTCCTCGTCGGAGAAAATGTGCTATGTACTATGTCTATCAGAGTCACTGAAACTGAAACGAGTCTCCATGTCAGAGAACTCTGGCCCGCCACATTTAGAAGGCCGTGCATCATGTGGACAACTACTCCATCTCTGAAGGGCCGAACTGAAAAACCATGGAAACATCCTTGTCAGAGTCCACAGTCACTGGAGAATGGAAAATGGAACCTGAAAGTCTCCTCGTCAGAGAACTGGGTCTCTCCCATACTAGCTCAGAGAATGGGATCTCTACTCTAGAGTCCCTATGAAGCCACATGAAAACCCTAGCCTACAATGGCATAGAGAATGAGATCTCTACTTTGGAGTCCCTATGGATCACATGAAAACTATGAGTCCAAATCAAAGATGGGGACCACACAACTGATGATCGCATGTATGCACACATCAAATTGAAGACTCGGAACGAATCTTCGAGCCTGCATCTGAAAATCTGCAGAGTTTGAAATCTGGTCTGAAGAATCTAAATTTGAAATGGAGCAATAGAACTCTACACAATACTCCTCTTTTCTCCCATACATGTCAGAAAACAGTGACATCGACAAAGTTGGGAGAAGACATGAAGATGTGGGGAAGGAAAAAACCAATAAGATGTCGTAATTTTTTCTCGGCTTTTCTTCTCATAATTTTTAAATCATATTTTTGTTCGGCTATTCCTTTTTAGCTATCTCTCTTTTAAAATAAAAACACGTGGACCAATTGGACCTACAATCTCGACCTTAAATTTAGGCCCCCCTCTCTCCTTTATTTTTTTATTTACAAGGCCCGTTGGGCTACAAATGAAAGCAGGGGGTGCCCCCTATTTAGGGTTCCCCAAGGGAACCTTTTCTCTTCATCGTCGTCCCCATGATGAGGCTTCATCGGTGCCGCCGTGGGTCTGAACGCTTGGGGGCCGCCGCCGCTGGTGAAACCCATCACCCTCCATGGGGCTTCTTCTTCATCGATCTACGCTGTCGCTGAGGAAAACCCATTGCCTGCGACGATACTAGAGGATGTTGCTAATGCTGGAGCTCGAGGTTGGGCATCGCGTAGAGGGGCTTCACACAAGCACGATTGGTTCGAGAACACATTGCCCCTTGTTGGGGCTTTCTTTTTTGAGAGTCTTGCACCGCCATATGGGAGATGCCTGATGCGACTCATATAGATATTGCAGGAAATTCCTGGACTTTGCTTGGACGGTACGCGTCACCCGTTGGTTGAACCTAGGTGGTTCTTCTATAGTGGGTTCTTAAGAATGGTTCTGCAAATTAGGGTCTCGGAAAACCCTTGATTTTTGCCGAATCGTGTTGATGATGATCTTCAAACTCTGCTCTGATCTACAGAATTGGAGGTGCTCTCATGCGAGCCGATTGTACCAGAAAAAGGAGTATAGAATGAATTGTACATACCTTGATAATTAGGGTTTCGAAAACCAAAACAGATGCTAAAGATGATCAGATCGACATTGGTGCTGGCAATAGAGAATTAGGATTTCGAGAAACCCTAAATGTTCTTCAGAATGCACTGGAATAGTTGATGCCTCCATGCAAATTTAGGGGTTTCCAGAAAACCCTATTACTGAATGAATTTGATCGTGATCATAATAACAATATCCAAGATTGAATCTTTAACAATAACCGAGAATCAAATCTTGAACAAATCATGAAAGTAAAGTAAATCCTCGAAAATCAAACCCGCTCTGATACCATGTTAGAAAACGAGAATGCAGAAGCACAATAAGATAATGAATAAGGACATTAAAGAACACCATGATTTTACGTGGAACCCTATTTTTTTTCTTTTGCATACATTTTTTTGTACGCACCCCTTTTTTGGAAGGATTTTTATCAGTTGTACCCCTCTGAGATATTGCAATTTCAGTTACGCCCCTCCCTTTTTTGGAATACCAGTTATACCCCTACATTCTTGCAAAATTCACACTTGTGCCCTTCTGTTAAGGTAAAGTAGGGGCATAACTGATATTACAAAAGGGCAGAACTGTGAATTTTGCAAGAAGGTAGGGGCACAACTGATATTTTAAAAAAGGAAGGGGCATAACTGATATTTCAATATCTCAGAGGGGCACAACTGATAAAAACCCTTTTTGGAATACAACCTCCCCCTTTCTCTCCGTCCCTCTCTTGACCCAAAGGGCCCATGCCCTGTTGGGAAAAATAGAAGAGTTATTTATTCCATCATCCCTAGGCTCTCTTATATAGGAGAGTAGCCTATGGGTAAATTATATAAAGCATACGGCTGAAAATAAAAATAGCAGAGAGATACAATGGAAACTAATATATATGTTTACACTCCCCCTCAAGATGGAGCATAGATATCAATCATGCTCAGCTTGGACGCACACTTCTGGAATGGGCCTCGTAGTAATGCCTTGGTGAATATATCTGCAGTTTGATTTTCTGAAGTAACATGAGATGTAGCAATGAATCCCTTCTGAATCATGTCACGTATGAAGTGACAGTCAACCTCAATGTGCTTGGTTCGCTCATGGAATGCTGGATTATTTGCAATGAACAAGGCTGCCTGGTTGTCACATTCTAAGGTCATGGGAAGTGGTACGTCTATACATAGATCTGTAAGCACAACCTTTACCCTCATCATTTCTGTGCTAGCCTGGGCCATAGCCCTATATTCAGATTCAGCACTAGACCTGGCTACCACCGTTTGTTTCTTGCTCCTCCATGAGATTAGAGAATCTCCAACGTAGACTGCAAACCCAGAGGTGGACTTCCTGTCCTTGGGACATCCTGCATAGTCTGCATCTGCACATGCTGAGATAGAAATCCCCTTGCCTTTCTTGAATAGCAAACCTGCACCTGGAGATAATTTGAGGTACCTGAGTATCATCTGTATAGCATCCATATGGACCTGACGTGGTTGCTCCATGAACTGGTTCACACGACTCACTGCAGAGGATATATCGGGCCTAGTGATCGTGACATACAACAGTTTGCCTACCAGTTCTCTGTATCTTCTCCTGTCAACCTCCTATGTATCATCATCATATAGCTTCATGCTAGGGTCCATTGATGTTGTAGCTGGCCGGCACCCAAGCATGCCTGTTTCACTCAACAGGTCCGTAACATATTTTCTCTGCGACATTACTAGCCCATACGGATTTCTGGCAAATTCCAGCCCCAGAAAATATCTAAGGACTCCAAGGTCCTTAGTGATAAATTCGCTTCCCAGTTTTTCTTTCGCCTTCTTTATTCCTTGTTCATCATCTCCTGTAATCAAGATATCATCTACATAAACCATGATGGCAATAATACCTCTTGAAGTCTTCTGTACAAACAAGGAGTGATCAGCATTGGAGCGCTTGTATCCCTGTTTCTCAAAGAGGTCTGAGAGCTTCTGAAACCATGCTCTGGGGCTCTGCTTAAGGCCATAGATAGCCTTATGAAGTCTGCACACCTTAGAATACTCCCCCTCAATAGCAAAACCGGGTGGCTGTTGCATGTCGACTTCCTCCTGTAAGTCTCCATATAAGAACGCATTCTTCACATCCAAATAATATAGCGGCCACTCTCGAGTAACCGCAACTGACAGAAAGATCCGTAGGTTAGAATGACGGGCTACTAGCGAGAACGTATCAAGATAATCCACCCCGTATGTCTGTATAAATCCGCGTGCAACAAGACGAGCCTTGTATCTGTCAATACTGCCATCTGCATTCTGCTTGACTGTAAATACCCACTTGCAGCTCACTGGGGTCACATCTGCAGGTATAGGAACTAGACTCCAAGTTCCCTTAGATTGAAGTGCTGCCATTTCTTCCTCCATTGCTAGACGCCATCTACTATCCTTCAGAGCATCTTGATAATTCCGTGGAATATCTACAACTGACAAGGCAACCACAAAGTTCCTGAAATCCCCAGATAGTCGCTCAAATGACACAGAAGCTGCTAAAGGATATGTGGCGCAGCTCCTCTTTGATTTGCGTATAGCAATAGGAACAACTAGATCGGCTGTGTCCTCATCTGGACTCTGCAACATGTCCTGCTCAGAAATATCATTAGATCCATCAAGAATAATATCTTCAGTACATACCTTAGGCGAGCTAGGAGATGAGTCATGACCATGAGATGGAGGAGGCCTGCGAGTATAATGAAATGGTAGTGGTGAAACATGGATAGTACTTGGAGGTGCGGATGATGGTAAAGGAGCTGCTGGTGGTGGTGGCGGCGGTGGTGGTGGTGATGGTACTGGTGGTGGTGGTGTCACATAGATGGCATCGGTAGGAACTGGAGGGAGCTGCTTATCACATGAGGATGAAGAATACATGACGGATTCAAAAAATGTAACATCTGCACTAACAATATACTGCCTACGCAACGGATCAAAGCACTTGTATCCCTTTTGAGTTCTGGAGTACCCAACAAACACACACTTGACAACCCTAGGAGAGAGCTTCTCAGTACCGGGAGACAACTGGTGGACAAAGGCAACCGAGCCAAACACACGAGGAGTAAGGGAAAACAGATCCTTACCAGGAAAGATAAGTGAGAAAGGAATCTGTTCACCTAGAACAGAGGACGACATACGATTAATTAGGTAGCATGCTGTGAGAACCGCGTCACCCCAGTAAGAATAAGGAGCATGACTCTGTATAAGAAGTGATCTTGTGACATCTAGTAGGTGGCGATGTTTCCTTTCAGCTATCCCATTTTGTTGAGAGGTATAAACACAAGATGTTTGGTGGATAATCCCTTGGGATGAGTAGTAATTGGCTAGGACATGAGTACACAATTCCAGGGCATTATCACTTCTCACAATTTTAACAGATGTGGAGAAAACATTACGATTTCATTAAGAAAATGGATAATAATATTCCCTGCTTCAGACTTATTTTTCAACAAAACACCCATGACACACAAGAGAAGTCATCCACAATAACTATATAAAATCTGTCCCTGATGATTAGGTACACGACTTGGACCCCAGATATCAATATGAAATAACTCAAACTTGGAGGTACTACTCCAACCTGGACGACTGGGAAAGGTAGACTGGTGATGCTTTCCCAACTGATAAGCCTCACATTGGATGGATGTGTGAGGCAGACCCTGGGGTAACACACGACGCAACTTTTGAAGCGGTAGATGTCCAAAGCGCAGATGCCACAGCAGAGGAGATACAGGTCCAGTAGGTAGGGATGAGGTTCCAGCAAACGGAGTCTGATTGAGGCGATAGAGGCCTCCTTGCTCATAGCCACGACCAATCACGTTGCCCGTAAGGATGTCCTGAAAAATAAGAGATGGATCAAAAATTGCCCGACATTGTAAATCCTTTGTAATCTGACTGATTGATAATAAATTCATTGAAAAATCATGCGCATGTAACACATTCTTGAGCTGCATAGAAGATGTTAGTCTAATCTCCCCCTGACCAGTAATTGGGGAATGTGTACCATTGGCAATGACCACTGTTCGGCCTGGAGGAATCTGAGAATATCCTGTAAGTAAACTCTGATCGCCACATAGATGATGTGTAGCGCCCGAGTCCATAATCCAAGGTAATGTATCTGATCTACTACTGGTAAATGCAAGTATGCTACCTGATGCACTGGTAGACGCAGAGGCAGATGCAACAACATCAGATTGACTCTCAGTAGTGGGTGCTGGGCCAGATGGGGGAATAATGCCCCTTAGACGGGCAACTAGATCATCGAACCGCTGATCCAAAGTGGCAGCAGATGGAGGCTCTATCTGCTCAGCGACTCGTGCAGATGCAGGAAATCCATGCTTAGAGTAGCATGTGTCTTCATTGTGTCCGACGCGATGGCAATAGGTACATGTTGGCCGAGTGCGGCCTCCTCTGCCACCAGGTCCACGTCCACGGGTCTGAAATCCACGACCCCTGTTGGCGGACAAGGCTGAAGCATTCTGATTCGTGGCTGTAGAAGGGACGGTGATGCGGCTCAGTCTATGAAAGGCTTCCTCCATGGGAGGAATAGTAGAATCAGCCAAGATCTGGGATCGTGCCGCCTCATACTCGGGATCAAGTGCAGCAAGGAAAACGCCCACCATAGTCGCATTCCGATAGGTCTTCTGTTGCTCTGGTGTGGCTGTCAGGGGCATGAAGTTGTATAACTTCTCGAACATCCCTCGCAGGGATGTGTAGAGTGAATGTAGAGGGCGACCATTCTGCTTTATAGTGAATATATCATGCTGAAGTTGCAGAATCTTTGTCTCATTCTTCGCTTGAGAGTATGTGGCCGCCAAAATATCCCACATATCTTTGGCCGTGGGCTGATGTAGAATATCGTTGGCAATCTCGATTGCCAAAGTTCCAGACAACCAGACTTTGACGTACGCATCATCTGCCTCCCATGAGGCATTGGCTCCAGTCTTCTCAGCATGCTCTACTTCGGTAAGAATGTGCTTCTTACCAGTTGACTTCATCATATGAACTGCATCGCCCACAGTTCATAGTTTGTACCGTCCATCTTCACGATAGGCGCTGGACCACGAAAGGCGCCTATAGATGGAATATCCGCCTTGCTTTCTGACATACTGGAAACAGAAGACTGGAGCGATAGACTGATGAGAAGATCGTCTACGCGGACATAGATGGGTTTAGTTGCATGTGTAGACTTCAAGCAACCAAACCCATTTAGTTGACGGTGTGCGCTCTAGAGATGTGATTCAAGGGCACACGAACAGGGCACTAAGGTGCCCACTGGAGGCGACGAAGGTGCGCGCTGGATGGCTGGGCGCTAACACTGGATGGCTGGGGCCACGCGCAAGGACCGCTGGGTGCTAAGGCGCAGTAGCGCTAGTGCTGTGGTGCGCAGGCACAAATGCACATGTGCACAAGCGCGAGGGCGCGGGTGCACAGGCACGGGCGCACAGGCGAAGGCGAAGGGGCTCGCAGGCGCAGGCGGAGGAGCTCGCAGTCGAGGGTGCGCAGGCGCGGAGGCGCAAGGAGCGCGGGTATGCACCGGCGGCGGCGACGAGAGAGAGAGAGGAGGCACGTGGGTGGGGGGTAGGGATAGGGTTAGGGTTTCGAGAACTCCGGTCTAGGACCGTCGCTCTGATACTATGTTGGGAAAAATAGAAGAGTTGTTTATTCCATCAGCCCTAGGCTCTCTTATATAGGAGAGTAGCCTATGGGTAAATTACATAAAGCATACGGCTGAAAATAAAAATAGCAGAGAGATACAACGGAAACTAATATATATGTTTACATATCCCTCTTCTTCTTTTTTTCTTAAATTTTTGGAACATGACCCAATGGGCCAAAACATTGCAGCTCCCCTTTTTTTCCTTCGATTTAAGAGCCCCTATTGGGCCCGAGCTTTCAAGGGAGCATGCATCCCTTCCTTCAAACCACAGGGTTGCCCCACTAGGAAACCCATCGCCGCTAGGAGTTGCTCCTGGGGATGGAGGCACAGAGATGCCTATGCGGCTTAGAGAGATTGGTTGGGAGGGTGATGACAAGAGCCTGGGACCACCACCTTGAGGGGCTTTCTCGCAAAAGATGGAGGAAGGAGGTGGCGCCGCCTTACACTGCATGCACCTGGATGATGCGTGCGTCTCGAGGAGAGGATGCATCGCCTGCTACTTGGCTTGAGGACGATGAACTGCTGGGCTTGAGGGCGAGGAGAAGATGTATCGTCTCCAGCAGATGCATTGTCTGCTGCTGGATCGGTGGGATGGAGGTTAGAGAGGAGCAGCACCGTGCAATCAGAGAGGCTGCGGGGTGGTTTAGAATCGAGGGAGGTCAGGCATAGCTGGAACCCTTCAATATCCTGATTGAGGATTCTTTTTTCCTCGACAAGATCTTACCTCCATCGCATGTATCTTTCTTCTTCTTCTTCTTCGCATGGGTGTTCTCAGATCAAAACCTGACAGTCCTGGAGAAGACGTTGAACAAGGACGCGCTACTATATATGCATAGGCCTTGGAGAAAGGTCCATCTTCTTCGCGCGGCTTAGTTTTTTAGGAACAAGGCGTGATCTGCAGATTTGGAGCCTGGATGTTGATGTCATATCTTTTCGTAGAGTTAGGGTTTCAAGAAACCTTAAACCTGAATCTGGAACTTGATACGAAGAATCAAATCTTATTGAAATTTGTAATGACTGAAAATTAGGGTTTCATGAAATCCTAAAGGCTGAAACTCGTACTTGAACAATCTTAAACAGTATATGAACATGAAATAAATAATCTTCAAAATCAACCAAGAATCGACCTGCTCTGATATCGTGTTAGAAAACGAGAATGTGAAAGCGTAATCAGAAATAAAGAATAAGAACGATAAAGAACACTGGGATTTTACGTGGAACCCTACTCCCTAAGGAGCAGGATGAAACCGCATGAGAACGCCTCAAAGGGCTGATGTTTTTATTTACCTTTTTTCATCTGATACAATGGGTGTAGGGCTTCTTATATAGCACCCACTGAGTTTCTCATGAATACTTCGTTATCCAACCGAAGAAGTTATCGGATCTGACTTTGGGAGATTAAATGCAAAACTCCTGAAACAATACTTGGTAAGAAGACTCATTCTAGTACATCCCACCAAAAAAGGAAATGAATCTTCAATCATAATAGATGGTTCTTCGGATTTGGCATTGAAAAGAATGAATCGGATGCGTTAAATGCGCTAGCACATGTGTAGGCTAAACGATGTCGGAAAGCACATTTATCTCTAGTATGAGCCTTCAGAGCTCCACACCTCTAGACTCCAGCAGGTTCTACTTTCCATACTTAGCAGTGAAAACTTCATCATCATTAGAACTCGAGTGTGCACATTTTCCTCGTCCCGTGATGTCAAGCCAAGAACCACCTCCTCTACCCTTAGAGGGAAACGAGGAATGTCCAACCAAATGACAACCTCCTTTCGAAGAGAAGAAGAATGACTGACCACCTACAACCACAACTCGCAACCACAACTTCCATGGATATCTCTAGAGAAAGGTCTTGTGCGACAATCTCCACGGCTTCCTCAAGTTTTAAGAGTGCAACTTATATAGATGCACGATCACAAGTATGGAAAGGAACACCTTCCGCATGAAAGTACTGTCGACGAAGTAAGGAAGAAGTCCCATCAAATAGTCTCAGGTGACACTGTTTGGAAAATAAGAAAGCTTGTTTATTCCAGCAGCCCCAGGCTCTCTTATATAGGAGAGTAGCCTATGGGTAAACTACATAAAGAGTCCAACAAGAAAGTAAAATAACAATAAAGATACATAAGAGAATAATATATATCTATACTCCCCTCAAGATGGAGCATAGATATTGTTAGAATTTTTTTTTAAAGCCGTTTCAATTTTTTTTGTAAATTTCGTGCAGCTTTTTTTTCAATGCACGCGCCTTCTCTCTCTTTCTTTTTTTTTGAAATCTCTCCCTCTTTTTTTTATGTTTTTTTGTTTTTTTTGTTTTTTTGGAAAACAGCCCAAAAGGGCTCAAACATACACCCCCTCTTTTTCAATTTTTTTACACAGCTCACTGCCCCCCCTGGGTTTCTAAAAATAACAAAATTTTCAAAAAAAAAATGTTTAATAAGACGCAGGCGTCCCCCTGTTAGGTTACGAGAGCTCCCATTGGAGAAACGACGCCGCAGCTGCACTCGAGGAATTCCCGGATCTGGATCTCGTCTGGGAGAACACATGCGCCGCACGACTTGTAGATACACGGCAGGAGACTCGGGGAGGCGCCTGGACTCGCGCACACTGAGGATCTTCTGAACTCGCGGCGCAAGGAGATGATGCCGCCTTGGGGTTTATTCTGGCAGATCTCGGGGAGGAGCGGCGCCTTCGCCTGGGGTCGCCGCTTGGGGGTGCGCCGCCTGCGCGTGATGCGCCAAGAGGGAGCCCCCCGCGCCGCCTGCGCCTGGGAGGGGAATCGTGCGCGATGAGGATCGAACTGAGGGGTGCGAGATTTGTTCACGCGAGGAGGAGCACACGTGCTGGGACTTTGATCGAGGGGGCACCGCTGGCCTGGTCGCAAGGATGCCGCGAGGGAGGGCTGCGGTGATGCCACCTGGGCCACCACGAGTAGAGCACGCGAGCCCCTGCTGCGGGATGAATCGGGGAGGAGGAGCGCGCACATGGAGCGCCTCCGATCTGGAGAGTGCCGCCTGGGTGGGCCGCCATGCGCCTGGTGGTTTCTCCCCTCGTGCCTTTTTGATCTTCCTGGAACATCGCGAATAGGAACACGCGGAGAGGAATAGCTTCTTTGCTTAGGGCCTGGAACTGGAACTGGAAGCTTTTGATGCGGGATTAGGGTTCGAAACCCTTAGAACTGATCTGATCTTGATCATGGACGAATCATCTCATACAAATAATCTTCAAAGAACAAACTTCACGAACAGAATTTCAAAACAAATCTCGAACAAAAAATAGGGATATTAAAATCTCCGAGAATCGACCCGCTCTGATACCATGTTAGGAAATCGGAAACGGAAGCGGAAACTTGGAATAAAGATGAAGAACATAAGAACGCGGGATTTTACGTGGAACCCTACTCTGTGAGGAGCGGGATGAAACCACGGGAGAAGCCCTCAAAGGGCCATGCTATGCATTTCTTTTTCTCAATGGATACAGGAGGTCTGGGGCTCCTTATATAACCTCTCTAGAGCCTCCAAGTCCCACCAACACAATAGGCGCATACAACTTATACTCCAACAGATATCAATTATGCTCAGCTTGAACGGGCACTTTTGGAACGGCCCTCGAAGTAATGCCTTGGTAAAAATGTCTGCCGTTTGATTCTCTGAGCTAACACGTGATGTAGCAATGAATCCCTTCTAAATCATATCACGTATAAAGTGGCACTCAACTTCAATGTGCTTGGTTCGTTCATATAAAGCTGGGTTATTTGCAATGAATAAGGCCACCTGATTGTCACATTCCAAAGCCATAGGAAGTGGGACTTCTATATGTAAGTCTGTAAGCACAGCCTTTACCGACATCATTTCTGTACTAACCTGGGCCATAGCCCTATATTCAGATTCAACACTAGACCTTGCCACAACAGTTTGTTTCTTGCTCCTCCATGAGACTAGAGAATCTCCCACATACACAGCAAACCCAGAGGTGGACTTCCTGTCCTTGGGACTCCCTACATAATCTGCATCTGCACAGGCTGAGATAGTAATCACCTTGCCTTTCTTGAATAGTAAACCCGCCCCGGGAAATGACTTGAGGTACCTGAGTATCATATGTATGGCATCCATGTGTACTTGACGTGGTTGGTCCATGAATTGGCTCACTCGACTCACAACAAAGGAGATATCGGGCCTGGTAATAGTAATATAAAGAAGTTTGCCCACCAGTTCTCTGTATCTTCTCCTATCCACCTCATCTGTGTCATCATCATATAATTTCATGCTAGGATCCATAGGAGTGGTAGCAGGTTGGCAACCAAGCATTCATGTTTCACTCAACAGGTCAGTGACATATTTCCTTTGAGACATTACCAACCCATAAGGATTTCTGGCGAACTCCAGTCCCAGAAAATATCTAAGAACTCCAAGGTCCTTGGTAACAAATTCACGACCCGTCATTTCTTTCGCCCCCTTTATTCCCTGTTCATTATCACCTGTAATCAGAATATCGTCTACATATACCATAATTGCAATAATGCCTCTGGGAGTCTTTTATACAAACAAGGAATGATCAGCATTAGAGCGTTTGTACCTCTGTTTCTCAAACAGGTCTGAGAGCTTCTGGAACCAAGCTCTGGGGCTCTGCTTAAGGCCATAGAAAGCCTTACGAAGTCTGCACACCTTAGGACACTCTCCCTTAACAACAAAACCAGGTGGATGTTGCATGTAGACTTCCTCCTGTAAGTCACCATATAAAAACGCGTTCTTCACATCTAACTGGTATAGCGGCCAATTACGAGTGACGACAACAGAAAGCAGGATCCGTAGAGTGGAATGGTGAGCCACCGGCGAGAATGTATCCAAATAATCCACACCATATGTCTGTGTAAAACCACGAGCAACAAGGCGAGCCTTGTATTTGTCAATACTGCCATTTGCATTCTGCTTGACTGTAAACACCCACTTGCAGCTTACTGGAGACACATCAGCGGGAGCAGGAACCAGGCTCCAGGTACCTCTAGACTGGAGAGCTGTCATTTCGTCCTCCATGGCTAAACGCCATCTACTATCCTTCAACGCGTCTTGGTAATTCCGTGGAATAGTTACTGCTGACAATGCAACGACGAAATCCCTGAAATCTCCAGTTAATCGATCAAATGACACAGAGGATGCTATATGATATGATGCGCAACTCCGCTTCGACTTTCATAGGGCAATAGGAACATCTAAATCATCTGCCTCCTCATCTGGCCCCTGTAACACATCCTGCTCAGGAAAATCATCAGATCCATCAATAGTAATATCTTCAGAACATACCTCAGGCAAGCTAGATTATGAGCGATGACCATGAACAGAAGCACACCTGCGGGTATAGTGAAATGGTAACGGCGAAACATGTACAATGACTGGAGGTGTAGAAGATGGTAACGGATCTGGTGGTGGTGATGGTGGTGGTGGCGATGGTGGTGGCATGTATATTGCATTAGTATTATCAGGGGGTATCAACTGATCACCTGAAGCTGAGAAATACATAACAGATTCAAAAAATGTAACGTCAGCACTGACAAGGTACCGTCTGCGCAATGGATTGTAACACTTGTACCCCTTCTGAGTTCTGGAGTACTCGACGAAGACACACTTGACAACCCTAGGAGAGAGCTTGTCCGTCCCGGGAGACAACTGGTGGACAAAGGGGACCGAACCGAACACTCGAGGAGTAAGGGAGAACAATTCTTTGTCAGGGAAAATAAGAGAGAAAGGAATCTTCTCAACGAGAAACGATGATGGCATACGATTGATAACGTAACATGCTGTAAGTACAACATCACCCCAGAAAGAGTGAGGAGCATGACTCTGTATAAGAAGCGACCTGGTTACATCAAGCAAATGCCGATGTTTCCTTTCAGCAACCCCATTTTGTTGGGAGGTATATGCACAGGATGTCTGGTGGATGATCCCTTGGGATGAGAAATAACTGGATAGGGTATGAGTACAAAATTCCAGAGCATTATCACTTCTCACAGTTTTAACAGATGCAGAAAAAACATTACGAACTTCATTAAGAAAATTGATGATAATATTCCCTGCTTCAGATTTATTCTTTAACAGAAATTCCCATGACACACGAGAGAAATCATCCACAATAACTATATAAAACCTGTGTCCCTAATGATCAGGAACACGACTAGGACCCCAGATATCGACATGAAACAACTCAAACTTGGAGTTACTACTCCGACACTGACGACCGGGAAAGGTAGACCGATGATGCTTTCCCAACTGACAAGTCTCACATTGAAGGGACGTGTGAGGCGAGACCTGAGGTAACGCATGACGGAGTTTCTGAAGCGGTAGATGTCCAAAGCGCAGATGCCATAGTAGTGGAGAAATAGGTCCAACAGGTAGGGATGAGGATCCAGCAAAAGGAGTCCGACTCAGGCGATAGAGACCTCCTTGCTCATAGCCACGCCCAATCACGTTGCCCGTAAGGATGTCCTGAAAAATAAGAGAAGATGGATCAAAAATCACCCGACACTGTAAATCCTTTGTAATTTGACTAATAGACAACAAATTCATTGAAAAATCTGGAGCATGTAACACATTCTTGAGATGCATAGATGGCGTCAGTTTAATTTCTCCTTGACCAGTAATCGGAGAATGTGTTCCATTAGCAATAACCATTATACGACCTGGAGAGATATGCCTGTACCCTGTAAGTAGACTTTGGTCACCACATAGATGATGTGTGGCGCCAGAGTCCATACTCCATGCTAAAGTATCTGATCCATTACTGCTAGTAAATGCATATGTGCTACATGATGAACTGGTGGATGCAAAGGAAGATGCGGCAACATCGGAGTGGCTCTCAGGAGTAGGTGCTGAAGCAACTGGGCCAGATGGAGGAATAATTCCCCGTAGACGGGCTACAAGATCAACAAAGCGCTGATCCATAGAAGAGGCAGATGGGGGCTCGATCTGTTCAGCGACCCGTGCAGAAGCAGGAAATCCATGCTTAGAGTAGCATGTATCTTCGGTATGTCCAGTGCGATGGCAAAAGGTACACGATAGCCGAACAGGGCCTCCTCTGCCACGAGGTCCTCGGCCTCGAGCCCGATGATAGTAACCTCCACGATCTCGATTGGCTGCCATAGCTGAGGCAGTCTGATTGGCGGTAGAAGAAGGAACAATGATACGACTCAATCTGTGAAAGGCTTCCTCCATAGGAGGAATAGTGGAATCTGCCAAGATCTGGGAATGTGCTGCCTCATACTCAGGATCAAGGGCAGCGAGAAAAACTCCTACCATAGTAGCATTCTGGTAGGTCTTCTGTTGCTCTGGAGTGGCTGTCAGAGGCATAAAGCTATACAACTTCTCAAACATCCCTCGTAGAGATGTGTATAGTGAGTGCAGAGGACGCCCATTCTGCTTAATAGTAAATATGTCATGATGGAGTTGCAGTATTTTTGTCTCATTCTTTGCCTGAGAATATGTAGCAGCCAAAATATCCCACATAGCTTTGACAGTGGGCTGGTGAAGAATATCATTGGCAATTTCAATTGCCAGAGTTCCAGATAGCCAAATTTTGGCATATGCATCATCTGCCTCCCATGAGACATTGACCCCAGTCTTCTCAGCAGGCTCTTCTTCAGTAAGAATATGTTTCTTACCGGTTGACTTCATCATACTCATGAACTGCATTGCCCACAGTTCATAGTTAGAACCGTCCATCTTCACGATCAGCGCTGGACCTCTGAAGGCGCCTATGGATGGGTTGTTTGCCTTGCTTTCTGACATATTGATATTGGAGGACTGGGGTTGTAGACTGAAGATATGATCGTCTACAGTGACATGAACAGGATTGGTTGGATGTGTAGACTCAAACAACCAACCCTATTAATTGGAAGTGCGCACGAACCAAGATCTGAGTACACGCACACACTAGACCTAGTGTTGCACGTGCACTAGGGTTGAAGTCGTTTCATGCACTAGAGGTGCGAGGTCATGCGCATGTTTCACGTAGGAAGGAGATGCGCACTGGATGCGGGTTTACGCGCAGATCAAACACGCAGAACCCGCACAGATGAAGCACACACCTTCGTGCTGTGCTTGCGTGCAGCACGTGCAGCAATCACGCACGCACAACACTGGAATAACGCGCAGATGAAGATCAGTAGCGCACGCACAACACGATCACGTGCGGGTTTATCTCGATGAAGGCAAGATCACGCACGCTCACGCGTACGGCGAGGCGATGGAGTACGTGAGCGATCAGCGGCGTGCGACAGTGGGCTGGGCGATGGAGTATGCACGTTCACGCTCTGGCGCACGGCGTGCGAGACGAGGAGGACCTAGGTCGGCGGCGCAGGAGAGGCTTGACGGTGGAAGGAGGGGGGGCTAGGGTTAGGGTTTGATTCAAGAACTCCGGCCTAGGACCGTCGCTCTGATACCATGTTGGGAAAATAAGAAAGCTTGTTTATTCCATCAGCCCTATGCTCTCTTATATAGGAGAGTAGCCTATGGGTAAACTACATAAAGAATCCAACATGAAAGTAAAATAACAATAAAGATACATAAGAGAATAATATATATCTACAGACACCATGTTAAGCCCAAAGTCACCGTTGTTTCGTTGCACACTAAGGGCTTGTTCGGTAGGAGAATAAGCAGGAATAAGGATGGGGAATAAGGGGAATAAGGGTCTATTCTCCGTTCGGCTGGAGGATAAGAATAAGGAGAATAAGGTGAAATAAAGGTAGGTAAGGTGGGATAAAGATAGGAATAAGAGTGAAATAAGATGAAATAATGGAGAATAGTCGTATCACGGGGATGCGTGTTGGGGGCTTATTCCCCTTATTCCATTCCTCCTTATACCCCAAACGAACAGGGCCTAAGGGCATTTGATTCTCCATAGAGGGAGAGCACAGATGCAAACCACTGCCATCCATGGCCACCAAGTCTCCTTAGAAAGGCCGGGCAAGAATTGATCTTAAGCAGTTGGCTGCCAAGTCCATCCTATTCACCCAAGTCATAAGCACCAATAAGGAACCCAACAATTGAGTTTGAGACTGTGCTCAGAATTCGTTCTTGTTTCCGTGCATTCTCTTTATCACCATTCTTGCTATTCTTCGTTGGATAGTCAAAATGGTCGGTTTTCTTCTTGAAATCAAATGAGGAAATTCCATAATCAGCAACTTTTGGATGCCAGAACTTGCGCAACTTGCAGTCCCAATACCCAGGGCTCGTCAATCCAGAGTAGAAACAAACCAAACCTGCAGAGCGTGAACAGGTCTTTTGGTTACCCTACCCGCAATGGAAACAAACGCTGGGGGGTCAAGTTGCAATACACCTCCCAATGCGCACAGTGTGTAGGTTGGCACCTCCTACTTTGCTCTGTAAACCACTCACAACCTTCCACCTCCTTCCCCCTCCGACACCCTCTCTCCTGAATCAAAATCTCCCCTCCATTGTGGCCTCAGTACTCACGAGTTGTACATCGGTGGCGTACATGTCTTAGATGCTTCGTTTTGCTGTACAGGGTAGATAAAAATACGATTGCTACTTATTTAGAGCAGATGGGTGGTAGGGGTGCGTGAGTGGATGCTTACATACAGTTCTCCTAAGAGGATTTCTTGCAGAGGTGGGTATGCATCTTCAAGTCCAATACACATGTTTTAAACGTGGATTTTATCCTCGATTCTTGTTTAATCTGGAATGAAAATCGGATAATAGACATCAATACTTCCGATTGGAGGCATGTTGATTGGTTGGTTCCAGTGCTGTGCTTTGGTACTGTGGTTGTAGAGCAATGCTATTATGATACTTGTTTTAAGAGAAAAGTGCTACAATAATAGTGTCATGCATAGTACAGCATTCATGTGCTCTTCGTCGATTCTCACGAGGAACGGGATTTGCGGGTGATAACATGCTTGTTTTGTCTTTAGTTTTATTTTTTGGCAAAATTGGATGGTTGCTAATGTGAAGTAATCATCCATTTTTTCCGAACAAAAGGAGTCGTACTTTCTCTTATAATATAGACAAGAAATCAAGCAATTTGGCATATATCTAGGGATGAAAATGAATACATATATATATATATATATCCGTATCTGTTTGTATCTGCATTCCTCAAATAAAGGATATGGATGCCATTTTCTCATATCTAGCGAATACAAATACAAAAATTCAATATTTTACAAAATTGATATCCTTAATTTTGACCAATACGAACATGCATTCCTATGTTCAAAATTTAGAGGATAGGAATACAGATATTCGTTTTGTGAATGATAGGAATATAGATACAACTATGCATACGAATGATCGAATTTTGGAGGATACCGATACACATATGATACAAAAGAAATAAGTGTAGTTGCTTTCTTTTATTATTTAGTTATTTTTGAAAATTTCTTTTATTATTTAGCTATTTTTTATTTCCACATTCATTATTGAAATATTTAATATACTTTTTATATACTGGATATTGTCGTGAATATAAAATGCTTAATATCCGTAAATTAATTACCATTCATTTTTTAAATATTCGTATCCAAATTGTCAATATCGGTTTTCTATTCGTATTTGTATTTTGAGGATATGATTCCCCATTTTACACATTTGTGTGATATTCATAGTCGTATTTGTATCCAGAGTTTAAAAAGGTTAAAGATATGATAACACCTATATTCGTATTCCTATCTGACCGTTTTCATCCCTACATATGCCTTAAAGGTACCAAGTCCTTGCATTATGTTGAAGGTATGAAAAGAAAAAGTTGTATATCACGTAGCCCTAGAACCCTCTATATAAGGAGAGGCTTTAGGGAGAAATTATATAAAGAAGACGGAAAAACTAGAGAAATATAAATAAAGACAAAGATATAAGAATTCTCTCAACACTCCCCCTCAAGCTGGAGCATATGTCTATCATGCTCAGCTTGGAACAATAACGTTGGAAAGGACCCTTCGCGAGGGCCTTGGTAAACATGTCTGCAATCTGTTCTCCTGAAGCAACATGGGAGGTGGAAATAAACCCCTTTTGGATCAAGTCACGGGTATAATGACAACCAACTTCGATGTGCTTCGTTCTCTCATAGAAGGCCAGATTATTAGCTATGAATAGAGCTGCTTGATTATCACATTTGAGGTGCATTGGAAGAGGCACCTCAACTGCAAGGTCAGTCAGAACGCACTTGGCCCACATAATCTCTGTGCTCCCTTGGATCGAGCAACATCAGCTTGTTTCTTACTCTTCCATGAGACCAATGAGCTACCAACGAACACAGTGAAGCCTGAAGTGGACTTCCTGTCCTTGTGACACCCAACATAATCGGCGTCAGCACATCCAGTAACTGAGAGTGACGTGTCTCTCCTGAAAAGTAGACGTGTGCCTGGAGAAGATTTCAGATATCTTAAGAACATACAAACTGCATCCATATGAACTTGTCTAGGTTTCTCCATGAACTGGCTAACTCTGCTCACAACAAATGATATGACATGCCTGGTAATAATAACATATAGCAACTTTCCTACCAGCTCCCTATACCGTCTCTTATCTATCTCCTCAGAGTCATCATCATGTAGTCTAACATTAGGATCCATTGGTGTAGTAGCAGGTCTGCAACCTGTCATACCTGTCTCAGCCAGAAGATCAGTAACATACTTCCTTTGCGTTATAATCATACCCTGCTGACTGCGTGCAAACTCCAAGCCAAGAAAATAACGTAACTTGCCAAGATCCTCGATCACAATCTGTCGTCCAAGGAAATCCTTAGCAGCATGAATACCTTGTTCATCGCTACCAGTAACAACAATGTCATCAACATAAACTAGTATAACAACCATACCTTCCTGAGTTCTGTTAACAAAGAGAATGATATGTAGTAGATCTGACAAAACCATTTTGTTCAATCAACTCTGAGAGCTTCTGAAACCAAGCCCTCGGACTCTGCTTGAGGCTATATATGGCCTTGTGAAGTCGACACACTATAGTAGACTCCCCCTCAGCAGCAAACCTCGGTGGCTGCTGCATGTAAACTTCTTCCTGCAGATTACCATACAAGAAAGCATTTTTACATCCAGTTGGAAAAGCGGCCAGTCACATACCACAACAACTGCAATGAGAATCCCCACATGGAATGACGTGCAACTGGTGAAAAAGTATCATGATAGTCTACCCCATACGTTTGGGTGAACCTACGAGCAACCAACCTGGCCTTATATCTGTCAACTGTACCATCTGCATGGTATTTCACACTGAACACCCACTTGCTGCCAACTACAGACGCACCTGGAGGAGCCTGCATAATACTCCACGTATCTCGAGATTGTAAAGCGGCCATTTCTTCTTCCATCGCTAGATGCCAGTGATTATTCTGCAACGCCTCTTGATAAGAACGTGGTATCTCCACTGTTGACAACCCCAGAATGAACTTCTGGAATTCCTCGAAAAGGCGATCCAATGACACATGGGAAGCAACAGGATGCATAGCGCATGCACGCTTTCGCTTCCGTAGAGCGATGGGTACATCTAAATCGTCAGTACTCACATGAGATGTAGCATCTTGGCTATCCTACGCACATGCTGTATATGCAAATCACCATTGCCATTAGAAGAACTCAAATGTTCCGAACATACCTCGGTCGCGTTGGATGATTGGCGAGGTATATGAGCACGAGGTCGACACTGATAAACCTGGGGAAAGAATGTAGGTGGAGGAGGTGGCGACGATGGTGGAGACATAGACGGTGGTGGTGGAGGAGGTGCAGATGATGATAGAGTAGAGATCGGAGGTAGAGGCATATAGACATCTTCCCCATCTTCAGAAGAAACGAGCTTGTCACCTATAGGAGAGAAGTACATAATAGACTCAAAAAAGGTTACATCATCACTAACATAGTACCTTCGTCGAACAAGGTTGAAGCAACGATATCCCTTTTGGGTCTTGGAGTATCCAACAAACACACATTTGACCGCTGTAGGAGAGAGCTTGTCAAGACCAGGGGACATCTGATGAACGAAAGTCACCGAACCAAAAACTCGAGGTGTGAGAGAGAAAAGATCTGTCTCGGGAAACACAATCAAGAACGGGATCGTTTTTCCCAGAGTAGAGGACATACGATTAACAAGGTAATAAGCAGTTATAACCACATCCCCCCAGTATGAATGAGGAGCATGACTTTGAATCAAAAGGGTCCTTATAACATCCGGAAGATGCCGATGTTTTCTTTCAGCCATCCCATTCTGTTGCAAAGTATATGCACAAGATGTTTGATGGACAATACCTTGAGACACAAGAAATGTGGCAAGTTGATTAGTACAAAACTCCAAGGCATTGTCATAACGTATATACTTGATTTTTGCTGAAAAATGTTCTTTATTTCAATAATGAAGGACTGAATAACAGGACCAGCATCAGATTTGTTTCTAAAAAGAAAAACACATGACAACCTTGAAAACTCATTAACAACAACATGATAAAATCTATGCCCCTGATGATCAAGGACACGACTGAGACCCCAAATATCAAAATGAACTAACTCAAACAGACCATGACTACTTCGACCCTGACGACTCTGGAACGTAGACTGATGATGCTTCCCAAGCTGGCAGGCCTCGCACTGAAAGGTAGAGCGAGGGGAAATCTGTGGAAGAACGTGACACAACTTTTGCAGAGGAAGATGACCAAAACGAACATGCCATATGTAAGGAGACACAGACCCATTGCGAATGGAAGAAGCACTAACATAAGGAGTTTGCACCAGTTTGTAGATACCTCCTTGCTCACGACCAGTACCAATCACCCTGCCCGTTAGAATGTCCAAAAACACAAGAGCAGATGGATCAAAAATGGCACGACAATGTAAATCTTTAGTGATTTGACTAATAGATAATAAGTTCATTGAAAACTCATGAGCATAAAGAACATTCTGAAGTCTCATCGCAGGAGTTAGCTGCACTTCCCCCTAACCAGTAATGGGAGAATGTGTTCCATCTACTATCACAACAGATCATCCGGGTTGGGTTGGACTGAAAGCACTAAACTGACTTCGATCACCACAGAGGTGATGGGATGCACCTGAGGCCATAATCCATTCTGACAAATCTGCCCTGTAACAACTAGTAAAGGCATATGCTATACCTGATGAAGACGCAACAGCAGAGGCAACTACCTCTGAGGATCCTAAGGGAGAGTTGGATGGTCCTGGAGTATGCATGATCTCTCTTAGTCTGGCCACAATTTCGTCAAATCTCTAATCAACAACCGGAGAGAACTTCCAACCTGTTGAGTATGTTCTGCAACTCTAGCAGAAGCAAGAAACCCATGCTTAGAATATAAGGTTTCCTCAGAGTAGCCAGTCCTATGGCAGACGGTGCACGGCTGACGGGGTTGACCACCCCCTCCTCTGCCACTGTTAAATCCTCCCCTACCAAGATATGGAGTAGGATTCCCCCTTCCATGAGATGCAACCATAGCTGATGATGTCTGAGACTGCAAATTACCTCCAGAGGATATAGATAGCCTACTCAGTCTGCGATATGCCTCCTCCATTGGAGTTATGGTAGAATCTGTAAGAATCTGAGCGCGAGCTGAGTCATATTCAGGATCAAGAGCCGCTAGAAAGACCCCAATCATCAAGGAATCTCTATAAGCCTTGAGCTGCTCAGGCGTAGCAGTCAAGGGAATGTAGCCGTGTAGCTTCTCGAACATGCCCCTTAAAGAAGTGTAGAGGGTATGGAGGGGTCGACCATTCTGCTTTGATGTAAAGATATCATGTTGGAGCTGCACTATCTTCGACTCATTCTTCGCTGGAGAGTATGTCGCAGCGAGAATGTCCCACATGGCCTTTGTAGTAGGCTGACTCAATATATCATTTGCTATTTCTATAGACACCGTCCCAGATAGCCATACACGTGCACATGCATCATCTGCCTCCCAAGAGGCATTTATCCCAGTCTTGTCACTACGCTCCTCCTCCTTGAGGATGTGCTTCTTGCCATTACACTGCATCGGAGTCATAAACTGCATGGTCCACAGTTCATAGTTCGTACCATCCATCTTGACGATGGGGGCTGGACGTTTGAAGCCTCCCAATTGTCAACCATAATGAAAACTATCACCAAGTCTGGGACTGCAACGAATAAGACTTGTGTCCACACAAACATATGAGAAGATGGTTGTGGGTGTAGACTCATACTACAATCTCTTCCATTCTTCGGAGGCACCTTTGGGTGACTAGGGTGTTTTTAGACGATCACGTCGCACCCTCGAGGTCCAAAAGGGAACCTAAACTGATGATGAGCAGTGGCCTGCAAGGAGGGGATTCCCACGGAGGGCGACTACCTTCAAGGAGGCTCGCGAGAGGCACTTGCAGCCCGAGGTGCGGGTCGTGAGAGGAGGCGTAGAGGAGAGGCGGCGGCATCCCGAGCGGGGAGGTGGCCTGCGAGGGGCGGCGACTAACAATGGGAATGGGCGACGTCGACCCGTGTGGCCACTCGCGTGCAGGGGTAGCGGCAACCTACGAGGAGGGTTTTTTTTTGGTGGGGAGGAGCTATGGTTAGGTCACAGGCTCTGGTCTAGGACCGCCGCTCTGATACCATGTTGAAGGTGTGAAAAGAAAAGTTGTATATCACGTAGCCCTAGAACCCTTTTATATAGTAGAAAGGCTCTAGGGAGAAATTACATAAAGAAGACGGAAAAACTAGAGAAATATATATAAAGACAAAGATATAAGAATTCTCTCAACACCTTAAAACTACACTAAATAGCGTCACAACTTTCTTAGCTTGTATTTGAAACAATGCTAAATTGCAAAATGCTGTTAGCAATGCAGAATATGCAGGTGGGTACTAGCGCATATTGGGGTTAAAATTCGAAAAATTTATGGCGTCGAAGTCTGCATGTGATTTTTTTTCGCTGTGCTCTTGTGGTGAGTAATGCCACAGATTTCTATCATATGTCGGAACTTTTACTTGTGCTTGGAACTGTTTCTGCCAGAATGTTGATTGCCTCCACCTTCGATCTGGAATACCAAGGGAGAAACTTGCTGAACTTCATGGGAATTCCTTCAGAGAACTCTGCCTTTCTTGTGGAGCTGAGTATGATCTGATATAAATTTTTTTCTCTGCTAATTCTAATTCAATGTTTTGCATTGCTACTACACCTATTGAAGTTAGGAAAGACCCAGTTGCGTGATTTGACTTTGTCTTGCTGATTAAGGTACATAAGGGATTTTGAAGTTGAGACAATTGGGTTGAAACAGACATCACGCCGTTGTTCCAGCGTCAATTGCAAAGTGAAGCTTACAGACACTGTTCTTGATTGGGAGGTAGTTTTTTATGCTGAGGACATCTAAAATGCAGAAAATATATGATACTGAAAGATATATGCTGCCAGTTTATAATAGTTTATGCAGTAAGTTGAATAAAACGAATTGGAGTTAATATTGGAAGGCAAACTGGGCATTTGCTATTGAATCTACTATTTTAATTACCATGGCTGCTACGAACCCTTACGTGCCTAAATAGAGGGTCCTGTCCTTATTAATCACCTTAGTTGGAATTGGAAGAGAAATCGATAAGATGCTACTAACATGTGCATGCCCCAGAACCCAATATCTGCCCTCTTGTGGTGTCACATGAGAAACCTTAGATGAAGCCCCCACCTCTTGGTCACCTACGACGACGCCTGGGCCAAAACCTAAGCTTTCCACCTCACGATTGAATGGTATTTCCCATGGAGAATTTGGCGGAGCGGGATGACTTGTTCTACCATACTGTGCTGAGAATTTACAGGGTTTTGTCAAGCTTGAACTTTTTGGTGGGGTCAAGTGGATCTCCATCAAGTTTTTAAGGGAAATATGCTATGTCTTGCTTGTTGTGGCAACATTCTTGAGATGTGTTGAGTAATGATAGTTTGTTCGTGTTTTGGTTTAATGATTTGTCTGAAAATTGGGCACTTTAGGACCTTTTGCACTCTAGTTTCTCTGAGCAACAGTTGCTAGACCTTATGCGAATGATTGTGGGTCTTGGAATGAATGTAGATGCCATTGAGTAGGCGAGATCATTGGACATGGTTTGACTGTTCCTTCTCAGTCAAGAAGGCATATAATGTTAAATATGTAAGCCATTAGTTAGCCATTATGCAATAAAAGTTGTTGCGAATTATTTCATTATATTAATTGCAATAATGAATTGTATTTGCATTTATAAGGTCCCTTAGTATAATTAGGATGATGTATCATGACCATCTTGATATCATACAACTGTTGATGAGTTAGGTCATAAATGCTAATGCATGGTTGTAGACCTAAAGAGTTGGATCGATGAAACAACTGACATCACCAATGATTCAAGGACCTCCAGTCTCAGAAAGAGATGCCAATCTTCTCCAAAGGCTGACATCTGGCTGACCTCCTGGTGCATGCCCTCTATAAGGAATAGAGATCAAAAGGTATCGGATAAGTAAGGTCAAGGTGTTGACTAAAAATCAAAATGTTGACCAAAAGTCCAAGGGTTGACCTAACGGGATTGAGGTACTAAAGACCTATATATGTTGACAGTTATTTGCATTTATGTAATTCTTATTTCATTCTTTTGTATTTGCTCTCTAAGGTTTCTGTGGAGGGAATAGAATTGCATACTTCATAGAGACCTTAGGGCTCCATTATATAGGAACAAAGCCCCGGTTAAATTACATAAACGGTACAAGAAGAAATAGAAATAAGAAATATAAAACACTGAGAGATACAAATATCTCAACACTCCTCCTCAAGCTGGAGCATATATGTCTATCATGCTCAGCTTGGAACATCATCTCTGAAATGGACCTCGAGCAAGTGCTTTGGTGAATATATCTGTAGTATGATATCTAGTAGTGACATGGGAGGTGAATATGAGCCCCTTCTGGATCATGTCTTTGGTATAGTGGCAATCCACCTCTATATGCTTGGTCCATTCATGGAATTCACGATTATTGGCAATAAATAGAGCTGCATGATTGTTGCATAGAAGCTGCATGGGAAGATGATCAATCATGACTGATCTAACCCACATCATCTCTGTGCTCCCTTGAGCAATGACTCTGTACTCAGATTCTGCACTGGATCTAGCAACCATTGTATGCTTCTTGCTCTTCCATGACACGAGTGAACTCCCAACAAAAACTATAAATCCAGAGGTAGACTTCCTGTCTCTAGGGAATCCTACATAATCTGCATCTGCACAAGCTGTCACCTCAAGAGACGCATCTCTGCTGAATATAAGACAAGTACCCAGTAAAGTCTTTAAATATCTTAGAATCATATGGACAACATCCATATGTATCTGTCTAGACTGCTCTATGAATTGGCTCACCTTGCTCAAAACAAAGGATGTCTCTAGGGAATCCTACATAATCTGCATCTGCACAAGCTGTCACCTTAAGAGACACATTTCTGCTGAACATAAGACTAAGTACCTGGTGAAGTCTTTAAATATCTTGGAATCATATGGACAACATCCATATGTATCTGTCTGGATTGCTCCATGAATTGACTCACCTTGCTCACAACAAAGGATTTATTTATTTATTTTTGTTGTTTGTATATAATTTCCAGGAAGATGCTTTCAAAACTTAAATCCCATGTTCAATTATAAAAGAATTTTCTATTATATATTGTCATCATGCTTTTTAATATATATCAAGAACATATAGTTGAATGGAGATACTTGTATTATTACAGAGGCCAACAGTCAGAGCAAAGGAAACTACAATTATAATGTAAAAAAAATCTGCAACTACATGAATTCATAGAAAGAGGTTTTGAAATGTTCATGTATGGCAACAAAGAGAAGGCTGAGGTTTGTAGCTAATTAGATCCTTCAAATTGGAGGAAAAGGATTGCATGCAACCGTATAAACAAGCTGCTGTAGCAGCTCTTCAATGGTGGTTGCATAGGAGCAACAATAGCTCCAGAGGGTGCTTGAAGCTCCATGACTTCAGGAAAATGGTAGCAGCAACAGAGAATTCAACAAATGGTTGAGCAGCAGGAGCTGCTCTCGCAGCTAAAGGAGAAGGAACTATTGGAGAAGAGGGCTGGAGATCCAGCAGTAGCAGCAAGGCTTAGAAAATCTCCAGCAGGAGGGGGCTCCCAGCAAGAATTAGAGGAGGGCTGGAGCTTGGAAAATTTTAAGAACAAAAGAAGAGCAAGGGGATCCTTCTCTCGACTAGAGATAAAGAGGAAGAGGGAAAGAGGAAGAGAGGGGAGGTTCCTGGAACCTTCCTCTATTTTTTTTTACTTTTATATGACATCAGCTAGCTGATGTCATTTATTATTTTATTTGTATATATATTTTATTCCCAGTTATTTGAGATACTTGCTAGGACTATGGAATTAGAATATCAATGAATGGTTCGATTTGGTTATCGGAGGGATGGAGGCATGGGTGGAAGTTCGGAGGAGAAAACCCCCGCGACGACATGGTGGCACCTCGGGTCGTGCGGTCCGGCGAGATAACCCCTTCGGTAGAGGTTGTTTTCGGTGTGGTTCTTGCGTTACTGGGCTCGCTCCTGCAGAGAGCCTATTCGTTGTTTCCTCTGCAATGGTTCGGGGCACAGAGGTCGTGTTTGCTCGGGGCGTTCGAATCTACCTTGTTCGTCGGGATTGCTGATTGGACAGGGTGGCGGCTCGTAGTCACTATTCCTGGCCTCCTCCGAGGTTGGTGCCATTTCTAAGGGTGGCTTCGAGGGAGATATTCTGGAAATTTCGCCATGAAGAGTTCTGGCTAGGGGTCTTTCGAAGGCTGAAGAGGACGAGTTACTGCGGTGGTCTAGGGAGGGGATTTTTAGGATGCGGTGGAGGTGGCTTCACCCTTGGGATGGTACTATCGGAGATCTTGCTCTTGAGCGTATTTGCGTCAGGGGCGTTCCTTTTGGGATACGCACCCTCGAGGACCTCCGTCTCTTTCTGAGGGGGATCGCCGAGGCTGTCGGTTTGGAGTCCAGTGGGACTCATTTCGGTGAGCCGCCTGATCCTATCCTGCGGGTTCGAGGCCTCTGCCCCTCGAAATTGGGTCGCTGGAAAATCGGTGTGCTTGGGAGATCTTTTTGGGTGGAGCTTTGTTCGTTGAGAAGCTCCCGACGCATGGATGACATTCTACTCCCCAGGAGGGGTCTGGCGAGGTCGGGGTCTCCTGACCGCGCTCAGGTGGGGGCACAAGTTGCTGCAGGTGGCGAGACGAGTGGTCAGGGGGGTTCGCCTCCTCTTTCTCCGGTGGCCGCTGAGACTGGTTCTCCGATCAACCCCGCGTGGGTGCCCGGGAAGCCCAATGGTCTCTCCGATGTCTCTGGGGCGGTTTCGGTGGGGTCCACTCGTTTCCCGCATATTCAATTTGGGACGTTTTGTTTCCCTGACCGTGGGGGGTTAACGGCTCCTCCTCTTCCGAGGGTGGGCGTTTCGGGTGGTCCGCCTGGCTCTCTTGCCCGCTTCATCCCGAAGAGGTCCCCACCCGCCGCGCTGGAGGGGATCGGGACCCCAGCTAATCTGGGGGACCCGTTTATCGTGAATGGCAGATTTATTGTGGTCCGGGCTTCTGAAGTCTCGTCTGCTATCGGATCCGGTTCTGCAGGGCTTACCAGACATCCCAGTTTGATGGTCTTTCGGTCGTCTCCCTCGAGCATTGGCCGTAGGGATTTGAGGTTTGGTTTTGCGGAGAATTGTGCCGCCAATATGGCGGAGGCCACTGACCAGGTGGCAGATGTTGTTGATCAGGCCAGTGTGGGGTCCTCATCCCCACATGTACTCGCTGGGGGGTTCTCTGATCCTCCTTTGAGAGAACCTGGGGGCCTTGAGTCCGAGTCACTGCTGAACGTGGGTGAGGAGATGGTCGTCCTGGAGACGCGACCACGCTTTGGGGTTTGCTATTCAAGAAGGGCCATGCCGAGATCGATGAGGCGGAAGATTCGCCGTGCTGCTGCGCGCGCACGGGCTCTGGAAGATGAAGGAGCGCGGGAGACTGATCCTTGTGGTCTTCCTGCGTCTAGGTTAGCGAATAGGTTCAGCATCCTGGATAGATCGGTGGCGGTGCGTTTGGGGGTGGTGCCTCCAAAGGTGATGGGTGATGGGTGTCCCAAATGAAGGTACTCTCCTGGAATGTGCGGGGTGCTGGTCGGCCCGAGAAACGACTGGCAATCAGGAACCCTGTGGAAGATTCACTGGTTGAGATCTTCCTTCTTCAGGAGACGAAGGCCTCTGGTGGTGCAGCGCAGTTGCGGGGGGCGCTCAGTAGAGATGGTCGCTTCGGTATGGCAGACTTAGAGGCTTCCGGTGCCTCTGTGGGGCTGCTGACGGGTTAGAAGGAGGATGTCTTTGATCTGATCTCGGAATCTCATTTGCAATCTTCCCTTTCTGTACGGCTCAGGAGGCGGTCGGATGGGCTTGTCTTTCTTGTCACAAACGTCTATGGTCCCACGAATCAGGAGCGGGGGCCGCTGGCTGCTGAGTTGGAGGCAATCGGGTCGGAGCGTCAGGATGATTTCTGGCTCGTGGGGGGCGATATGAACACCACTCTGTTCCCTGCTGATCGTCCCCACCAGTGCGGCGGCAGGGACTCGGCTTCGGAGGGTTTGCGGAGAGCCATCCACAACTTACGCCTTCAAACTATTGATGCGACAGGTTGTTCCTACACTTGGAGCAATGCGAGATCCCGATCAAGATTGGACATATTCTTGGTGTCGATAGAGGGACTAGAAGCCTTCCCTTTCTCTAGGGCGTGGGCGTTGCCTCGAGCCCACTCTGATCACACACCCATTCTCTGGTTGTCGGGGGAGGAGGTTAGACAGAAATTTGTTTTTTCACTTTGAGAGAAGCTGGCTGTTGGAGGATGGCTTCCAGGAGGACGTGGTGGCTCAATGGAGGTCGTGGAACCCGAGGGGTTCGGCGGTTAGGCGTTTTGTTGGGAAGTTGGCTTTGCTGCGGTCTCATCTTTCTCGCTTTGGGAGGGATGTTCGGCATCGCCGAAGGCAGAAGAGAGGGGATGCCCAGGCAGGGGTTTTGCGGCTGGACGGTTTAGACGACGAGCGGGGTTTGGATCCGGAGGAGTTGGAGGAGAGGTTGAAGCTTTTAGAGGAGATTTTGGTGGAGGATCAGAAGGAGGAGATTGAATGGAGGCAAAGATCGAGGCATCGCTGGCTTCGTGAGGGGAATACCAATACGCGCTTCTTCCACAACTTGGCCTCGGGGAGACGCAGGAGGAATTTCATACATGATATCCAAGTGGAAGATAGGCATGTGACTGGTGAGGCGAGCATTGGAGGAGCGACTCGGGACCATTATATTGATCTTTCTAGGAAGCGGCATAATAGCGGCTGGGGTTGGCTGGGAAGAGGGGTGAGGTGCTTAAGCAGTTCGCAGGCGGAGGCATTGGTGATGCCGTTCACGGAGGCTGAGGTTAGGAGTGCCGTTTGGAGTCTGAATGCGGACGGGGCCCCGAGCCTGGATGGCTTCCCTGTGTTCTTTTACAAAGTCTTCTGGGACCTTCTGAAAGACGAGCTCGTTGGTTTGATGAAAGAATTTACGGAAGGCAACATGGGGTTTGATAAGATAAACATGGCCTTCCTATTTTTACTGCCGAAGAAGGAGTTTCCTACTGATATCGTTGGTTATCGCCCGATTGCGCTATCTAATGCCTTATATCTGATTGTTGCGAAGACGTTGGCAAACCGCCTCAAGTTGGTTATTGATTCAGTCGTCCTACAGGGCCAGAGTGCTTTCATCCCTAGAAGACAAATGACGGATGGCTTAGTGATAGCGTCGGAGATTTGTTTGTAGTGGAGGAGGTTGAAGGCGAAAGGGGCCCTCTGGAAGATTGACTTCTCCAAGGCGTATGACTGTGTGGATTGGAAGTTCATGTGGGCCTCTTTGAGGAGGAGGGGCTTCCCTGAGGTGTGTATTGGGTGGATGAAGAGATGTGTCACGACGGCTTCTTTCTCTGTTTTGGTTAATGGCACGCCGGAGGGTGGTCCGTTCCAGCCGCAGCGAGGGGTGAGACACTGCTGTCCCCTTGCTTCGATGCTTTTTGTGATAGTGGCTGATGCCCTAGCTGTGTTGTTCAAGCAGACAAAGGAGTGTGACTTGTGCGCTGGCTTCCAGATGGATGATTTATCTATTCATGTGCTTCAGTATGCGGACGACACGCTTATCCTGCTTGGGGGCTCGGTTGATCACACGTCGAACGCGACGTTGCTGTTAGATATTTTTGGTGAACTATCAGGGTTAATAGCAAACAACTTGAAATCAAAGGTGGTAACTTTCGGGATGACTGACAGAGAGCGTGAGGAGGTGGCTACCATTACGCGCTGCAACCTGGGATCGATGCCGTTAACTTACTTAGGATTGCCTTTAACGGATGGGAAGTTGAGGAAATCTGATTGGGAAATTGTGCTTTACAAGATGGAACAGAAGATGGTGGGTTGGAAGGCCTCCACCTTATCCAAGGGCGGCAAACTCGTTCTGTTAAAACACGTTCTTTCTGCGATTCCGCTCTTCTTTTTTGCTACGCGTATCCTTCCTGTGGGGGTACGGAAGAGAATTGAGGCAATGATGAAGGATTTTCTTTTGTCGGACGGTAAGCAGCACCGGGCGGGGCTCCATCTAGTTGGTTGGAAGGTCACGAAGAGGAAGAGGGACGGTGGACTCCTAGTTCGGGATGTTGCTCTCATGAACAAAACATTGCTGGGTACTTGGGTGACCCAGATCTGGGGCCCTTCTTCCTCGTTGGCAACTCGTCTTCTTTGCAAAATATATGGGGTGCTAGGCATTTTGGAGGCGGGTAGGATTCGGTGGGAGTCTCCGCTGTGGACTGGTGTGCAGTCGGTTCTCCCATCCCTTACTCAATTCTTGATTCTGAAGGTTGGCGATGGGAGTGTGTTCCGCCTTTGGGAGGATGATTGGACGGGTGAGGGGAGGCTGTGCTCGAGGTTCCCGCGATTGTATGCTTTGGTGGCCGATCGTGGCGGGACGCTGAACCAGGTGGGGAGGACCGACACTTGGGCTCCTCTTTCTATCAATTATCTATCGGGCCAAAGATCGGACGACTTCCTGGACTTGTTATCTGCCCTGCCTGCGCCGTCAGATACTCTCCTTGAATCCCATGCTATGGTTGGGGATCACTTCGAGTGGACTGGGCTGAACTTCTCCGTCAAAGCAATATATGAGCACTTGAGTTGTTGCGCAGAGCCGTCGGACCAAGATTTTATTACTGACACGAAGATAATATGGGGTTCAAAGATCCCCACCTGGGTCAAGTTCTTCCTCTGGTGCTTAAGGAAGGATCGTATATGTGACAAGGTAAGGCACGAAAAAATTTTTGGTGTCCAGGATGTGACTTGCAGCAGGTGCCTTGTAAATCAGGAGGACGCGGAGCACATCTTCTTCAAGTATCAGTGCTCGTCCGTGGTGTGGCGAGGTCTTGGCTTATCTTGGCTGCGTTGGGAATATACTTCATCGTTATGGCAATCCATCAGAAGGGTGGGGCAGGGATCGATGGTGGATGTATCAATTGCCTTTGCTTGGCTATGGGCGATTTGGCAGGGGAGAAATGACAACATCTTCAGTAACCAAATATTCTATCCGGAAAATGTTGCTATTCAATTTAAAGCCGTTTACAGTCTCTGAGCTTCTCATTAGTGTACTCCACTTCAGTTTTGGTTTCTTAATATATTTTTGAGGCGGTAGCTCCCAACTTTGGAGTATACCCGTAGTTATTTAAAAAAAAACTTATTTGAGATACTTAAGTCACTTGTTTTAGCACCTTGGGTCTCGGATTTTGACGCACATTATCTCGATTTGATCGTCTCTAAATGACAATAATGATGCGTATAATATTGATATACTTTCGAATAGGTTTGAATCCCCGAAATTTTCGTGATACAGTTTTGCTTTGTGGTTAAATTTTATGAATTTTAAATAACAAACGACCTCCGATTGACGAACGATCGATTCCGTTGGTCTTATTTTGTCGAATCGGATTTTTAGGTAGCCTCGATTTGTTTAGCAGTTTCCGAATTTGTGTTGCTGCTTTTCCGTGGAATGCATTACTATGCGATCGAATTTTGCTCGATTGCGACCGGATGACTTTTGATTTACGATCAATTGATCAAAAGAAGTTATTTAATGTTTATTGATAATTTTATTGGATTAATTAGACCTTAATCGAGTCAAGTTCGGGTTTAAACGGATTCAGATGTTACAAATATAAAAATCTCAAAGGGAGTCTCGTCCTCGAGACTCGAGTCAAGATTCCTACGTATCTTATTTGGATTCCATCTGATCATAAAACTCAAAGGGTTTTAAACTCATAAAAACCTCAAAGGGAAAACAAGCCGTATCATTTTAAGCAAGTATTTAATTACAAAGGCTTGTCTTAATGATTACCTGAGAAGAGTTGTGGGTATCATGCTCGCATGTTAGCTTCGGTCTCCCACGTTGCCTCTTCGACGTCGTGTCGGTGCCGCAACACCTTGACCAATGGGATCTCTTTGTTTCGAAGCTTCGTCAAAGTGCTGTTTAGTATCTGCACTGGCCTCTCTTTATATGTCAAATTTAGCTTACGCCAAGATTCTCGTAACTGATGATGTGTCGAGGCTTGTGCACATACTTCTCAGGTTGGATACATGAAATACGTCGTGGATGCCTGAAAGGTGTGGAGGAAGAGCTACTCGGTAAGCCACTTTCTCTACTCTAGCCAGAATCTCGAATGGACCAACATATCGTGGCGCCAACTTGCCACGAATGCCAAATCTCTGTATTTCCTTAATGGGAGATACATGGAGAAATACTCAATCTCCCACTTGCAATTACAAGACTTTGTTTAGATTAAGTTTAAACTTATTAAGTCATATTTGGAAAATGAGTAAGAGAAAAGTATTGGGTACCCGGAACTCCAAATATCTCCTCCGACGGTCCGCATAGCTTTTCTGGCGGCTTTTTGCCGTCAGAAGCTTCCGTCTCACATGATCAACGACCCTCGCAGTCTCCTCCATGAGATCTACGGAGTAAAGTGCATGATCACCTACCTTACGCCAACTGAGAGGTGTGAGGCATCTCCACATGTATAGGGCTTCGAATGGTGCCATGCCGATACTGGAATGATAGCTGTTGTTGTACGCGAATTCCACTAATGGCAGATGGTCCTTCCAGGACCTTTTCCACTCAAGAGTGCATGCGCGTAGTATATCCTCAAGCATCTGAATAACGCGTTCACTCTGTCCGTCGGTGTACGGATGGTACGCGGAACTCATCTTAAACTCTGTCTATAGTGCTGATATGAATTGGTGCCAATAGTGCGATGTAAACCTCGAGTCCCTGTCAGACACCACCTCGCATGGTATACCATGAAGTCTGATGATATTCTGTACATATAGCCTCACTAATCTGGAAGGAGTGTAGGTCATGCTGATAGGTAAGAATGGGCTGACTTGGTCAACCTGTCAACAACAACCCAAATAAAATCATGGCCACCTGATGCCTTTGGCAAACCTATGAAAAAATCCATAGAGATATTCTCCCACTTCCACTCAGGAATGGGGAGAGATTGGAACAGCCTTGCTGATCTCCTGTGCTCAGCCTTGACCATCTGACAGGTCATGCATTTATTGGCATATTGCACCACATCACGCTTCATTCCGTCCCACCTGAAATGTCGACGCAGATCATGATGCATCTTTGTGCTGCCTGGATGAATATATAATCGTGAACTGTGTGCCTCATCGAGAATATCGCTGCGTAGCTGCTCATTATTGGGCACAATGACCCGCAAACCTTCCATAAAATAGACTCAGTCGCAACAAATCATCAATCTCGTCCTTGACGGTGCGCATGTATCTATCTCGAATTCAAGGATCTGTCTTCTGGCCTTCGACGATGCGATCATATAAACTGTTGAATCGTAGAGGCACGATGGTAGATGTGGATGCACTCTCCTGAGGATGCCAATCAGTCAAAGCTGCGAGCATATCCTATGCGTATAGCTAGCTCGTCGTACCTTCTGCATGCGCTCTCCTGCTAAGCGCATCTACTGCCACGTTTCCCTTTCCATGGTGGTAAGAGATCGTGCAATCATAATCCTTCAGTAGTTCGAGCCACCCGCGTTGTCTCATGTTCAACTCCTTCTGATCAAATATATACTTCAGGATCTTGTGATCAGTGAAGATCTCGAAATTCACCTCATATAGATAGTGACACCAGATCTTTAGGCGAAGACAACTGCCATCAACTTCAAGTCATGGGTGGGGTAATTCTGCTCATGCGGCCTCAACTGACATGATGCGTAAGAAATCACGTGACCTTGCTGCATCAGAACCACTCCTAAACCTTCTCTTGAGGCATCTATATATACTGCATAGTCTTGCGTGCCTGATGGAAGTGCAAGTATGGGTGATGTCGTCGACCTCTCCCTCAATGTCCTGAAGGCCTACTCACATGAGTCATCCCATATGAATGGAACTCCCTTCTGTGTCAACCGTGTCAGAGGAAGAACAATGCATGAAAACCCACTGACGAAGCGTCTGTAATAGCTCGCTAATCCAAGGAAGCTTCGAATTTGTGTAGCTATCTTGGGTTGCTCCCAAGACATGAGTGCCTCAATCTTCGCAAGATCAACTGTGATGCCTTCTCCAGAAATGACATGCCCAAGGAATGAGACATGAGATAACCAGAACTCGCACTTGCTCAGCTTGGCATACAACTTGTGTTCTCGTAATGTATCCAAAATAATCTTTAGGTCATTCGCATGATCTCATTCATTCCGTGAGTATATCAACACATTATCAATGAACACTACCACAAATTTGTCCAAGTATGGACGAAAGATCTTGTTCATCATATCTATAAATGCTGCAAGGGCATTGGTGAGCCCAAACGACATTACCACAAACTCGTAGTGTCCGTTATTAAGTCCTGAAAGCTGTCTTCGGACTATCAGACTTTCGAATCCTCAGATGATGATAGCTTGATCGAAGATCGATCTTCGAAAATACCGAAGATCCCTGAAGCTGGTCGAACAAATCATCGATGCGTGGCAAAGGATAACGGTTTTTCACCGTTGTCTTGTTCAGCTGCCGATAATCAATGCATAATCTCATGGATCCATCATTCTTCCCGACGAAAAGAACTTGAGCACCCCAAGGTGAAGTGCTCGGTCTCACGAATCCCTAGTCAAGTAACTCCTGCAACTGCACCTTCAACTCTCTTAACTCAGCTGGTGCCATGCAGTAAGGGATCATCGAGATCGGCTGTATATCAGGTAAGAGTATGATCTCGAACTCAATCTCTCTCTCAGGAGGTAACCCTGTTAATTCATCAGGAAACACATTTAGGTAGTTTGATACTACTATGATGTCCTGTGTCATCGGCTCATGATCAGATATCTCCCGAACAAATGCTAGATATGAATCGCATCTCTGATAAACAAGTCACTGAGCTCTCAACACTGAGATGTACTCCATTTTGGAGTCATGTAATGTACAATTGAATGTGAACTCGGGTAAATATGGAATCCTGAAGACAACGGTCTTCTTAAAGCAATCAGCAAGAGCATGATGAGCTGATAACCAATCCGTGCTGAGAATCAAGTCAAACTCGTCAAGTTGTAGTAGCTGACAATTTGCGATCATCTCATGACCACCAATCAGTGCTGGCAGGTGTCTGACTATCAGGGAAATGATAAACAACTGGTCACCTGGTCCTCGAATGTGGTAAGAAGGATATATGGCCTCAGAAACTCTACCCAGTTAAGCTAGTAGCCTCGAAGCAATAAAAGAATGTGACTCTCCAAAATCAAATAAACCATGGAAATGTCGGCCCAACACTGAGACCATATCTTTCTCCACAGTAGCTGCTGAACGAGCCTGTTCCTCCACCACTGCATATAGTTGACCCTGTCTCGCCTGTGCGGTATTGAAACCTGCCATACTCTGTGTCTGTTTCTGCGGCCTCCTGAAGTTGGAGTTCCTGCCGCGGAAACTCCTTGTATGTTTTCCCTGTGGTTGCGACTGTTGTCGAGGCTCTCCAGAAGCCTGTAGGCACTGAGCTCGGTAATGTCCCCACTTATTGCACAAGTAGGCATCTCACATATCTGGTAGGCGTGTTAGTCGTAGCTGTGCTATGAGTCGGTCCTGCTGGAGATCTGTCTGCTCGCTGCAACCAAGGTGGTCGTGCTGAACTCGTACCACGTCCGGCAAGTGCTCCTCTTAAGGTAGTCGCTGGAGATGAGCGAGCACTGCCTCAAAATGCCGAGCCTGTTGGAGTATATGCGTCAAGTAGATAAGTACATGGATCACTTCAGGATCCATTTACCACATCCTGTGGTTTAGTTCCACATCTACCGTCTGTAGGATATGGAGACTCGGTGAGGGTTATATAAGAAGCCACTCACCCTCTGTATCCAGAGAGAAAGTTCAATAGAAGCATCGACCCTTTGAGGCGTTGTCCTGTGGTTTCATCCCGCTCCTTATGGAGTAGGGTTCCACGTAAAAATCTTAGCGTTCATGTTTATCTTTCTGTTCTTAATGCTTTGTTTATCATTCCACTTCCGCATTCCTATTATCTAACATGGTATCCGAGCTGGTCGTTCTTGGTCGATTTTGAAGTTTGTTCTTGAAGTTTTTTTGTTTCAATGTTGTTCCAAGTTCGGGTTTCATTTTTAGGGTTTTCTTGAAAACCTAGTTTTCAAAGCAAGATTCGTGTAATGATTGAGGATTCTGCAAAATCATCAAGTTTCAGAGGATTTTTTTTGGATTTTCTGAAACCCCAGTTTTCAGATCAGATCTGTTAAAGTCGTGGAGATCTTCTCTTGCGTTGGCGTTTCTCAGACGGTGCCCCGACAATCCAGTTGGTCGGCAGGCGGCAAGAAACATCAACTCAACGATCCTGGAGGGATCTAGGTCGGCACCCCATCTCTTGCCGGCGAGAAACCAGCAAATCCAGTTCACCTCTCTTGGCCGAAGTGGCGCCGCCTCTGTTCGCACCAGACCTCTGTCCAGGCGATATTCCAGCACCAAACCTCTGTCCAGGCGGCGCCCTCGATCACCTCCAGCAATAAGCAGAGCTCCTCCCTTCCATTCTCCAACATGCAACGAGATTGCTGCCTTCTCTTGCGCAGTGGCGCACACAAGGCGGCACTGCACATGCCCCATTCCAGCGCGAGATCTCGTGCGAGTATTTCGTCCAAGCGATGCCGTTCAGCTCCAGGCGACGATCGCGAGGCCTCTAGCGTGCCGCATCTTCTGTAGGCAACTCCAGGCGATGCTGCCCAGCCAGGCTCGAGTGTGCTTCCTTCGCACAGGAGGCGACTGCCCCCAACAGACAGCTCCTCGCGCCGTAGGTCCAGGCGGCGGAGGCACGAGCTGGAGCGTTTCCTCCCCAGGGAAACTCTCTAGGAGGCGGCGATCTCTCCCCCCGCCCTCTCCCAGGCGACGCATGTCAAGGGCGAGGAGCCTTATCGAAGAGCTGCAATTCGAAGAGGGTTCCCATGATGGAAACCCTAAATTAAGTCTCACGTTGGCTTTTACTGGTATCGTTTTAAAATAATGCAAATGAGGGACCCAAGGGGGCTGAGTTTCGAGGACCCAGGCGGGCCTTTTCGGTCGAGATTTTTTTTTGTATAAAAATTGAAAAAAGGAAAGAAAGAAGACGCGTACAAAAAAAGCCGTACGCTATATAAAAAATACAAAAAATGTGAAGAAAAGCCGTAAAAATTGTCAACGGCTTATTTAAGAAAAAAAACAAAGGGGAGGTGACGGGTATAAAAAAAGAATAAATAGCCGAGAAAAAAAGATTTAATTTTTATTTTTGAGAAAAGCCAAAATGTGACAACTTATTTGGTTTTGTCTCCCCATTTCTCTTGTCTTCTCCCAACTTTGTCAATGCCATTGTTTTTCAACAAGTATGGGAGAAAGGGGGATTATTGTGTAGAGTCACAGGCCAGTTTTTCAGATTTTTCAGATTCTCCAGATTCCAGATTCTAGGCCATTCAGATTCCAAACTCTACAGTTTGTCAGTTTCAGACTCGACGTTAGATTGGTTCGAGTCTTCAATTTCAGACACACACATGTATGCGGTCTTTTCAGATGTGCACATGTATGCCATCATTGTTTGTGGTTCCCATCTTTTGTGTTTCGACCACGGTTTTCATATGATCCATAGGAGCTCCAGAGTAGAGATCCCATTCCCTATGCCATGTGGGTTAGGGTTTTCATGTGGTTTCATAGGGACTCCAGATTAGAGATCCCATTCTCTGAGCCAGTATGGGAGAGACCCAATTCTCCTACAAGGAGACTTCTTTAGACTCCATTTTCTAGCTGACCGTGGACTCCGACAAGGATGCCTCCATGACATTTCAGTTCGGCCCTTTTTTCCAGAGATGGAGCAGTTGTCCACATGTTATGGTGGGCCAGAGTACTCCGACGAAAAGACTCATTTCAGTTGCAGTGACTTTGACATGTGTAGTACAGAGCACATGCTCTCTCCGACAAGGAGATTCAGTTTGACTCTCACTCCAGCCCATTGTTCCTCCTCACCTGCATGGCATGAGAAGCAATGTCCTCGACAACAACCGAAAATTGTGCGCGTTGAGTTGATATTGTCTGTAGTATCTTGTATTGTGAGTTGAGATTTCTTTCTGTTTGTCCGAGCTGAGCATTGCATGCTCCAGCTTGAGGGGGAGTGTTGGAGTATATGCGTCAAGTATAAAGGTAAATGTATCACTTCAGGATCCATTTACTACATCCTGTGGTTTAGTCCCACATCTACCGTCTGTGGGATGTGGAGACTCAGTGAGGGTTATATATGAAGCCCCTCACCCTCTGTATCCGGAGAGAATTTTTAATAGAAGCATCAACCCTTTGAGGCGTTCTCTCGTGGTTTCATCCCGCTCCTTACGGAGTAGGGTTACACGTAAAAATCTTAGTGTTCATGTTTATCTTTCTGTTCTTAGTTCTCTGTATATCATTCCACTTATGCATTCCTATTTTCTAACAGAATCTGTAGGTCGAAACATCCTGGCTGACCTCTGCTGCTGGAATGGTCGACGTATCAATCCAAATAGTTGTTGTGGCCTATGTGTCGCTCCAGACGAGCTCTCAAAACATCTCTCACGGATATCCTCAAACTTCTCCGCGACATCAGTGGCCTCGGAGATAGACGTGATGCCTAATCCTGCCAGCTTCTCCTACACCTCCTGTCGCATACCTCTGATGAACTTTTCCAGATTCTCATCTGGAAATGCGGCAACCGTTGGAATGTGTCGAGACAGCTTGGTGTATCATACGAAGTAGTCCCTGGCTGTCATCCGTCCCAGACGAAGCTCTGCGAAAAGTCGGCGCTAGGACTCCTTCCACTTCACAGAAAAGAAGTGTGATCTGAATCTCGTCTCAAAGTCATCCCATGTGGGCTCGTGCCCTAATTCAGAAACTACTGCTTCCCACCATCTCTCTACGAATTCTGTCAATGAATACTCCATGAAAGATAACCACGAGTCTTGTGGTGAGCAAATCATCCGTAATACCTTCATCACCCTCTTCAACCACTGCTCTGCCTAATCTAACATCTTGATGCACTCGAACATGTGTACATTGACCCGCTGTTTGGAAGTGAAAACTGACTGGTGTGTGTGAATATCAGAGTACTCGGGTGTGTTCTCATCTGCAAAGTATACAGGGTCCTGCTCCCTATCAAAATCTCCATCATCGACTTCATGCTCTGGGATCTCCTCATGTGGATCATCAAAGTGAGGCTGCTGTACCTCAACCGACTGTGGTTGGTCGTGTTGTGTCCCATCCCGAGATGGATGGTATGTAAAATCTGACAGCTCCTCAAATCTCATCTCCATATCTGTCTGTCGGTTTGTCTGTCGGCAATTTCAGTCTGCTTTGCTAGAATCTGTTCCTGCTGACCTCTCATAGCAGTCTGCTGCTGCTGGAGGTCAGTGAGAGCGGTCATGATGCGTTCCAAACGATCTGCCATCTCCTGGTCTGGTTTGGTCTGGTCATCATGGTTCTGTACAAGAACCAATATTATTAATCATAAAATAATGTTCATCGACATTTCTTGTATGCTTTTCTCTTCTTGGGACATTATATGGAAATTAATGACAATTAGTGACATGTGTGGTTATGAATGTCAAATTTCCCTCTCAGACTCGCGACAAGTTAGAGGACTGTTGCTATCCGAGAACTTAACGCGATCAGATTTGTAATACTGCGAATGCGTGTAGCGGGGTACCATAGCTCTGATATCAAACTGTGAACCCCCTCGGATTTGGGTATCCGTTTACGACACATTTACGATATTTCATTCGTTAAAGATCGCACAAGACACGTGAAAATACCGGAAAATTTTTCGCGTTTGATATTTGCATTTGTCATTTATAAACAATAATGTAAATGTCCATACAACCAACAACAATAAGCGCCATCAGTCCATTTTATTCATTTCCATATATCATTACATGTAACAAAATTGATCTACAATGTATCCATGTCCCAAAAAAATAAGAGAAAGACAAGTACTACAGAACCTAAACAAAAAATTGGACAATTTTACCGTCCGGTATATACTCGGGTGCCAGGAATCATCAGCTACTACTATAGTGCAGGCTCCTTGCCTGCCACACATGAAAGGAACAAGAGATGTCAGCGAGCGCCGGTACATCTCGAAACTTATTAGAACAAGCAGGCATTTAAAGTGATTGCAAAAGAAGCAAGTAGAAAGGCATAAACAACTAAACCTTTCCAATTACTTGCTATGAAAAAGATTTTTAAGCTACTTTGAAGGAATACCCCAAGTTTTACCCATTACCTTTTATATGTCATATTCTTATATAGTAGTTAATGACTTATATGTAATTATACTAATCTCTTGTTATTTAGAGATCATAATTATGGATTCTGATGATGGAGAAGATGAGGTTTTGAACTGATTCTTGATCTTATCTAAATTATCAAGTTTAGTGGATAGTCTGTGTTCTTAGTCTGTGTGCGATCTCACACTGACTCTAAGATGTGACGAGTGCCTTAAGGTTAGGGTGCCTCCGTAGGCATGCGATGGGGAATAGTGCATCCTAACTAAGTTCCCAACATATCCACTAACTTAGTATATATTCATAGTAGTAATCCAAAAATCCAATGATTTGCTGACGATTGATGGTTGATAATGATTAATGATTCTATGCTAGGTTTGATTGCAGTCAACTCTAGCTAATACCACATTAATTGATCTCAACTCTTAGTTATATTCTACTGTAACTCATTTAAATATTTATTTATAACTCCTCAAATTTTCAACTATAACTGATTCATGTAACCCTAGATGATTCAGATGTAGCCATAAATGATTCATATGTAGCATCGCCATGCTTGTTGGCGGAAAGTACTAAAACTCAAGCGGTGAGGAAGTTTCCTAAGAGGCTCTTCCGTCTCTCCCTCTAATTGGAAGTGCGGTCCAATAGAGAGAAAGATCTACTCCAAAACTACGCCACTAAGACGGGTGAGGGAGACTCTCCGGAAAAGTCACTCTAGACGGACCCGACCGGTACTGGTAGACAAGTTCGTATAAAAAACTAAAAATCGAGGATCCCCTACATGGGGTATCCTAAAACAGAGGGTCAGTGGAGATGGTTGAAGTCAGGATCCCAACGAGACGTAAAAACACTGCGAGCTCGTGTAAAAATCGAGAAAAGTCCTGGGATCCTAAACTCGCGCACTTGGCAGCTGCTGCCCTAACTGAGCTTCCTATCTCCTGCCTAGTTTAGGGTCACCACACCCTCGCACGGTCATGGATAAGAGTCACCATGACCTGCACTATTAACTGATATCACTGATTTACCATTAATTTCTTACTGAAATATCAAACATATTTACTTGTTTGACTACTCAACCCTTTCTTGATCCTTTCTGTAGTTGACTGTACCAATCTAGGTCGTTTTATCAATAGAGATCTATAGTTAGTCGGTTATACCTAAAGGATTAATTGATGGAAATAATCTAATTCAGAATACATGATCAATGTAGGTCTTTGTATACCTAAATTTATTCCTTCAATTGTTTCAAAACTCCCTTTACATTTTATCCAATTGCATCCAACTTTCTAATGGGACCAAGCCCATCCTTGCACATTATCGACACTTAAGCATTGGGCATTGTGTACCATTCATCCTTTTGACTTTTGGAAGGAATAAGCCACTTGTGAATCATGTATTACCTATAACTTAACAAAATTTATCGATAATTTTAATGAGTTAACATTTACGAGGATAATACAAAAATCAGATCATAACGTAACAAAATGTTCTATTTTCATAGTCTAAGGGTTACATAAAACCATGTTTTTAATTATGGTATTATTTATTTATTTTATTTTTATTGTTAATCATGTTATCCTATACTTATTAGTACATATTAATATTTGTCCAAATTATAATGGAAGTAAGGCCATGCAACGAACTAAATCAAAATAATTATAGTAATATTTTTTTAGAGGAAGTCCATCCGTGGAGTTCGCTTGACATCTTAGTTATCGATGAGATTTTCCATGTAATGTTTATTTTTAAATTATTTTATTAAGGACCTTATGAGGTTAAATAGATAAATAATATGTTAATAAAAGAAAACACGCTTGTTCAAATATTTATTGCTGGTTCTTTATTTTCTGGAGACCTAGAGAAATGAACCTCCTTTGTTTTTAGCGCATGAAGTTGTCAACAGTAAGAATTTCTACTTTCTAAATAGTTTACCCAAAATCATGGTCACAACTCTCCCCCTCTATGTCGTTTTGCCAAGTCAAGTGGTAACATGTCAAACTTATGCACATGCTTTCAAAATACGTGTTCTCTTTAACATAGTCATTCATAAAATAAGCTGTTATTCTTATAGCTTTTAAACAAAATTTATAACCTTATTAAAAGTCTGTATGACAATCTTTACTAGTACAAAAATATTTATTTATTATTTTTTGTTGTTCGTATATAATTTCCAGGAAGATGCATTCAGAACTTAAATCCCATGTTCAATTATAAAAGAATTTTCTATTATATAATGTCATCATGCTTTTTAATATATATAAAGAACATATAGTTGAATGGAGATACTTGTATTATTACAGAGGCCAACAGTCAGAGCAAAGGAAACTACAATTATAATGTAAAAAAAATCCGCAACTACATGAATGCATAGAAAGAGGTTTTGAAATGTTTATGTATAGCAACAAAGAGAAGGCTGAGGTTTGTATGTAATTAAATCCTTCAAATTGGTGGAAAAGGATTGCATGCAACCATATAAACAAGCTGTTGTAGCAGCTCTTCAATGGCGGTTACAGAGAAGCAGCAATAGCTCCAGAGGGTGCTTGAAGCTCCATGACTTCAGGAAAATGGCAACAGCAATAGAGAATTCTTAACAAATGGTTGAGCAGCAAGAGCTGCTCTTGCAGCTGAAGGAGAAGGAACTGCTGGAGAAGAGGGCTGGAGATCCAACAGTTGCAGCAGGGCTTAGAAAATCTCCAGTAGGAGGGGGCTCCCAGCAAGAATTGGAGCAGGGCTGGAGCTTGGGAAATTTTAAGAACAGAAGAAGAACATGGGGATCCTTCTCTCGGCTAGAGATAAAGAGGAAGAGGGAAAGAGAAAGAGAGGGGAGGTTCCTGGAACCGTCCTCTATTGTTTTTAATTTTATATAATATCAGCAAGCTGATGTCAGTTGCTGATGTCATTTATTAATTTATTTCTATATATATATATATATATATATATTATTCCCACCTATTTGAGATACTAAAGTCATTTGTATTAGCACCTCGAGTCTCTGATCTTGACGCATAATATCTCGATTTGATAGTCTCTGAGCGACGATCATGATGAGTATAATATTGATATACTTTCGAATGGGTTTGAATCCCCAAAATTTTTGAGATATGATTTTGGTTTTGGTTAAAATTTATGAATTTTAAATAACAAATGGCCTCTGATTGACGAACGGTCAATTCCGTTGGTCTTACTTTGTCGAATCAGATTTTTACATGGCCTCGGTTTGTTTTGCGGTTTGCGAATTTGCGTTGTGGCTTTTCCGTGGCATACGATCGACTTTTGATCGATTGCGACCGGGATGACTTTTGATAACGATCAATTGATCGAAGTAAATTATTTAATACTGATTGATAATTTTATTGGATTAATCGGACCCTATTCGGGTCGAGTTCGGGTTTAAACGGATTCAGATGTTACAGTAAGCCTCACTCGTGAAAGAAAGTTTTTCATAAAACATCATAATTAATCGTAATTACAATTTTCAAGTTCTAGACATTAAACAATTATGATTAAATACATAATTCAATGATATTTCATGGCTAACATCATGGTTTAAACATTCAAGTTGTTATATAATTCTCTTTTTTTGACTCTATATCTATAAGGAGTCATGTAGATATGGACATGCAAGCACAATAATGGATAAATCTCCGCAAAATTTAAAGTTTTGAATAAAATTTAACTAAAGGGACTAGATGTAACACATCATTTTCAAAATTAGGCGAGATATGTGTGTCATTCAATTGAGAAGGATAGGAGAGTAAGCAATGAATCAATGATCACTTTTTACTTTACCGTAAGGATTGAGGGATAAAATTCTTGAATATTGCTTATTATGACCATCTTTTCTCACGCATGCTTTGATGTATATTAATTTACTCCCGATTGAATAGAATAAAAGATGCATTTCAGTGAATCGTGAGCTTAAGGACTTGAAAATACTTGTCTACAAAAGATGAAAAGCTCACAATAAAAAAGAAAAGAAAAATATTGTTAAAAAAATAAAAAATCAGCTCATACATGATGGCGCGCCTCATAAGACTCAAGGTGCACGTCTCACTGAGGCTGCATGAGGTTATAACCTCAAGGCGTTTTTCCATGAAAAATACCTCGAGGCATACGCCTCAACGCCTCGAGGTGCGTTTTTAAAAACAATGCTTGTGAATGTAAAAACATGGTAGAAACTGTGTTAGGGTAAATAATGGTTGAGGAGGTGGTGGTGGTGGTGAAGGAGATGACTGTGGCTCATCTCAAGGAGGTGATGGTGGAAGTAAAGGAGGTGGTGGAACAAAAATATCTTCGCCAGAGTCAGAGTTAGACAACTTGTCACCTGTAAGAGAAAAATACATGACAAACTAAAAAAATGTGACACCGACACTCACATAATACTTTCTACTGACATGATCAAAATATCTATATACCCTTTTTAGTTACGAGAATAGCCAACAAACACACATTTGACATCTCTTGGGAGAGCTTGTCACGGCCAGGAGTAGAATTGTGGATGAAGGCCACAAACCCTGGGAGTAAGAGAGAATAAGTCCTCGGGAAATACAATCGAGAAGGGAACCTTTTCTCCAAGGACCATAAAAGGCATGTGGTTCACTAAATAGTATGCAATGAGGACCTTATCACCCCAAAACGCATGAGGAGCTCGACTCTGAATCAAAAGAGTCCTCGTGACATCAAGAAGATGACAATGTTTGTATTCAGCAACACCATTCTGCTGCGATGTGTACGCACAAGAAGCCTGGTGAACAATACTACGAGGCCTGAGGAAATCTGACAGTTGTAAAGTGGAGAACTCCAAAGCATTGTCAGAACGAATAAACTTTACATGAACAGAAACAATATTCTTTATTTCAATATGAAATTATTTAATGACAAGACTAGCTTCAGACTTAATTCTTTAACAAGAAAAACCAAGAAAGTATGGAGAAATCATCAACAACGATAAGATATAACCGATGTCCTTGATGATTGGGAGCACGACTAGGACCCCAAATATCAAAATAAAACAACTCAAATAACTGACTACTATGGTGACTCTGGCTACTCGGAAAGGAGGAATGATGATGCTTCCCAAGCTGGTATGCCTCAGACTCTAAGGCCACGTTCGGTTGGGGGGTTACCCCCCACTTTGGGTGGGTAACCCCCCAAAACCCCCACTTTTAACCCACTCATGGGGCCCACTCCCTTCCCATCAAAAGATTATATATTATACCATCATATCATCTAAAAATCATAAAATACTCAACTTCTACTCTCTATTCCAAACTTCAATACAATCACATAACAACAACCACCCACTTTTTCAAATTTCAATACAATCATATCATAATAACTACCAACTTTTTCAAATTCCAATACAATCACATCACACAAACCCTTCCAACCCTTAACGCACCAACCAAACACACAAACACAAAACCGGGTTATCCACCCCTGGATAACTCACCAACCAAACACTACCTAAGGTAGTGTAGATATCTGAGGAAGGACATGACATAGCTTCTTCAGAAGAAGATGTCTAAAGCAAAGGTGCCACATGAATAGGGAGACTAATCCAACAGGAATAGTTGCGACACTAACAAAAGGAGGCTGGACCAGTCTATAAAGCCATCTTGCTCACAACCACATCCAATCACCCTGCCCGTAAGTATGTCCTGAAACACGAGACGATGGGTCAAATATGATACGAGAATGTAAATCTTTTGTAATTTAACTAATGGAAAAAATATTCATCTGAAATGCTGGTGCATGTAAGACATTCTGCAAACGCATCGAGGGGCCAAGGACAATCTCCCCCTAACCAACAATGGATAAATGATCCCCATTTGCAACCACCACTGATCTACCAAGAGGGATAGACTTTATGAGCTAAATTGTGCTCAATCTCTGCACTATGATGAGAAGCGCTAGAGTACATAATCCAGTCAGTCAAATCTGAGCTGCTACAACTGGTAAGTGCATTAGCTATACCTGAAGAACTCGTAGAAGCTCTGGCAGCGGCTTCACTGTCTGAAGATCCTGTAGCAGGTGTAGTCGGTGTGGTCATTACCTCTCTTAATCGAGAGGCAATATCGTTGAGCCTTGCATCATGAGATGGAGCTCGAATAGTCTCAGTCTGCTCAGCTACACGGGCTGACGCATGATACCCATGCTTCTGGTAGCATGTCTCCCCAGAATGATCTGGATGTTAGCAGTATGTGCAAGGGCGACGCTGACGTTCTCCTCCTCGACTACAAGGTCCTCGCCCATGAAACTGTGAAGTACCCCCTGTCTCGAGAAGCTGTCTGTGAAACCCTTAGGATTCGGGTACCCGTTTACGCCACATTCGCACCATTACATTCACATGTCATCGCAGAAAGTATTGAAAATTCAGGGAATTGTTTTTCTCGTTTGATATGGCATTTACATTTAATGAATAAACCACATAGACAAGAAGAAGTGCCACCAATATTTCATTCATTTCTATATAACATTACATGTAACAAAAAAATATTTTACGATGTACATGTAGATCCCAAAAATATATGACTGAAGAGGAAGCAAGCATATTACATCATAAGTTGAACCAAAAACTGAAACAAAAGACATCATACCTTCTGGTATATACACGATCACCAGATGTCATCAACAGCTACTGAGCAACATGCTCCTTGCTTGCCAAAATATGTTAGGAAGAAGAGGTATCAGCGAGCACTGGTACACCCGTGATTCATATTATAATTACCAGGCATTTAATATCGTTACAAAAGAAACAAGTAGAAAGGCAGAAACATCTAAAATTTATTTATACTCGCAATGTAAAAAGGTTTCCAAGTGGCTTGTATGTACCTCTCCCTATTCACCCTTTATTTCAACATTTTCCATATAAAATATTTTTATATGGTAATTGATTGCTCATAAGTGTGTGTGCATATATATATATACACTCATATTATTCAGATATCATGTTTGTGGATTTTGACGATGGGAAAGGTGAGATTGGAACGCTTTATTGATGTATTTAATTCTCAAGTCTAGTGGACAGTCTGTGGTCTTGGTCAGTATGCGACCTCACACTATGACTCTAAGACGTGAATAATGCCTTAGAATTGGGGTGCCTCCGTAGGCATGTGGTGTTGTATAATGCATCCTAACTAAGTTCCCAACACGTCCACTAGCTTATGGGGATTTCGAATCCAATTTTAGTCATTTCCTACCAACTCAACTTTAATTGAAACTCCTCCAAACCTCAACTGCAACTGTCTTAGATGTAACCCTAGATGACCTAGATGTAGACATGGATGATTTGTATGTAGAATCGCCAAGTCTGTTGGCGAAAGTAAACAAAACTCAAGTGGTGAGGTAGCCTACAAAAAGGCTCTTCCGTCTCGCCCTCTAATTGGAAGTGTGGTCCAATAGAGGGAAAGGTGTACTCCAAAACTACGCCCCGGAGACGGGTGAGAGAGACTCTCCGGAAAAGTCACTCCAGAAAACTGGCCCGACCAGTAACGGGAAACGAGCTCGTACGAAAAACTGAAAACCGAGGATCCCCTGCATGGGTATCCTAAAACAAAGGGTCAGCGGAACTGGTCAAAAGTCGGGATCCCAACAAGGCGTAAAAACACCGCGAGCTCGCTTAAAAAACCGTGAAAAAGACTGGGATCCTAGACCCGCGCACTTGGCGGCCACTGCCCTAACTGAGCTTTCATTCCTCCGCCCAGATGAGGGTCATCACGCCCTCTCATGGCCAGGTGTAAAGATCATCATGATCGACACTATTAATCGACATCACTTGATTCATCACCATATAGGTGTATATGATTGCCCTTTCTTTCTCAGTCTCTTATGTAGTTAACTTACAGACCTAATTATCAATCTCAACTTTACGAATTGAAAATGGTTATAACCACTTATGGTTATTTACCACTATAGCCATTTGTATTTCTTTGATAGGGAATTCTTTGGGTAATAATGTAGAAATTAATCGTAGTGATATTAGTTATGAGTTTAGATGTGTAGAAGAACATACCAAAGTTCTTATTGAAACTAATTTGGGTCACCTCTATTTCTATTTAAAATTTGGTATGGTTGCAGAGACAGATTATTTGTTTTTTGATGATCACTCTATTTTGGATAATCCAAAGTCAAGTATTATCCATGATTCCATAAAAGAATGACATAATGAAAATAGTATGGGAGGAATTTATTAATTTAAATAGTGAACAAAAAGGCCGATCGAAATTTAGGTACATAATGGCAATTAATGTTCTGTAGATCGAACCTTATCAATGTTTTTTTCCAGGATTTATCCTTATCTCAATATCTTGACTTTGTTTTTAATATCCTCTAACCATACTACCGATGATAGCTATTGACAGTTATTATCCATATTTGGTGTCTGTATTAATTTCTTCATCTTTTTTTATTGGAAGAAAATGATGTTTTGAAGTTAATCTGTGAAAAATAAAATTCTACTATAAAATTTTTTAAATTTTGACTCAGACCTTTGAGATGGAATTCAATGTGCATGTAAAAAGATGAATATATAGTTTCTTTATACATATTGGTTAATTAAAACCCATAGTTATGTGAATAAATATAATATGGTTGACATCTACCGGACTTTAAAGGAAGAATACTATAATATAATCTGATATCTTTATTATTTGGTTATGAAATTATAAAGTAACATGCCTGAATGTTAGCCATGGTTTTAAAAGGCAGCGCCTCGAGGCGCAAAGGCGTACACCTCGAGGCGAGGCGGGCCTAAAGCACCCCGAGGCGCACACCTCAGGTACAGAGTTAGGGGCGTACGCCTCAGCCTCGCCTGAGGCGCTCGAGGCGTGAGGCGCTCGAGGCGAGGTGGAGGCGTAAGCCTCGAGTCATGAGGCTTTTTTTACATTTTTTATTACACATAATCCTATTTTTTTGTTAGCATTATATTTTTTATTTTTGTAATTTTGTTTCCATGTTAAACCTTTCGTATTTCTATATATATATAGCTCCATGCAAAGAGAAGAGATAGCTTGAAACAAGCGAAGTTACATGATCTTGTATACATCATATTCAATTTATCATACATCTACACATACTGGTTCTATTAGACATATTTTTGTTTGAATTGTAATAGAATTTTATATTAGTTGCAAGTTGGCAACTTGATGTTGTTGTTTGGTTGTATAAGTTGTGAACTTAGAATAGTTATCACATATATGATATATGAAGTAATGTTGAAAAATAAACACGTGAAGACTGAAGTAAAATAATTATTACATTTTATTGTGAGTAGCTGAATACAAATAATATCATTAGTAAAAAAAATCGCCGGGGGCGCTGCCCCCACACCCCCGCAGGGGGGAACGCACCTGCTCCCCCCTAGACCCCCCCAGCGAGACCCCCATCTTGTTGGGGTATGATATGGCAGGAGGGGATGCATATGACAGTTCTCCAACTACGTCCAACAAGATAATTGATTGGGATTCAAGGCATATTAATATTTTTTTATTCGCACTAAAGATTATGATTTCTATTGTACTTTAGTATTAAGTATAGACTTTAGTTTAATACTCATATAGAGTCATTGAAGTTGGAATTGGAACTTGATATTCTGTATATTAGTGGCATAGTCTTAGTTTTTTTGAACTTCAATGCCTTCATCGCTTATGTATTGTATCTTTCACTAGTTTTAAATTATTCCTGAATATATTTTTGGCAAAATGTAATAGTATTATATATTTTTTAAATGTATTTTGCTTTAATTTTATTTTTTTCCAAAAAAATTGAGGCTTACGCTTCGACCGCCTCAAGGCATACGCCTCGCCTCAATTTCAGAGAAAACGCCTCGGACCGCCTCGCGCTTTTTTAAACCTTGATGTTAGCCCTAATTAGGAATGTATCTAGATTCTAATTGAATGGCAATTAAACACAGATGCCTAAAAGTTATAATTTCATCAATAATTATTCAGAATCTCAAACATTTACCAAGGTATCCTATGGTAAATCTCAGATTGATTGATTGATTTTTTTTTAAAAATAAGAACATCAACACTGCTTTCTTTATATTTGTGGAATATAATCCCTCATGATAGTCTTAAAAATCCTATAGAAAATAAAGGTTACCGAACCCCATAATTAATGTCTCGACTGTTTTAGATATATACCCTACCAACTCAAGATTATTATGCCACGCAAATCAGTTTTCCTGTAATCTGATTTCCAGAAATTGATGTTTCAATAATTCCATTTCAAGAATAATTGAATAGATGCAAAATTTGAGATTCTGGAATAGTACCAGTGTAGTCATCCGAGTGAGATCATACATATTTTAATTGCAAGCAATATATATGAAATGCAAATGTTTACATGCATAGCCACTAGTATACCAAAGAATTGAAAGAGAAAAAAATTATGAGGGCAGCTTCATGAATGGCAGCATAAGAGAGGCAGGATTGTACATATGCTCAAGTCTAAGGTGCATGCATAGAAGCAAGGAGAGTGGGAGAGGGGAGTGTACCACTTTGATCTTCAAGTTTGAAGGGGATGAGTTGCATGCAGGAGGACTGAAATGGAGCAACAATGATGGCTGCAAATGCTCCAGCAGAAGGTGGAGATGGGCTACAGCAGGAGAGGCTTTCGTTTACTGGAGAGGAGCAACTGTTGTTGCTCAATTTAGGCTCCAGCAGCAGTGGCAGATTTTGGCTGCTGATATTTGGAAAATTCTAGCAGAAAAGATGGAGAAAAGAGAAGATGGGAGAAGAGCCTAACGTTGGAAAAGTTGAGAGGTGTTAGAGTATTTGGAGCATGCGTCACTTATGTAATAGGTGGGTAAATGGATCCCTCCAAGATCCATTTACCACACCACTGAGTTTAGTCCCATACCGCCTAGTGGTGGGACTTGGAGGCCCTGTAGAATCTATATAAAGAACCCCAGGCCTCCTGTAACAGATGAGAGAAAGTTCAATAGAATATCCGCCCCTTAGAGGGCTTCTCCCGTGGTTTCATCCCGCTCCTCACGGAGTAGGGTTCCACGTAAAATCCCGTTGTGTTCATATTTTATTATCTTTTCCATGTTTTTGCTTCCGCTTCCGATTTTCTAACATGGTATCAGAGCGGGTTCGATTCTCTGCGGTTTTATGTTCTTAATATATCCGAGATTCGGTTTATGTAGAAGAATCGATTTATACTGGTTCTTGGAGATTTATTCATCGAAGATTTGTTCATCGGAGATTTACGTTCTAGGGTTTTCTTCTTGAAACCCTAATCTTTCAAGTCCCTGATCACGCCATATCCAGCAGCGCAAGAACATCGGGAACATGCCAATGCCAAACTCCAGGGCGGTGCATTTTTTTTTCAGAACTCCAGAGGCAGCCGCACCCTCCAGCCGAAGCTTCTCTGTTTTCTCATACAGGCCGATGGCGCGCGCATCGTCTCACGCGCAACCCATCCTCTCACGCGCAGAAGCCTTCCGCACGTTGATCTCCAGGTGCTGCGTCTACTCGCGCGTTGTCCACACAAGGCGGCGCAACCTCGACCTCGCGCTGGTGCCCTCACGCAGGATCGCGCTGGCAGTAGGCAGCGCAGCCCCGCGCGCCTTACTCTCTCAAATCCCGAGCCCAGGCGGCGACCTTCCATCAAGGTCGTTCTCCAAGCTGTGAGCCTCGCACGCAGCTTCCAGCAAGGTCGGCGACGACGCTCCAACGCATGATGCCGATCTTCCATCGCCGCCGTCTGCACGATAAGCCCCAGCGCTCCTTCCTCGCACGCGATCTTCAGCCTTGCGTGAGCTTCCACGACGACAAGATCTCAGCAGGGCTCCCAGACGTGCCGCCACCTCCCCACGAGATGCCCCTCTTCCCCCTTGTGCGCGATCGGTGGCAACCCCTTTGGCCGCCCCTATTCTCTTAACGGCGGCGGCGAGTGGGAGCCCCATGGGGGGCGTAAATTGCGATTAGGGTTCGAGGGGAGCCCTGAAGAGGTACGGTTTTTTAAAAGAAAAATTTTGGGTTATTTGTGTAAGAGCCCATGTGGGCTGATCTATTAAAAAAAAGGGGTGAGGTTGTCTTTATAGGCCCAGATGGGCCGAGGTTTAAAAAAAAAGAGCTGAGAAAAAAAAGGCGCGTATACTTAAAAAGCCATACGCATTTAAAAAAAATTGCAAAAAAAAAGAAGAAGAAGAAAAAAAAGAGAGAAAAAGAAAATGTTGCAAAAGCCGAAAAAAAAGCTGGAACGACTTATATAAAAAAATGTTCAAAAAAAATTGGACGGCTTATTAAAAAAAAATGAAGAAAAGCCGCAAAAGAAATTTTTTTAGAATATTCATTTTTCCCCATATTTATGTATTATCTTATCTTCTCCCAACGTGGTCAACAATGTCATTCCGACCAGTATGGGAGAAAGGGGGAGTATATATAGAGAGTCACAGGTCTTGTTCTAAGATTCAGATATCAGATGTTGCAGACCGGTCAGATATTCAGACTCTACAAAATTCAGATTCAGACTCGACGGTGACGCATGCCAATCATTTGTCATTCGTGTTGGTCGGCCAGAGCTTTCATGTGAGCCATAGGGACTCCATAGCAGAGGACTATTCCCTATGCCATTAAGGGCAAGGGTTTTCATGTGGTATCATAGGGACTCCACAGTAGAGTACCATTCTCTGAGCCAGATAGACACTCCAGCCCCGTTCGTCCTCCTCACATGCACGCCATGAGAAGCAACGTCCTCGACTGCAGCAGTTGTGCGCGTTGGGTTGATATTGTCTGTAGTGTCATGTATTGTGAGTTGAGTTTCTTCCTGTTTGTCCAAGCTGAGCATTGCATGCTCCAGCTTGAGGGGGAGTGCTAGAGTATTTGGAGCATGCGCCACTTATGTAATAGGTGGGTAAATGGATCCCTCCAAGATCCATTTACCACACCACTGAGTTTAGTCCCATACCGCCTAGTGGTGGGACTTGGAGGCCCTGTATAATCTATATAAAGAACCCCAGGCCTCCTGTAACAGATGAGAGAAAGTTCAATAGAATATCCGCCCCTTAGAGGGCTTCTCCCGTGGTTTCATCCCGCTCCTCACGGAGTAGGGTTCCACGTAAAATCCCGTTGTGTTCATATTTTATTATCTTTTCCATGTTTTTGCTTCCGCTTCCGATTTTCTAACAAGAGGAAATGGTGGGATGTTGGTGTTTATATAGGGAAAAAGAGGGCTTCAATTTTAGCCAAGTAGAGAAAGATAGGAAGCCAAATGGCTGTCCTGGAAGCATACATGCAGCCTGTATATATATAAAAAAATAAATTTTTATTTTTACTTTTTTTCCATTTATTTGACAGACAAAAGTTGATCGTACTCACACCTCGATTCTCCGATTTTGACGACAAATGGCTCGTTTTGACCGTCTCAGAATGACGATCAATATGAGTATAATATTGTTATACTTCCGATCGGGTTTGAATCCCCGAAATTTTCGAGATACGATTTTGGTTTGGGTTTAAATTCTGTGATTTAAAAATATCAAACGACCTCCGATTGACGAACGATAGATTCCGTTGCTCTTGTTTCGTCGAATCGGATTTTATAGCGGTCTCGGTTTGTTTCACGTTTTTTTTTTCGAATTTACGTTGCGGCTTTTTCGGGCACACATTACGATGCGATCGATTTCACCCGAGCAACTTTTGATTCACGATCAATTGATCGTTTTAGGTTGTTTAGCATTGACCAACAACTTTATTGGGTTAATTGGACATTATTCGGACCGAGTTCGGGTTTGTGAGGATCCGGATGTTACCCGAATCCTAAGGGTTTCACACTGTCATCGCAGAGGGGGTTTAGGCCATGGTAGTGGATGAACTACTGATTCTGTTCAGTCTCTTGTATACTTCCTCCATTGGTGGTATCGTCTCTTTAGTAAGCAATTATGTACATGCTGCATTGTACTCAAAATCAAGAGATGGCAGAAAGACCCCTGTCATAGTGGCATTTCGATATGCCTGCTGCTGCTCTGTGCTGGTAGCAATAGGCAAAAACCCATGAAGCCGCTCGAATATGCCTCAAAGTTGGGAGAAGTGGGCATGGAGAAGTCGACCGTTCTGCTTGGTCGAGAATATATCATACTGCAACTGGTGGATCTTGCTCTCATTCTTCGCTTGACCATATGTTGCAGCGAGGATATCTCGCATGGCCTTTGTCGTTGGCTGATTCATAATATCATTCACAATCTTTATGGTGAGCATCTCGGAGAGCCTAATACGAGAATATGCATCGTCTTGCTTCCATGAAATATGTTCCCCAGTCTTATCCTTTGGCTTTGGCTTTATCAGAATATGTTCCTTGTTACTACACTGCATGAGGGTGAGAAAATGCATGGACCATAACTCACAGTTGGTCCCATCCATCTTCACTATGGGAGCCGGGACTTCGAAGACACAGGTAGAAAAAAATACTTCACCCTTGCTCTCCGATATGTTGAAGAAGAAAAGAGACCACGACAGAACTCGACTGGGGATATATCGTCAAAAATGATGTCTACACGATCTTATAGACTATTGGACGTACATGTAGACTCATACGTCCATCCTCATCATTCCTCGATGCTTGCTAGGGTCGGAAAATATGATTTATAGGTTTGAAATTGTGTTTTTCGATTAAAATCAAACTGATTCAGAAATAAAAAATGTCCCTCGAGGGCTAGAAAATGCCCAACAATCTTAGAAGAGATGTGTGGAGATGTTGAAATCCACAACGAAGGGCCATGCTATGCTAGGCGACACCCCTCGAGCGGCGCTGGGGAGCACCTAACATGCGTTGGGATGCACCCGACCCCCCTCTACCTATGAATGCTGGGGGGGCGCGCAACACTAAGTACGGCTGCTTGGAGGCACTGGGATATGTTTGGTGGCACTTGGTGGCGACGCTGCCGGTGCTAGGCGGCGCTGTGCTGCGTTGGCAGCGCTCCCAGGGCGTTATTGATGGTGGCAACACTTCGAAAGGAGAGCCCTAGTGCTAGCGACACAGAAAGGGGGCTGGTGTTGGGGTATGAATTAGGCCAGGCTCTAGTTAGGACCGTCACTCTGATACCATGTGGAGAGAATAGAGTTGCATACTTCATAAAGACCCTAAGGCTCTCTTATATAGGAGAAAAGCCCTGGGTAAATTACAATAACGGTATAATAAGAAATAGAAATAAGAAATAAAACACTGAGAGATACAAATATCTCAACAGTTTCTCCTCTCTATATTAGAGAGCCTTATAGCCTCCTGAATAAACATATAATTCAGTCTTCTCTACATGGTTATAGAGTGGCAGTATAGATCGGAGCCCTTAGATCTTTGCAACCCTACCCTACCGTCCACCCCCTCCATCTCGTATGCCGCCCAACCCTTGCGCCACTCCATTACCCACCTATCGATGCCGCCCCAATGGTCGCCTCCACCGCACCCATGCTCGCCGCCACCGCCTTCACACAGCTCCCACGATACCAATCTTGTTATCGCCTCCCTAAACAGTAGCTGTCCTAGTGACCCACGATGCTCCTCGCCCCCGTCACCTAGCCCCGCGGGTCTCCTGCCCCATCCATGACTACCCTAGCAATTCTGCGTAGCCCTTTGCTCTATATCAACGTTCTAGGTTGCACCATAGTCTGATTTTGGTGTAGTTCAAGGGTATTTTAGGCCTCTAGATTCATCTCGCCTTCCCTATAGTGTCTTCTGAATTGATGGAAGAGGTTGTGCTTTGAGTCTGCATATACAAGCTCTTTTCCACATGGGATCAAATTTTGTCGAAATTCGATCGAATTTCAGTTTCGATAGGTAATCGAAATTCGATCGAAATTGCCTATATCGACCGGAATTTGGGGGACCCAGTTCAAAAAATGATCGAAATGATAGAAGTTTTATTTCTATCCATCTCCGTTGAAATTTCGTTTCGGTCCATCACTGAAATAGTGACCGAAATCAAAATTTGAGGCCTTACTTTTCTATATGATTATGTATACAAAATCATATCATTCTCCACCCCCAATCACGTCCTTCTAGAGCTCCTTCATTTGTCGTGTCAGAGAACAAGGCCGATGTATCCCCCTTGGGGGCCTTCAAAGGTACCACGTCAGTCGTCAAGATGGATGGGACTAACTGATTTTTGGGCTATGCAATTCATAAGTATCATGGAGAACAACAATCATTATTTTGTAAAACGTGCCTCGAGGTGCTGTGGCGTACGCCTCGGGGCATTTTTAAAGGAAAAACACATCAAGGATATAGCCTCATGCAGCCTCAGTGAGGCGTACGCCTCGAAACTTCACCTCATATATGAGCTGATTTATTTTATTTTTTCTATAATATTTTTTTCTTTTCTTTTTGATGGTGAGCTTTTCATCTTTTATAGACAAGTATTTTCAAGTCCTTAAGCTAACGATTCTCTGAAATCCATTTTTTTAATTTATTAACATATTAAGCTTATTTTTTCTTTGTTATGCATGTTCTTTATAAATCAAATGAACAAAAAATTTGTTAGAGGAAATAAGAATTGTGTTTATTCCAGAGAATTCTAGGGTCTCTTATATAGAGAAAACCCTATGGGTAAATTACATAATACGGAACATAGAAGAATAAAAAGACCAAACGGTACACAGATATATAATTCTTTCAACACTCCCCCTCAAGATGGAGCATAGATATCGATCATGCTCAGCTTGGAAGTGCATTTCTGGGATGGTCCTCTGAGAAGCGGTTTGGTGAAGATGTCGGCAGTCTGCTCCCCAGAACTAACATGTGAAGTAGAAATCAATCCCTTTTGGATCATGTCTCTAGTGTAGTGACAGTCTACTTCAATATGCTTGGTTCTCTCGTGAAAGGTAGGATTATTGGCAATGAACAATGCAGCTTGATTATCACATTGTAGTTGCATGGGTAGAGGTACATCCACATGCAAGTCTTCTAGTATAGCTCGAACCCACATCATTTCTGTACTTGCCCGTGCCATAGAACTATATTCAGATTCTGCATTGGATCTAGCCACAACGGTTTGTTTCTTGCTTTTCCAAGAAACTAGAGAGCTACCTACAAACACAGCAAAGCCTGAGGTAGCCTTTCGATCCTTAGGGCATCCTGCATAGTCAGCATCCGCACATGCAGAAACAGATAAATTGGTTTCCTTTCTGAACAACAATCCAGTGCCTGGAGACGATTTTAGATACCTGAGTATCATATATATAACATCCATATATATCTGTCTCGGCTGTTCCATGAACTGGCTTACCCGGCTAACTGCAAAGGCAATATCAGGTCAGGTTATAGTTATGTAAAGAAGTTTCCCCACCATTTCTCTATACCTTCTCTTGTCAACCTCTTCTGTATCATTATCATACAATATCCTGCTAGGGTCCGTAGGAGTAGTAGACGGTCTGAATCCAACCATGCCTGTCTCAATCAGCATATCTGTAATATATTTCCTCTGGGTCATTACTAGACCCCGTGCATTCCTGGCGAACTCCAGTCCTAGAAAATATCGTAGTGTGCCAAGATCCTTTGTAACAAATTGACGACCCAACATTGCTTTCCTCATCTCTATCCCCTGGGCATCATCTCCTATGACCAAAATGTCATCAACATACACCATGATGACAACTGTACCTCGAGTAGTCTTCTGGATGAACATTGAGTGATCTGCATTTGATCTCTTGAAGCCTTGTTCTTCAATTAAATGGGAAAGCTTCTGAAACCATGCCCTTGGGCTCTGTTTAAGGCCATAAATTGCCTTATGAAGTCTGCATACCATATGATTCTCCCCCTCAGCAGCAAACCCCGGAGGCTGCTGCATGTACACTTCCTCCTGCAGATCCCCATACAAAAATGCATTTTTAACATCCAGCTGGAACAAGGGACAATCACGTACCACAGCTACAGACAGAAGAATACGAAGAGTGGAGTGACAGGCAACTGGAGAGAAGGTATCCATATAGTCCACTCCATAAGTCTGAGTGAAACCTCGTGCCATTAGCCGTGCCTTGTATCGATCCAGGCTGCCATCTGCATGATACTTGACAGTGAATACCTATTTGCAGCTAAATACAGATGCTTCTGAAGGAGCAGTAACCAAGCTCCATGTGCCCCTCGACTGTATGGCAGCCATCTCCTCCTCCATCGCAGTCCACCAACAATCAATTTTCAATGCATCCTGATATGTCCATGGGATCTCCACAGAAGATAAAGCCACTGCAAATCTCTGAAAATCTCCTGTAAGGCGATGGAAGGAAACATGTGAAGCAAGAGTATACGAAGCACAACTGCGGCTTTCTCATCGCAATAGGGACATCCAGATCATCAAGCACTGAACTCGTCGGGTTCGAGTCGTCCTGTAATGACACACCCTGCATAGGCACACTATTCGACCCATCATTAGTAGTAACATCTGGACATACTTGGGGCGTGCTGGATGATTGTCGTGTAGCATGAGCATGACTAGATCGACGGGTATAGAATTTTGGTAGTGGCGAGATTAGTGGTTTTGGTGGAGGCGGTGGTGGTGGAGGATGTAGGGGTGGTGCAGACACAATATTAGGAACTGAACTGGACAAAGGAAGACTCACCGTAGGAGGAGGAGGGACATAAACCTCATCAGTAGATGAGTTGGAGGTCAATTTGTCACCTGCAGGTGAAAAGTACATAACAGACTCGCAGAAAGTAACATCCGCACTGACAAAATACTTCCCATTTACCGGATCATAGCAACGATATCCTTTCTGCGTCCGAGAATAACCCACGAAGACACATTTGACAGCTCTAGGTAAGAGCTTGTCTAGACCTGGTGATAGCTGATGAACAAAGGAAACTACTCCAAAAACACGAGGAGTGAGTGAGAACAATTCTTTATCTGGAAAAATAACATGATGAGGAGTTTTCTCACCAAGTACTGTAGATGACATACGATTTACCAGGTAGCAGGCTGTAAGAACAACATCTCCCCAGAAAGAAATAGGTGCACAACTCTGGATAAGAAGAGTTCGAGTAATATCAAGGAGGTGACGATGTTTTCTCTCAGCAACTCCATTCTGTTGGGAGGTGTAGGCACATGTAGTTTGGTGTATAATGCCTTTTGACCAAAAATATTGGGAGAGAGACCGAGAACAAAATTCCAAGGCATTATCAGTGCGAACATATTTCACTTTGGACGAGAAAACATTGTGTACTTCATTTATAAGATTTTTGATGACATCACCAGCTTCAGATTTATTTTTCAATAGAAAAACCCACGACAAACGGGAAAAATCATCGACCACGACAAGATAAAACCTGTGCCCTTGGTGATCAGGGACATGACTAGGACCCCAGATATCAACGTGAAGTAACTCAAAAGGGGAGCTACTGCTCCAACTCTGACGACTTGGGAAGCTAGCTCTATGGTGCTTCCCTAATTGACACGCTTCACACCGGAAGGACGAACTGGGAGATATCTGAGAAGCAGGTGACCAAAATGTAGATGCCAGGTATAGGGTGAGACAGATCCAACAGCATGAGAAGAGACTCTAGCATATGAACTCCGATTCAGACGGTAAAGACCATCCTGCTCAGAACCACAGCCAATCACTCTGCCCGTTAGAATGTCCTGAAATATAAGAGAAGATGGGTCAAATATAGCGCGACAATGCAAATCTTTTGTAATCTGACTAATAGAGAGAAAGTTCATCGAAAATTCAGGACCATGTAAGACATTCTTCAGACACATGGAAGAGGATAACATAACCTCCCCCTGTCCAATAATGGGAGAATGAGTCCCACTTGCAATGGTCACCGACCGCCCTGAAGGAATCTCCATGTATGAAATAAGTCTGTCTCTATCTCGACAGAGATGGAGCGTTGCACCAGAATCCATGATCCAATCGGAGATGTCTGAACTAGAACATGTGGTAAAAGCACAAGCACTACCTGAGGTGCTAGTCGTGGCAGAAGTGCTGGCAGAAGCAGACGCATCTATATCAGAAGGGCCTCTAGAAGAATCTGTAGGAACAAGAGGCATTATATCCCATAGCCGAGCAACTAGTTCCTCAAACCGCTGATCCGAAGTAGAAGAGGATGGAGATGCAACATGTTCTGCCACCCTTGCAGATGCTGGAAAACCATGCTTAGAATAACATGTATCTTCTGAGTGACCCGTACGATCACAAAAACTGCAAGGTGGACGAGATCGACCACCCCGACCTCCAGTTCCACGGCCATGGCCACAGAATGAAAAAGAGGAGCCACCTCTTCCTCTGGAAGCAGCCATCGCAGAGGGAGGTGGTGTAGACGTGCTGGAGGGAACTGAGATGCGGCTAAGCCTCCGGTAAACCTCCTCCATAGGAGGAATGGTAGCATCTGCGAGAATCTGTGATCTGGCCGCATCATATTCTGGATCAAGAGCCGCAAGAAGGACGCCTACCATGGTAGCATTACGAAATGTCTTCTGCTGCTCGGGTGTTGCCGTCAGAGGAATAGTGCTGTAGAGTTTCTCGAGCATCTTCCTAAGGGATGTATACAAGGAATGAAGTGGTCGCCCATTCTGCTTCATGGTGAATATGTCATCCTGAAGTTGTAGCATCTTGGTTTCATTTCGGACCTGGGAATATGTTGCCGCGAGAATGTCCCACATCGTTTTAGCGGTGGGCTGATGGAGAACATCATTCGCAATCTCCATCGATAACGTGCCTGAGAGCCAGACTTTGGCATACGAGTCATCAGCCTCCCAAGAGGCATAGATCCCTGTCTTCTCTGCCGGTTCATCCTCGGTAAGAATGTGCTTCTTACCATTTGACTTCATGAGGCTCATGAACTGCATCGCCCAGAGCTCATAGTTCGATACATCCATCTTAACTATTGGCGCAGGACCTTTGAAAGCGCCTACGGATGGCATATCAACCTTTGATTCTGAGGGGCGGCGGGTGGAGAGCCTAGGGTTTAGGCTCTGATACCATGTTAGAGGAAATAAGAATTGCGTTTATTCCAGACAACCCTAGGGTCTCTTATATAGAGAAAATCCTATGGGTAAATTACATAAGACGGAACATAGAAGAATAAAAAGACCAAACGGTACACAGATATATAATTCTTTCAACAAAATTGAGTCTTGAGTCCTTAAATCTAATGCCTCTACTCTATAGTATGATTCAAGCATAAATGCTTTCTTTATTAAAATGTTTGTATGCAAGTCCCCTACTTTGAGCTAAATTTAGAAAAGTATATTACTTATAAGAGTGGCTCAATTAGAACACAGATAGATTACTTTGCGTTGAGGAGAAGAGATCGGTTGTGTTGCAAAGATTGCAAAGTAATCCCTGGAGAGAGTTTGACAACCCAACATCGCTTGTTAGTCTTGGATTTACAAATAAAAGGGCTGGTAAAGAAAAGGAAGGTTCCTAAGATCACTAGAACTAGGTGGTGGAATCTTCCGCTGAAGCAATCAAGCTTCAGGGAGAAGGTTTTAGAAGACTTATCTTGGGATTGTAGCGGTAGTGCAAACGAGATGTGGGAGGCAGTAGCATCTTGTATCCGAAAGGTAGCCAAAGAGATGCTAGGCGAGTCAAAAGGAGGAGCTCCGGGTCAAAATGAGGCTTGGTGGTGGAGTGAAGGGGTGCAAGAGAAGCTAAAAATTAAAAGAGCTTGCTTTAAAGCTATGTCTAAGGATAGAACAGAGGAAACTATCACAGATTATAAAATAGCAAAGAAGGAAGCAAAGAAGGCTGTAAGCGAAGCTAAGTCAAAAGCATATGAGGTTTTGTATAAAAATCTCAACTCTAAGGAGGGCCAGAAGGATATATTCAGGTTGGCCAAAGCAAGAGAAAGAAAGACCAAAGACCTTTCTCAAGTGAGATGCATTAAGGACGAGGAAGGTCACGTGCTTGTTACTCAGAAGGATATAGAGACTAGATGGGAGCAGTACTTCCATAAACTTTTCATTGGAGAAAGAAATAGAGAGATCACTTTGGGTGATCTAGCTAGCAGTGAAGGTTACTTGAATCGTGCATGCTATAGACGAATACAAAGAAAAGAAGTAGAGGAGGCTTTGAAGGTTATGAGACCTGGGAAAGGTGTTGGACCGGATGACATCCCTGTAGAAGTATGGAAAGTTTTAGGTGAGCGTGGTTTGACTTGGCTTACGAATCTATTCAATGTTATTTGGCGAAGCAAGAAAATGCCTGAAGATTGTAGGAGGAGTATCGTGGTGCCTCTTTATAAGAACAAAAGAGACATTCAAAATTGTTCAAATTACAGAGGTATCAAGCTGATGAGTCACACTATGAAAATTTGGGAACGTGTGATCGAAAGAAGGTTGAGGCAAGTTTCCCAAGTAAAAGAAAATCAATTCGGATTCATGCCAGGTCGCTCAACTATTGAAGCCATCCATTTGCTAAGGAGAACAATGGAGATTTATAGAGCTAAAAGGAAGAATCTTCATATGATCTTTATTGATTTGGAGAAGGCTTATGATTCCGTCCCACGAGAGATACTATGGAGAGTTTTGGAGAAGAGACAAGTACCTGTCCTATACATTAATCTCATAAAGGATATGTATGATTGGGCTTTATCTTGTGTAAGGACCCCGGCGGGGAAGACTGACTATTTTGATATCAACATTGGTTTACATCAAGGTTCAGCTTTAAGTCCATTTCTTTTTACTTTGATTATGGACGAGTTGACAAGTCACATTCAGGATGAGTTACCTTGGTGTATGTTATTTGCTGATGATATTGTGCTTATTGACGAGACTAGAGATGGAGTAAATGAGAAGCTTGAGGTTTGGAGACATGCATTAGAGACTAAAGGTTTTCGTATAAGTAGGGCTAAGACGGAATATATGGAATGCACCTTTGATGGAAGCAATGGTGAAGGAATCGAGGTTAAGATTGGTGACGATAACATTCAGAAGAGAGATTCTTTTAGATATCTGGGATCTATTTTGCAACATGATGGGGAAATTGATGGAGATATTACTAATAGAATAAATGCAGGCTGGCTAAAGTGGAGAGGAGCCTCCGCTGTTCTCTGTGATACGAAAATTCCTTTAAAAATTAAAGGAAAGTTTTACAAAGCAGCCGTGAGACCTGCTATGCTTTATGGTTCTGAATGTTGGCCTGTGAACCATAGACATGTGCAGAGAATGGCTGTAGCAGAAATGAAAATGCTAAGATGGATGTGTGGACATACACGTAAAGATCGGATTCGGAATGATGCAATCAGAAAGAAAGTTGGTGTAGCTCCGATCGAGGATAAGATGCGAGAAAACCGCTTAAGATGGTTTGGTCATTTGCAAAGAAGGTCAACTGATGCACCGGTTAGGAGATGCGAGTGTTGGGATGTTGAGCCAGCTAAGAGAGGGCGAGGACGGCCCAAGAAGTGTTGGAAAGAGACTATACGAAGGGATCTTAGTTTTTTGGATATAAGTCCGAGATTGACCCAAGATAGATCTGAATGGAGGCGAAAAATCCATGTAGCCGACCCTACTTAATTGTGGGAAAAGGCTTTGTTGTTGTTGTTGTTGTTGTGTCTCATTTTTTCTTCTATTCAATCAGGACTAAATTAATACACATCAAAGCATTCATGAACAAAGACGGTCATTACATGCAATATTCAAGTATTTTATCCCCAATCCTTGTGGTAAAGTAAAAAGTGATAACTGATTCACTGCTTACTTTCTTATCCTTCTCAATTGAATGACACACATATCTCAACTAATTTTGAAAATGATGCGTTACATCTAGTCCCTTTAGTTAAATTTTATTCAACATTTTAAATTTAGCGGAAAGATACCCATTATTGTGCTTGCACATCCATATTTACTTGACTCCTTACAGATTTAGAGTCCAAAAAAAGAGTTATATAACAACTTCGATGTTTAAACCATAATGTTAGCCTTGAAATGTCTTGGAGTTATGTAGCTAATAATAATTATTTAATTTCTATAACATGAAAATTGTAATTACAATTAAATATTATGTTTTATGAAAAATTTTCTTTCGCGAGCGACTCTTACGCCTCGATACGCCTCGAGGCTCACGCCTCGAGGCAATACTGAGAAAACACCTCGATATGCCTCACGCTTTTTAAAAACCTTGGCAACAATAAGGAATATGTCTGCGACCTCAGCCGGTTGTCAAAACTGCAACGAATACTTTATAGGAGCAAGACAACGCGTGTGCACGTATTTGTCTCTCTTGTACTCTTACCAAAGAGACCGCTTACATCAACCTACGGTTAAGGCAATGCGGGACATTCTCGCCACCACATACTTCCAGGCGAAGAATTAGACAAGATTCTTCAGTACACACCTCGTAAGGCGCTCATGTAGCAATGCTTTAAGGTTTTCTGCACCATTTGAGTTCTTCCACGTCCATCCTATAATAGTAATGTTTATATTTTCTTTTTAAAGGAACTATATTAATATTTTCAAATGATCAATATCACAACAATGCTATCTTTATTCTTCTAATCAAATCTCATCTTCTCGTAAAATTGTTGGTGTTTTATAATATCGCATTAGTATATACACTAACGATACATATGTTGTCGTACTTGTATAACGTATACTATACAATCACATGTATCACTTGTTTGATTTGTAACATTGAATGCATTAGTTAGTACGAAAAAATAATATGCAATTAGTTGTTGTTCGAAGAATATTATAGATTCGCAATTTTTCTCACACATAAATATTGCATGTTCACAAGATTTTAACATATATGGTGGATATTATATCATTATGTGGATATATTTAAAGTCATGATTTTATAAAAAAATATTTATGATTATCTGTATTTTTATGCATACATTTCTTTATATATTGAGGCTTGCACCTCGCCTCAATGCTGGAAAGTTGCCTCTATTTGCCTCATTTTTTTACAACCCTGGTTGCTATCCCACACACATATCAAAAGGTTGTGCGAAATGTTGTCCTGCTATAGAGGAGGAAATGGCTGCACTCCAATTATATGGCACGTAGAGCTTGGTTACTACCCCAGTAGGGGTTTCTCTGGTTGGTTGCAAATGGGCCTTATAGTGAAGCTGAGAGTAGATGGTAGTGTTAATCGCTACAAGGTTAGGCTTGTGGCACGTAGGTTAATTCAGACATATGGGGATGGAGTATCATGATACTTTCTCTCCTATGGCTCGTCATTCTACTCTTTGGATTCTTCTCTCTATGCTATGATACATAATTTGTCACGTTCCTAACTTGATGTTAAGAATGCTTTCTTGTATGGTGACTTGCAGGAGGTCTATATGCAACATCCGCTTGGGTTAGCTATTACGAGGGAATATCAGAAGACATGCAGACTTCATAAAGCTATTTATGGCCTTAAGTAGAATCATAGAGCATGGTTCCATAATCTCTCAGATTTGATAGAGCAGTATTGTTTCAAGATATTGATTGTAGATCACTCACCCTTTGTACACAAGACATTGCAAAGTATTTTTGTCATTTTGATCTATGTTGACGACATCATTATTACAAGAGATGACTTGCAAGGGATTAGAGACGTTAAGGTGTTCCTTGGACAATAGTTTATCACCAATGATCTCGAACTACGATACTTCCTTGGGGCTTGAGTTTGCCAGGAATTAGAGAGGCCTTGTAATAACTCTAAGGAAATACATTACATATATCCTTCTCGAGATTGGAATAGCAGACTACACACCTGTCACTACTCCTGTGGATCCCAGCATGAATCTCTATGATTACATATGAGGTGGACAATAGGAGATATATTGAGCTTAATGGGAAGCTTCTCTACATGATGATTACCAGTCGGATATTAGTCAGTTTATGGACTAGATACAACAAGCTCACGTCGATGCAATCTACATGATTGTAAGGTATTTGAAGTCTTCTACGTGTACATGGTTGCTATTTAGCAGAGCGACATCTCTTGCCATCACGATCCTTGCAAATGTTGACTATGCACGATGTCCTAAAGATAAGAAGTCTGCCTCTGATTTTGCACTCTTCATAGGGTATTCATTGGTCTCATGGAAAAACAAGAAGTAGATTGTGTTTGCTAGCTAGATCGAGTGCTGAGTTCGAATACATAACCATGGTGCGAGGAAGCATTGATGTAGGTCAGGTCTGTTCTGACAGACCTAGCTATTTAAGCACCTCTTCCCTTGCTACTCGATAATCATGCTGCACTCTTCATTGTCTATAATATGGCTTTCCATGAGAGGACCAAACACATCGAGGATGATTGCCACAAAACTAACGATATAATATAGAATGGCTTCTTCCCTACTTCCCATGTCAGCTCAAGGAGCAGACGACAAATATTTTCATGAAGACCCTAGCAAGGGGGACATTCCGGAAGTATTGTTCCAAGCTAAGCATGATTGACATATATGCTTTATCTTGAGGGGGAGCGTTGAGAGTTATTAGTATTTATGTATTTTTTTCATTTTTTGTAATTTTCCTCTAAGTTTTTTCCTCTATAAAAAAGAGCTCTATGACCTTCTGAATAAACATCTCATTCATTCTTCTGCACAATATCATATATTGTAACGGACAAGCATGTATCTTTTGACCATCGATAGATATACATTTATATGTCCAAGTATATATATTTGATAGACCAATATATTGATAACCTGACAAGGTCTATATACTAGCGAGCAAGTGTGGATATTATGAGATGTATGATCTCTCGAAATAATCATGCATGTTCATACTTTCTAAACCTAGATGGACTGAGTTCACTCATGAGATATTGTGGTCGCAGCAAATTCAATTTATGGCTATCTTGTTTATGAAATATAAGAATTCAGAAAAATAATACATGCTTTTGGAAAGCATTGATTGGTATTGTCACCCAATGATTGATTAAATAATCTATTGATAAATCCTTCAAGGAGATAACGAAATATAGGTTTGAACTTCGGGTTTAATCAAATATAGGTTTGAACTTCGGGTTTAATCACACTCTTCAAATATGTAGGGTGCTTGAGTATTGAGAATACTCTAGTTTGATGCCATCATAATGGACCATATACCATGATACTCCCATTTAAAGGGAATGATGGAAACGAGTGGATTTTATTGATTTCTCTTTAGGCCTAAATGAATGAGAATTAATTGTATTAAATCTCAATTCATAAAATCAATTTATATATCCAAAGAGTTGGAAATTGATCCGAAAAGGTTCCGAGTCAATTGGAGAACTGGTTCGAAAGGTATCTAATTAGAATTGCTCAAAGTGGTTTAAACCTTGATATTAGATGTAAATATAATTATCAAGTCTCTACGTGGTCTATATGCTCTCCCTGATATCATCTCCAAGTATCCGCGAATGCTTCTTACGAATCTTAATTGGATTAGGAGACGTACGTTGACGTATTAAATATCAAGATAATAATTGTTATTATCATTGATAAATTTGATATGAGAATGTGTGAATCTGATCCATATTATTAGCAAGTTGATTAATATGAATATAAATCCACAATAGTGAATATTAATATGAATGTAATTCATATTTAATTGGGATATGTTAGAAAATAGGAAGCAGAAGCGGAAATGATAAACAGAGCATAACTAGAATGATAAACAAGAACTTAAAAGATTTTTACGTGGAACCCTACTCCGTATGGAGCGGGATGAAACCACGGGAGAAGCCCTCAAAGGGGCATGGTATGCATTGCTTTTTCTCATCTGATACAGGAGGTCTGGGGCTCCTTATATAGCCTCCACAGAGCCTCCAAGTCCCACCACTGGTAGATGTGGGACTAAACTCTTGGATGAGGTAAATAGATCCTGGAGAGATCCACTTACCCATCTCCCATACATATGACGCATATATCAAATACTCCAACACTCCCCCTCAAGCTGGAGCATGCAATGCTCAGCTTGGACAAACAGAAAGAAACACAACTCACGCTACAGGACACTACGGACAATATCAACCCAACGCGCACAACTGTGGTTGTCGAGGACGTTGCTTCTCATGCCGTGCAGGTGAGGAGAATGAACGGGCTGGAGTGTGAGTCTGCTGAATCTCCTTATCGGAGAGCATGCGCTCTGAACTGCGCCTGTCAGAGTCACTGCAACTGAAATGAGTCTCCTCATCGGAGTACTTTGACCCACCACAATAATGTGGACAACTGCTCCATCTCTGAAAAGGGCTGAATTGGAAAAGACCGTGGAAGTGCAATCCTCGTCGGAGTCCACGGTCGCTGGAGAATGGAGTATGAAATAGTCTCCTCGTCGGAGAACTGGGTCTCTCCCATCTGGCATAGAGAATGGTACACTACTCTGGTGTCCCTATGATACCACATGACAACCCTTGCCAACATGGCATAGGGAATGGTCCTCTACTGTGGAGCCCCTATGGCTCACATGAAAACTCTGGCCTATAAAACAAGAAAGGATGGAGACCTCTGAACTAATGGCATATATGTGCTCATCTGAAAAGACCGCATACATGTGCGTGTCTGAAAATGAGTCTCTCTCTGGAGAACTCGAAAAATGGGCCTCTCAACATGGAGTGCCTCGAACTTGGACTCTGACCAATTTGAATATCGAGTCTGAATCTTGCGCATGAGGAATCTTCATTTGAAAAATTGTAGACTCTGAACAACAACTGGTTGGCCTAGAATCTGACATCTGAATATGGATCAAGACATGTGACTCTACATATATACTCCTCCTTTCTCCCATATTGGTCGGAAAACATGGACGTCGACAAGTTGGGAGAAGACAACAATGATGGGGAAAAAACAACATGAATAACATTTTGGCCATTCATTTTTTTTACAGCTCTTATCTTTTTTTATAGCCGTGTCCTTCTCTTTTTTTAACATTCATTCTCCCTTTTTTTCTCTCTTTTTTTTAGTCTCATTTTTTTTATTTTTTTAAACACGGCTCACAGTCCCCCCCTTTTTTTCAAACATGCCCCCTTTTTTGGGCCTCCAGTAGCAAGAAATATATTTTTTAACGTGACAGGGCCCTCTCAGGTTCTTGAATAAACTTTTTTTTAAGGCTAAAAAAGAAGGGGGAAACACTCGCTGGTGCTCGCCCCAAGATTATATTAAACTAAAACGGAAAAAGAAGAGAGATACTTACATCGGGGAGGTGGGATAGAAAGGAGCAGAGAGTGATTAGGAATACAAGAGAAGTAGCCACCACAGATGGGCCATTAAACTATGAAGTACACCAATCGGATATAAGTCTATTACCCAAAATGATAACGTTCTCCCGATAAAATCGCATGCCCGAGAAAATAGCGTCGTTCCTTGCACGCCAAATGCACCACATCCGCGCGATAGGAGCCAAAACATCAGATCTGGCCATCGACCTGTTTGACCAAAGGAGCTCGCAAAAGTCTTCAAGATTGTTCGCGCGAGCCCAAGCCACATCGTCCCAAACACCCGCAACCAAGGAGCAGCGAAAGAAAAGATGATCGACAGTTTCGTCGTCATCACCGCAAAGATGGCAGGCAGCGCTGATCTGAGGGAAGAACTTGGCGCACCGATCACGAGTCATCAATCTCCGTTGACGAAGTAACCATAAGAAGATGGCAATGCGCTCCGGCAAGCGCAAACCCCAGATGAAGGCACAGTCGTGCACAAGAGGGGAAGACGTAGGAGGCGGGGGAGAGAGCAGTGCCCTGTATGCCTCCTGAGTGGAGAAAGCCCCATCTTTCCAATGCCAATGATCCCGCTGCAAAGAAAGCGAAGCAGCCGAATTGAGAACCTCCATCATCGAAACGAAGTCATCCACCCGCTGGTCAGATAAGTTCCCAGAGAACCGAGGGCACCAACAACCGTCAGCCCAACACTCGACGACAGACGCGTGCCGATTCGATGCAAGCGCGAACAATCTCGGGAAACGCACCCGAAGAGGGCCCCCGCCCAACCAGTCATCCAGCCAAAACTTGAATGATTCCCCCGTCCCAAGCACCGGGGTGAAGAGCGCGACATTCCTCTGCAAAGTGGACAAGACGCTGCGCCAGAAATAGGAAGAATGTAATTGCGAGGCCCCCACTGCAACCCAAACCAGTCGCTCCCCAATATCTCCCGAAGAACGTTGGTGAAGAAGGTATCATCCTTGCCCCATATTCTACTCACCCATTTGAGTAGGAGTGCGTCATTTACCAGATCCAATCTCCGGACACCAAGCCCACCGAAGCGCTTAGGCATGGAAACCACATCCCAAGCGACAAGATGCATCCCCCTACCGTTCCCGTCCTTACGACCTCATAAGAAGCGTCGCATACACCGCTCCAGTCGTAAGCGGACCTCCGCAGGCATTCTTCGAACCGAGAGGAAATAAACTGGAATAGAAGATAGCACGGATTTGAGAAGGATAAGGCGTCCACCCCGAGAAAGCAAGGTGGCCTGCCAACCCGCAAGGCACGACTCCACCCGCTCCGTGATAGCCCGCCAATCCGTAGATCTGGCCCGCCCCACCGATAGCGGAATACCAAGATATGCAAATGGAAGCTCCCCAGGCGCAGAACCGAGCAGCCAGCCACATTCGTCCGCCTCCGTAGGCGACATGCCAATAGGCACCACGTTGGATTTGGAGGCATTAATCGACAACCCTGATAATTCACAGAAAAGAGCAAGACCTTGAATAAACTTGCGCCCCCTTTCCTAGGGTTCCCACGTGAACTCATCAACAAAAAAAGACCGTCGCCGCCCCTGGGACTGGAGAATGACGCCACTGGAGCAGGAGAGAGGGGGCAGCACCGTCGCCTGGAAGAGCTCACAGGTCTCTCTTCTTCAATGGCGATGGGATCACACACTTGCCAAGGACAACCGCCGCTTGGGTAGCGACATCGGGAGAGGAAGGCGCTGTCAAGGGGGTCGCCTGGAACCGTGCAGGATCGCCGCTAGGATGTTGCGCGATGCACCTGGGTGGCTTCCTGGGGGTGCGCGCCTGGGGCTTTGTCGCGTGAAACTGGGTCTGAGATCAGATCGGAAGAACAGCAACGCGCCGCCTGTGCGAGAAAGGGAAGGCGAAGAAGATGCGGCCGGGGGCTGTGACAGCCTGGAAGACTACGGGTCGCACAAGAGCGCGATGCTGAGATGACGCGCTGGAGATGTTGGAGATGTGCCTGGAAGGATAGATGCACATGGGCCATATCGCACCTAGGGTTTCACTACCTGTGCCGCCTTGAGTTGGCGCGTGTTGCTGGAGCGCGAGGCGCAGAGCCTCCGCCTAGATGCCATCGCTGTTTAGGGCACGATCTGGGGCCTGGAGTAGCCGGATCTCGCTGGAAAACTGGGAGGTGTACCCTCGTTGCCTAGAGTGATGGCCAGGGAGATAAGAGGGGGCACCAAGTACCGCCGCACTGCCAGAAGAATAATCGAGGCAGAGAAGATCTTGCCCAGAAGTTCTAGGGTTTTAAAGATAAAACCCCTTTTCCATATCTCAAAACAATCAAAACATAATCTTCATGAAAGAGCCCTTCTTAATCGAATCTCAAAAAAATGAAACATAAATTCCTCGAGAATTGAACCCGCTCTGATACCATGTTAGAAAATAGGAAGCTGAAGCGGAAGCGGAAATGATAAACAGAGCATAACTAGAATGATAAACAAGAACTCAAAAGATTTTTACGTGGAACCCTACTCCGTAAGGAGCGGGATGAAATCATGGGAGAAACTCTCAAAGGGGCATGTTATGCATTGCTTTTTCTCATCTGGTACAGGAGGTTTGGGGCTCCTTATATAGCCTCCACAGAGCTTCCAAGTCCCACCATTGGTAGATGTGAGACTAAAACTCTTGGATGGGGTAAATGGATCCTGGAGAGATCCATTTACCCATCTCCCATACATATGACGCATATATCAAATACTCCAACGGATATTTGTGAATGTGATTCACATAATTGAACAAATGTAAATTGGGTTTTTTTATGGATTAATAAATTAGATTCACTTTTGGTTGGATGATTTTTATAATTATCTCATAATGGTCGGTCGGGGTTAATTATTTAAATAAAATAATTTAACACATACCATATTAACTAATTGAAATTGAATTAATTGAAGGAGAAATTGAAAGAGATGAGTCTCTTAAAATTCTCATGGTAGACAACCACTGTGAAAAAAAGAGAGAATTTCTCTCCAATTTCTCAGGGTGGACATCTACCATGGGAGAGAGAAATTTAAGGAGGAATTGTTTTCTCTTTATTCTCTTCCTTTGAATTATTAATTCAACATTCTGAGTTACAACTAATTAAAGAGGAGTCAGACGTCCATCCATGATGGAGTAGGACTTCATCTTGACCATCCATAGCCCTATAAAAGAAGGGCATGAGTTCTTTTCTAAAGTTAGTGAAGTGAATTGAGTTGAGTTGAATTTCGTTCGTCAAGTGTTATTTTGCCCTTTAAAGAAATGGGAGAAAATGGAAGAGAATTCTTCTCTTTATTTTTTCCTTGGCCATTCCCATATTCACCACGAAATCCCCTCAGTCGTTCACACTAATTGCCTGTCTTCTCCTCTCCATTAGCTTGGGCAATCACAAGAGGATTCACCTTCTTCTCCGTGCTTCACTTACCAATTCCACTACCTTTTATGCAATAACACTTGTTCCCCTATGTTACAAAGTTCACAGTTTTGCCTTTCTGTTATGGTAAAAGAGGGGCATGTGTAATAACAAAAGGACATATTTGCGAATTTTTTAAAAATATAGGGGCACAACTGTTATTACAAAAAATAGGGGTATAACTGTAACTACATAATCTCAGAAGGACACACGTGTAAAAATCCTAATATTTTAATTATTGGGACACAAAAAAACAAACCGCCTATTTTCTCTTTTATATTCTCTCGGCAACTTGTTTTGGTTAGCAGTGTGTGGACAAGAACCATTAGGTAAGATAGGAAATTACATTGCAGCAACTACCATTGAAATGACTTAGGACATTTACTTATGCTTTAGCTCAAAATGCGCTTTATTAAAGTTTATATACTGCAAAGAAACATGCATTTCTTCTTTTGAAATTTTATTTCCAGAAATTTGTCATGCTCTCACCCACAAGAATCACCCAACATTAAGGTTGTGCAAAAGAACAAGTACACGCTTCCAAACATCGTTAAAATCTCTCTTAGCAATCTCTCTCATGGACTCTATTATGATCCACACTGATGCTTGTTTAAGCAGACGAGTGTGTAGTTCCTATCTTATAACGCGTGCAAATTTCTCCTGGTGACATTCTATATCCGAGTTGTTTATTCAATATTGCATTCCAACAAGACTAGATGATCCGCACGATTTCTTAGCACATGCACTCGGCCATTGCATCCACTTTAATTATCGCAACCCTTGCTCTTCTGATGCTTTTAGTTGCAAGACCTACACCTATCAGCTCATTCTTCTACTTCCAGAATCAAATCCACCATGTGACAATTTGATTGGATGTTAGGCTAAAATGTCCTAAGAGGATTGGCTATATGAGATTGATTGCACACGGACCTTAGGTCTCTACTTCTGTAATCTCATGAGAATGTTGTGGCTTTTGTATGTCCCAATATTAATGGTTGTCAGATATACGGGTATTATTGTAAAATCACCTATATGTGGAAATATAAAATGTTAGTTGAGAGAGCATTCACATTAGATGGCAGATGGTATGTGCTAATTATTGCAACTTTATATGTCGCCGTGATGAATATGACTGCAGGATATGAATTGTGTGAACCTCATGTAATTCATTTAATATATTAATTTGTTTTCTGAGCAGTACATCTCTTGGATTGAAGTCATCACCCTATTTTCCCTATTTACAGGATGCATTACCTCGGAAAGAAATGAACACTGCTGAGAAGCATTGTAAGGCAGCCGATCTGGTACTATGCTTGGGGACAAGGTAATTTGATATTACATGTAGATATATGCTGATTCTAGGTTTTGTTCATTAACATCTCTTAATTTGCACTCCTGTCAAGGTTTGAGTAGATATGTCGCGACACATGCCTGTATCTGTGATTGATCGTGTAACGGAGATCATTTTATATGATTAGCATGTTTTTACTTGGTTTTAAAAAGTAATGACTTTCAAGCTCCTTTTTTGGTCTTTGTAGAGTACTATTGGTTTCATAATCTTTATTTTCGATGCTGGCATCAAGGCATTTTCATATAAAGTGTCTATCCTTATTTGCAGTTATTGTCCTTTACTTCATTCTTTCTACTACGACAAGCTTTCGCTTCCACATTTAAAAAAAATGACGAAGCCTTCTCCCATTATAAGTAAGGTCAGTTACATGGATTCTTGCTCAAATCCATATTGAAAGATTCAACTATTTTTACGCTGACCGTCGACTAGCTAACACAACCCCCACAAGGGGGATTTGAACCCTGGTTTTTTGGGTGGTAGACACACTGCACTACCACCAGACCATTTAAGTCGCTTCTACATTTTAAAAGGAAAAAAACTTTTGACTTTACAATGAGAAAGGGTTGGAAACACGTTTGAACCAAGGGTTATCTGTTGGGAATTTGTGAATAAGGCTGTTTTGAAATCAAACCGAAAATAAAACCAAATCTGAGTTTTTAGTGCATTAAGTTGGGACTGTTTCATAGCTTCTTTGAACCACAGACAGAGGCAACAATTAAAATGAGAGATGCTTTTTTTTAAAGGAGAAGAGTAGGTGCTCTCCCAAACTTGAACCATGGAGTACCGGTGTTCTCCCAAACTTTGGTTGAGCATTTGCATTTGAAGAATAGGTGGTTCGCTACAAATCCTCATCCACCGCATTTTTCATATAGGAGAAGGCCATGTTGGCCTTCTTGACTGAAAAGGGGTTGTTCACCCAAAGCCGATGGCCCCTTCTTGAGGATGGGACATCAATGCCCTCTAGATCCTCCAACATGCTTGTAAACTCATTTAATCTCTCCTCAAAAAACTCTGCCACGAAAGAGGACGTATACGTACCGTCCAACCAAGCTTGAGCTATCGTGATATTCGGATCACTGGTCAAAGCAAACAATCCAGGGTGACGCTCACAAAGAGGGCCCGAGCCGGTCCAATCAACCAACCAAAAGCGGAACAAGTCACCACTATCAATCACCAATGTAAGTAGAGTCACCATCTCAGTAAGAAGACTAGAAATTCACTGCCATAAAGAAGTCATAGATTGTATATAATAAGTTACAAGAGTACCTCTTATACAATAGATATTCCGCTATAACCGACCCACCAAGTCCTCTCCCCATAACCCGAGGACCCATTTGGTCGGACGTGCTTTATTTAGAAGATCGGCTTTCATGATACCAAGGCCTCCTTACTTGGGTTTAGTCATTGTGCCCTATTTAATGAGATGTAACTTTACTCTCTCCTAGCGGGAGTCATCCACGAAAAAGCATCTCATAATGGATTAAATTCTCGTTCTAACACCTGCTGGAGCAACCTATTGGGAGAAACAATGACTTGCTTATTCATGAGGTCCTAGGGTTCTCTTATATAGAGGAGATAACTGTTGGGAAAATTACATAAAGAGGACAGAAAGAATAAAAAATACATAAAAGAACAAAAAGATAACTGATATCTCAACACTCCCCTCAAGCTGGAGGGTAGATATCAATCGTGCTCAGCTTGGAACAACAACTCTGCTAAGGCCCTTTTGCTAGGGTCTTGGTAAGTACATCCGTCGTCTGATCTCCTGAGCTAACATGAATAGTGGAGGTGAGGCCCTTCTGTATTATGCTTCGAGTATAGTGACAGTCTACCTCGATATGCTTGGTCCTATCATGGAAGGTTATGTTGTTGGCGATGAAGAGAGCAATCTGGTTTTTGCATTGGAGGTGCATGGGAAGATGCACCTCAATTGTTAGGCCAATAAGAACAAATCTGACCTACATAATATTTGTACTGGCCTGTACCATGACCCTGTATTTTGATTCTGCACTAGATCCAGAAACCACTATCCCCATGACACAAAGGAACTCCCTATGAACACTGTAAAGTCAGAGGTAAACTTCTTGTCCTTGGGACACCCCACATAATCTGCATATGCACAAACTGTAACGACAGAGGATGTAGCTCTACTGAATAGAAGACCAGTGCCAGGTGAGGCCTTTAGATACTTCAGAATCATATGGATTGCATCCTTATGTGCTTGTCTCGACTACTCCATGAATTGACTACATTGCTTATGTGGAAGGAAGAGAAAAAGTTATATATCATCTAACCCTAGAGCTCTCTTATATAGGAGAAAAGCTCGAAGGGTAAATTACATAAACAGGACAATAGAAATAAACAATATAGAAAAAAGACAAATAACATAAATATCTTAACACTCCCCCTCAAGCTGGAGCATATATATCTATCATGTTCAGCTTGGAACAACAGTGATGAAAAGGACCTCTAGCAAGAGCTTTAGAAAACATGTCTGCAATCTAATCTCCTGACGTTACATAAGACGTTGAGATAAGCCCCTTTTGGATCAAATCACGAGTGTAGTGACAATCCACCTCAATGTGCTTTGTCCTTTCATGGAATGCTGCATTATTAGCTATAAACAAGGTTGCCTAATTGTCGCATTTAAGATGCATAGGAAGAGGCACTTCAATCGTTAAATCGGTCAAGACAGATTTGACCCACATTATCTCTGTACTACCTTGGGACATTGCCCTATATTCTGATTCCGCACTAGATCGAGCAACAACAGTTTGTTTCTTACTCTTCCACGAGACTAGTGAGTTGCCAACAAACACAATGAAGCCTGAAGTAGACTTCCTGTCCTCAGTACACCCAGCATAATCTGCATCTGCACACCCTGTAACTAGAGAGACGTATCTCTTCTAAATAGAAGACTTGCACCTGGACATGACTTCAAATATCTCAGGATGATGAATACCGCATCCATGTGCGCATGCCTGGGTTGCTCCATGAACTGACTTACTCTAGTCACGACGAAAGATATATCAGGCCTTGTAATAGTAACATACAATAATATCCCTACCTGCTCTCTGTACCGTCTCTTGTCAACCTCCTCAGATCCGTCATCATGGAGCTTCACATTAGGATCCATCAGGGTAGTAGCTGGTCTACATCCTGTCATGCCTATCTCAGATAGAAGATCAGTAACACACTTCCTTTGTGTCATAACCATACCCTGCTGATTTCGTGCAAACTCCAGGCCAAAACAAACTGCTGTCCAGGAAAATCCTTAGCTACTTGAATGCCCTGTTCATCGCTGCCAGTGATAACAATGTCATCAACATGAACCAAAATGACTACATTACCTCTCTGGTGTCTCTTTACACAGAGAGTATGATCAACAGTAGATCTGACAAACCCCTTCTGTTCAATCAATTCTGAGAGCTTCTGAAATCAAGCCCTCGAACTCTACTTAAGTCCATATATACCAGGCCAAGGAAGTAATGAAGCGAGCCAAGGTCCTTGGTAACAAACTGCTGTCCAAGGAAATCCTTAGCTACTTGAATTCCCAGTTCATCGCTGCCAGTGATAACAATGTCATCAACATGAACCAAAATGACTACAATACCTCTCTGGTGTCTCTTTACAAAGAGAGTATGATCTGCAGTAGATCTGACAAACCCCTTCTGTTCAATCAATTCTGAGAGCCAATAACATACTTTCTTTGCGTCATAACTGTTAGAAAATCGGAAGCGGAAGCGTAACATAGAAAAAGATAAATAACGAATAAAGAACAACGGGATTTTACGTGGAACCCTACTCCGTGAGGAGCGGGATGAAACCACGGGAGAAGCCCTCAACAGGGCATGCTATGCATTGCTTTTTCTCAATGAGTACAGGAGGTCTGGGGCTCCTTATATAGCCTTCCCAGAGCCTCCAAGTCCCACCACTAGACGATGTGGGACTAAACACTGGATGGGGTAAATGGATCTCCTCCAGGATCCATTTACCCTGCTACAACACAATTGGCGCATACAACTAATACTCCAACACTCCCCCTCAAGCTGGAGCATGCAATGCTCAGCTTGGACAAACAGAAATAAACTCAACTCAACGCTACAGGACACTACGGACAATATCAACCCAACACGCACATTGCTGCAGTCGAGGATGTTGCTTCTCATGTCGTGCAGGTGAGGAGGACGAATGGGATGGAGTGTGAGTCAACAGAAGACTCAGAACCTGACCATCGAGTCTGAACTTGCGCCTGAAGTCTCCTCGTCGGAGAACTGGGTCTCTCCCATCCGGCTCAGAGAATGGTGCACTGCTCTGGTGTACCTATGATACCACATGAAAACCCTTGCCCTCAAGGGAATGGTCCTCTGCTCTGGAGTCCCTATGGCTCACATGAAAACTCTGGCCTGACAACTAGAAGAATGATGGGGACCTCTGACAATGATGGCAACATATGCTCATCTGAAATTGACCGCACCCATGTGCGTGTCTGAAAACTGGACTCGGAATCAATCGTCGAGTCTGAACAACTGAACATCTGTAGAGTCTGGAAAATATGGCTGGTCTGGAGACTGGCATCTGAATCTAGATCTGGATCAAGACCTGTGACTCTACATATATACTCCCCCTTTCTCCCATACTTGTCGGAAAATGAACATCGACAAAGTTGGGAGAAGACAACAATGATGGGGAAAAACATGAATATTCCAAAACTTTCTTGCGGCTTTTTCATCATTTTTTTAAGCCGTCATGTTTTTCTCTCTTTTTTTTGAAAAACATTTTTTTAAAGCCGTTTCACTTTTTTTCTCGGCTTTCAATCAAATTTTTTTTGAAATACGTGCAGCTCTTTTTTTTTATTGCACGTGTTTTTTTGATAACTTGGCCCAACATGCTGGGCCCAACAATATTGCTGCACCCTTTCTGCTTTTTTATCCCAAATGCAATAGGACTCCCCCTCCCTCTGTTTTTTTTTCCAGCAGCCCACTGTTGGGCATTCAATAAAAAAAAAATTTTAAACACTTACGGCCCACTTAGGGCCCCAAAGCATCGTGCGCAGCGTGCCCTTTAGGGTTCCCACAATGGGAACCCGAAACCCTCACGATAAAACATTTGCTGCCGCCGCAGGGAGAGGAATCGCCAGGGGTTCCCACGAGGGTATCTCCAAAAAAGGCCGCCGCCGCCCCAAAGGGGCTCTCTGTTCTGGAGAGGTTCGCCGCCAGGGGATTGAAAATGCAGGGAGGCGTGATCGGGGTCCAAGAATCGCTGGCGGTGCGCCTGGCTATGGAGCTGAGAATCGCCGCTCACGCCAGGAATGGAGACTGGGATCTCGGAGCGGCCTCGCATCGCCTGGGCGTGGCTGGGAGCGCCGCCTGGGGTTGCGTGGTTGCGTCGCCTGGACTCGATGCAACATGGTTTCAGACCCGCCTACAAATCGCGAGCCCGTGCTGGAAGAGTGGCTGACGATGTTGGAAGAGATGCTGAAGAGGGAGCACGCAGGAGGACTTCATGCGTCCTTGAAGGCTGGTGGTTCTCTGTTGCGGCTGTAGCATGGGTGATCTCGCCTGGGCTCGCGAGATCGAGGAAGAGCATGGCATAGAAAGGCTGCGTTGCTGCGGCCTGGTGCGCCGCCTTGGAGACTTGATGTAGATGACGACCGCCAAACCCTTCTAGAGATTTAGGGTTTTCCTCAGGAACCCTAAAATTTTCTTGATGCTGATCTCCAAAGCAAAATAATAATGCAAAAGTCTAATCTCGAACCATATGAACAGGACTGATCTTCAAATATAAACCTTTGAGAACAATCGAGAAGAATCTGATAATCGATTCTCAATTAAAACATAAAGAATAAAGAACTCCTCGAGAATCGACCCGCTCTGATACCATGCTAGAAAATCGGAAGCGGAAGCGTAACATGGAAAAAGATAAATAACGAATAAAGAACATCGAGATTTTACGTGGAACCCTACTCCGTGAGGAGCGGGATGAAACCACGGGAGAAGCCCTCAACGGGGCATGCTATGCATTGCTTTTTCTCAATGAGTACAGGAGGTCTGGGGCTCCTTATATAGCCTTCCCAGAGCCTCCAAGTCCCACCACTAGACGATGTGGGACTAAACACTGGATGGGGTAAATGGATCTCCTCCAGGATCCATTTACCCTGCTACAACACAATTGGCGCATACAACTAATACTCCAACAATAACTATACCCTGTTGATTTCGTGCAAACTCCAGGCCAAGGAAGTAATGAAGCATGCCAAGGTCCTTGGTAACAAACTGTTCCCCAAGGAAATCCTTAGATGCTTGAATGCGATGTTCATCGCTGCTAGTGATAACAATGTCATCAACATACACTAAACTGAATACAATACCTCTCTGGTTTCTCTTCACAAAGAGAGTATGATCTGTAGTAGATATGACAAACCCCTTATGTTCAATCAATTCTGAGAGCTTCCGAAACTAAGCCCTCGGACTCTACTTAAGGCCATAGATAGCCTTATGAAGGCGGAATACCATACTAGACTCCCCCTCAGCAGTAAACCTAGGTGGCTTCTGCATGTAAACCTCTTCCTGCAAATCTCCATACAAGAAAGCATTCTTGACATCTAATTGGAAAAGTGGCCAATCACATAACACAACAACAACAACGAGGATCCGCAGGGTAGAGTGATGCACTACAGGAGAGAAGGTGTCCTGATAATCCACTCCATAGGTCTGGGTGAACCCACAAGCAACTAGTATGGCCTTGTATCTGTCTATTGTACAGTCTGCGCGATGCTTCACAGTAAATACCCACTTGCTCCCAACAACATACGCACCTGGTGGAGCACGGACCACAGTCCACGTACCTCGTGACTGTAAAGCTGCCATCTCCTCCTCCATAGCCAGACTATAATTGAGGAGCTCGAAGAGGCACTAACATCGACTGCTATATTTGGGGAACCTATAGTGGTGCCGAGAATAAAAATCATTATCTCCCTCATACGAAAGACAATATCATCAAGGTATGGATCTGCGTGAGGAGCAGAACTGTTTGGAGGCTCAATCTGCTTGTCCATACGTGCAAATGCGAGGTATCCATGCTGCTCATAACATGTGTCCTTAGAGTGACAGGTACGATGATAGTAGGTGCATGGGCCACGCTGACGTCCACCTCTATCATGAGAACCATGCCCTCTGAACTGTGTAGAACCGCCCTGTTGTGAGATGCAACCATCGTTGAGGCGGTCTGTGTGGTGGCAGTTGGCTGGGATAAGAAGCCTATTGAGGCGAATGCATGCCTCCTCCATGGGAGGTGTGGTCACACCTGTAAGAAGTTGTGTGTGTGCCGCCTCATATTCTGGATATAGGACCGCCAAGAAAACCCCAACCATCGTGGAGTTCCTGCATGCCATTTGTTGCTCCGTGGAAGTAGTAACATGCGTGAAGCTTTGAAGCTTCTCAAACGTGCCTCGAAGCGAAGAATAGAAGGTATGCAGAGAACGACCATTCTGCTTGTCCATGTATATATCAAACTGTAGCTGAAAAGTCTTGGCCTCATTCTTCGCTTGGGTATTTGTAGCTACCAGAATATCCCACATCGCCTTGGCAGTGGGTTGGTTCATAATATCCTCCATGAACACTAGAATACCCTGAAGCATCATTTCCCACATATCCATTAAGATCTCCACCTAGGTAAATTATCTTTCTTTGTGGGATTCCTTACATAATCTTATCCAAATCCTCCCAAAATGCTTGTTTAATCCTGTCATCCAAACCAATTTGTGGTGCATAAACTGAGATGATATTCAGAATTTCTTCTTCGAGGACCACTTTTAGCAATATAATCCGATCCCAGATCTTTGCACCTCAACCACATTGTTGGTCAGGGGGAGATTGTTCTAGCCCCATCAATGTGTTTGCAGAATGTCTTACATGCTCTTGCATTTCAGATGAATCTTTTGTCTATTAGTCAGATTACAAAAGATTTACATTGACGTGCCATATTTGATCATTCTTCTCTTGTGTTTCGGGACATACTCACATGCATGGTGTTGGATGTGTTCATGAACAGAGAGGGCTGTACAGACCGGTCCAACCTCCGTGTGCAAGTGCTGATACTATTCCATATGGATTTGTTTCTCCTTTCATGTGACATCTTCGCTTTGGACACCTTCCTCTGCAGAAGTTGTCATGTTCTCACGCAGATCTCTACTCATACTACCTTGGAGTGTAAGGCGTGTCAGCTTGGGAAGCACCATCGTTCATCTTTTCCGTGTCGTCAGAGTCGTCGCAGTATTCAGTTGTTTGAGTCCGTTCATTTTGATATCTGGGGTCCTAGTCGTGTTCCCGATCATTAGGGATATCGGTTTTATATGGTTGTTGTGGATGATTTCTCTAGATTATCTTGGGTTTTCTTATTAAAGAATAAGTCTTAAGATGGTCATGTCATTAATTCTTTTCTTATTGAGATTAAGAATATTTTTCTGCTAATGTCAAGTTCATTTGTACTGACAATGCCTTGGAGTTTTCTACTTTACAGTTATCTGACTTTCTTAGATCTCTTGGGATTGTTCATCAGACTTCATGTGCTTACACTTCGCAGCAAAGTGGTGTTGCTGAATGCAAACACCGTCATTTTTTGGATGTAACGAGGACTCTTTTGAGTCAGAGTCGAGCTCTTCGTTCGTATTGCGGTGATGCGGTTCTCGTTGCTTGTTACTTGGTGAATCGCATGCCTTCTACTATCCTTGGAGAAAAGGTTCCTTTCTTGATTGTGTTTCCCGAAAACGACCTATTCTCCCTTACTCCCAGGGTCTTTGGGTATGTGGCATTTGTTCACAATTTTATTCATGGTCGTGACAAGCTCTCTCTTAGAGCTGTCAAATGTGTATTTGTTGGTTATTCTCTAACCCAAAAAGGGTATAGATGTTCTGGTACTGTTGGGAGAAAATATTACTTGAGTGTTGAGGTCACATTTTTTGAGTTTATTATGTATTTTTCTTCTACAGGTAACATGTTGTCTGATGCTGGCTCTGGTGAGGATATCTTTGTTCCACCACCTCCGTTATCTCCACCAACAACTCCCAATGTTGAGTCTCAGTCACATCCACCTCCTCCACCATCTCCACCTCCGTCTACCCTGACACAATTTCTACCACGGTTTTACATTCACAGGTCCTCTACTCGCCCCTCTGTTTATGCGCCTTCCCCGTCATTCAGCATGCCTCATGTATGTAATGAATACGTTGTTTCTACTGATGGCACTAGTGATATGATTATCCCACATGATACTATACAGGAGGAGCTGATACCTGAGGACATAGAGGTTGATGACCTTGATGTACCTATTGCCTTGAGGAAGCCGCGTCGTAATTGTGCCACTTATCCGCTAGCTGCGCATGTTTCCTTGGACCATCTTTCAGAGGAGTTCATGGGGTTTATTATGGGCCTCTCAATTGTTACTATCCCACGAACATACCAGGAGGCTATATAGGATAGCAGTTGGTGACTTGCCAAGGAGGAGGAGATGACCGCTTTGCAGTCTCGTGGTACCTGGAGTGTTGTTACAACTCCTCCAGGTACCTCTGTTGTGGGGTGCAAATGGATCTTTACGGTGAAGCAGCGGACATATGGCAATGTGGATCGCTACAAGGCAAGGCTTGTAGTACATGGGTTCACCCAGACTTATGGAGTGGACTATCAGGACACCTTCTCTCCGATGACCACACATTCGACATTGCGCATTCTTCTATCAGTTGTTGTTTTACGAGACTGGCCTTTTTACCAACTTGATGTAAAGAATGCGTGCCTATATGGAGATCTACAGGAGGATGTTTATATGTTGCAACCACCATGGTTTGCTGCTGAGGGGGAGTCTCGGAAGGTGTGTAGGCTCCACAAGGCGATTTACATCCTGGAGCATAGTCCGAGAGCTTGGTTCCAGAAGCTTTCAGAGTTGATAGATTACCGGGGGTTTGTACGGTCCACTGCGGAGCACTCGTTTTTTGTTCAGAGGACACAGAGGGTATTGTTGCTGTTATTGTCTATGTCGATGGTATTATTGTCACAGGTGATGATGAGCAGGGCATTTAGGCGACCAAGGAGCTCTTAGGTTAGCAGTTTGTGACCAAGGACCTTGGCAATCTTCGATACTTCCTTGGATTACAGTTCGCTAGGAACCCACACGATCTTTTGATGACCCATAGGAAGTTTGTGACTAATCTTCTACTAGAGACATGTATGATAGGGTGCAATCCTGCTACTACTCCTATGGATCCAAGCATGAGATTATACGATGATGACACTGAGGAGGTAGATAAGAGGAGATACAAAGAGCTTGTTGGGAAGCTCCTATATGCTACCATCACCAAGCCAGACATATCTTTTGATGTGAGTAAGGTAAGCCAGTCCATGAAGCAACCCAGGAAGGTTCATATGGATTCAGTCTTTATGATTTTGAGATATTTAAGAATTCACCTGGTACTGGTCTTATATTCAGCAGAGATACATCTCTTGAGGTGACAGCTTGTGCAAATGCAGATTACGCAGGGCCCTAGAGACACGGAGTCCATGTCTGGCTTTGCTATTTTTGTTGGGAGCTCTCTCGTGTCATGGAAAAGCAAGAAACAGACAATGGTTGCTAGATCTAGTGCAGAATCTGGGTACAAGGCCATGGCACAGGGGAGTACAAAGATGGTGTGGGTTAGGTCGGTCATGAATGATCTTATTGTTAAGGTTCCTCTTCCTATGCAGCTTCTATGTGACAATCAAGCATCATTTATTGTTGCAAATAATCTTGCATTTCATGAACCAACCAAGCATATAGAGGTTGATTGTCACCATACCAGAGATATGATCCAGAAGGGTCTCATATCCACTTCACATGTTCCTACTAGAGATCAAACAACTGATATTTTCACCAAGGCCCTTGTTAGAGGTCCTTTTCAGAGATGTTCCAAGCTGAGCATGATAAACGTATATGCTCCAGCTTGAGGGAGAATGTTGAGATATTTATATCTTTATATTTATTTCTATTTATTTCATGTACCTATCATGTAATTTACCCATGGCTCTCCTATATAAGAGAGCCCTAGGGTCTCCAATAAGAAGTAAGTTCTATTTTTCCTCTAACAAAGATGCCACAAGTATGGTGAAATTGGTCCAGTAGGGATATTAGTGGCACCGACATGAGGAGGTTGGACCTGTCTTTAGAGCCATGCTGCTCACGACCACATCTAATCACCCTACCCAGTGAGTATGTCCTGAAATACAAGAGAACAATGGTAAAAAATGGCATGACAATGTAGATGCTTCGTGATCTGACTAATAGAAAGCAAGCTCATATGAAAATCAGGAGCATATAAGATATTCTACAAGCATATGGATGGCATCAACTACACCTCCCCTTGTCCTGTGATGGGTAGTAATACAATGACGACCCATCTACCAGGGGGTATAGACATGTAAGAATTGAACTAGGCTTTGTCTCCACACAGATGGTGGGAAGCACCAGAGTCCATGATCCACTCTGTCATATCTTCCCTACTACAACTGGTACAAGTAGAGGCTATAACTGAAGAATTCGAAGAGGCACTAGCATCGACTGCTATATTTGGGTAACCTGTAGTGGTGCTGGGAACAAAGAGTCATTATCTCCCTCATACAGGAGACAATATTATCAAGGTGTGGATCTGCGTGAGGAGCAGAACTGTTTGGAGGCTCAATCTGCCCGTCCATACAAGCAAATGCGAGGTATCCATTCTCCTCATAGCATGTGTCCTCAGAGTGACATGACATGTACGATGATAGTAGGTGCATGGGCCACGCTGATGTCCACCTCCTCTGTCATGGGAACCATGACCTTTGAACTGTGTAGAACCGCCCTGCTGCGAGATGCAAACATCGCTGAGGCGGTCTGTGTGGTGGCAGTTGGGTAGGATAAGAAGCCTACTGAGGCGAATGTATGCCTCCTCCATGGGAGGTATGGTCATACCTGTAAGAAGATGTGTGTGTGTCGCTTCATATTCTGGATCTAGGACTACCAAGAAAACTCCAACCATCGTGGAGTTCCTGTATGCCATTTGTTGCTCCGTAGAAGTGGAAACATGCATGAAGCTTTGAGGCTTCTCAAACATGCCTCGAAGCGAAGAATAGAAGGTATGCAGAGGCCGACCATTCTGCTTGTCCATGTATATATTAAACTGTAGCTAAAAAATCTTGGCCTCATTCTTCGCTTGGGCATTTGTAGCTACTAGAATATCCCACATCGCCTTGACAACGGGCTGGTTCATAATGTCATTGGCGATATCTGTGGTGAGAGTCCTAGAGAGCCAAACACGCGTATACGCATAATCTTGCTTTCACGAAGCATTGTCTCCATTCTTATCCGTTGGATAAAGCTTTGACAAATGTGCTCCTTTTTATTGCACTGCATAAGGGTCAAAAACTGCATGGACCACAACTCCTAGTTGGTCCCATCCATCTTTACGATGGGAGCCGGGCCCTTTAAGGCACCGAGCGAAAAGAAAACGTCGCCCTTGTTCTCTGACATGATGAAAAAAGGAGGCTGAAAACATAACTCGACTGGGGAAGTAGACCAATTCGAGCGAGTCTACACGATCATATGGAGGTTTGGTTGTATGCGTAGACTCATACACCCGTTTTTGCCACTCATCGATCTACATTAGGGTCGAAAGAGGTGATTTCTAACTGTTTTCGGTCAAAATTAAGTCGTTCCATACCACAGTTCGACATTGGTAGGAGAAGAATCGGCCATGGGGGCCGTTTTCAGCATAAAAGAAAAGCTCTGAGGGTAAATTGCATAAACAAGACAATAGAAATAAACAATATAGGAAAATGACGAAATAACATAAATATCTTAACACTCCCCCTCAAGCTGGAGCATATATATCTATCATGCTCAGCTTGGAACAACAGTGATGAAAAGGACCTTTAACCAGAGCTTTAGTGAAAATGTCTGCAATCTGATCTCCTGATGCTACATAAGATGTTGAAATAAGCCCCTTTTGGATCAAATCACGAGTGTAGTGACAGTCCACCTCAATGTGCTTTGTCCTTTCATGGAATGCTGGATTATTAGCTATAAACAAGGTTGCCTAATTGTCGTATTTAAGATGCATAGGAAGAGGCACTTCAATCGTTAAATCGGTTAAGACAGATTTGACCCATATCATCTCCGTACTACCTTGGGTCATTGCCCTATATTCTGATTCCGCACTAGATCGAGCAATAACAGTTTGTTTCTTAGTCTTCCATGAGACTAGTGAGCTGCCAACAAACACAATGAAGCCTGAAGTAGACTTCCTGTCCTCAGTACACCCAGCATAATCTGCATCTGCACACCCTGTAACTGAGAAAGATGTATCTCTTCTAAACAGAAGACTTGCACCTGGACATGACTTCAAATATCTCAGGATCATGAATACCGCATCCATGTGCGCCTACCTGGGTTGCTCCATGAACTGACTTACTCTACTCACGACGAAAGATATATCAGGCCTTGTAATAGTAACATACAATAATTTCTTTACCAGCTCTCTGTACCGTCTCTTGTCTACTTCCTCAGGTCCGTCATCATGGAGCTTCACATTAGGATCCATCGTGGTAGTAGCTGGTCTACATCCTGTCATGCCTGTCTCAGATAGAAGATCAGTAACGTACTTCCTTTGTGTCATAACCATGCCCTGTTGATTTCGTGCAAACTCCAGGCCAAGGAACCAAGGTCCTTGGTAACAAACTGTTGTCCAAGGAAATCCTTAGCTGCTTGAATGCCCTGTTCATCGCTATCAATGATAACAATGTCATCAACATGAACCAAAATGACTATATTACCTCTCTGGTGTCTCTTTACAAAGAAAGTATGATCAGCAGTAGATCTGACAAACCCCTTCTGTTCAATCAATTCTGAGAGCTTCTGAAATCAAGCCCTTGAACTCTACTTAAGGCCATATATACCATGCCAAGGAAGTAACGAAGCGTGCCAAGGTCTTTGGTAACAAACTGCTGTCCAAGGAAATCATTAGATGCTTGAATGCCCTGTTCATCGCTGCCAGTGATAACAATGTCATCAACATGAACCAAAATGACTACAATACCTCTCTGGTGTCTCTTTACAAAGAGAGTATGATCTGCAGTAGATCTGATGAACCCCTTCTGTTCAATCAATTCTAAGAGCTTCTGAAATCAAGCTCTCGAACTCTATTTAAGGCCATATATAGCCTTATGAAGACGGCACACCATACTTGACTCCCCTTCAGCAGCAAACCCAGGTGGTTGCTGCATGTAAACCTCTTCCTGCAAATCACCATACAAGAAAGCATTCTTGACATCCAATTGGAAAAGTGGCCAATCACGTACCACAGCAACCGCAATAAGAATCCGCAAGGTGGCGTAACGCGCTACAGGAGAAAAAGTGTCCTGATAGTCCACCCATAGGTTTGGGTGAACCCACGAGCAACCAGCTTGGCCTTGTATCTATCTACGGTACCATCAGCCCGATACTTCATAGTAAATACCCACTTGCTTCCAACAACAGACACACCTGGTGGAGCATGGGCCACACTCCACATACCTCGTGACTGTAAAGCCGCCATCTCCTCCTCCATAGCCAGACGCCACTGACTGCTTTGTAGTACCTCCTGATATGACCGTGGTATCTCTATAGCAGACAACCCCACACCAAAGTGATGAAAATCCTTGGAAAGACGTTCAAAGGAAACATGAGAACCAATAGGGTGCATAGTGCATGCTCGTTTCTACCTCCGAAGTGCAATAGGCATATCCAGATCCTCAGTAGGAGTAGTAGAGACAGTATCTGCACCCTGTAGCTCCGTCTGTACATGCAAATCATCCGTTCCTTTAGAAGAACTCAAATGCTCAGTACATACCTTGGGCGTGCTGGATGATGGAGGAGGCGCATGAGTATGGGGCCTTTGCTGGTAGACCTGTGGAAAGAAAATATGGGACGGTGGTGGAGGTGGCGGTAAGGGAATAGAACATGGTAATGATGGAGGAGGATGCATATAGATCTCTTCTTCATCCTCTGAAGGAGTAAGCCTGTCACCTGTGGGAGAAAAATACATAATGGACTCAAAGAAGGTGACATTAGCACTGACATAATACCTTCGTCGAACAGGGTCAAAATAGCGATATCCCTTTTGGGTTTTGGAATACCTAACAAACACACATTTGACAGCTCTGGGAGAGAGCTTGTCAAGGCCAGGAGAGAGTTGATGAACAAATGCTACCGAGCCAAAGACACGAGGCGTAAACGAGAAAAGATTCGTCTCGGGAAGCGCAATCAAGAATGGGATCTTCTCCCCTAACACCGAAGAAGGCATACAATTTACCACATAACAAGCAGTTAGAACCGCATCTCCCCAATAGGAATGAGGAGCACGACTCTGAATCAAGAGGGTTCTGATAATATCCAAAAGATGGCGGTGTTTCTTTTCAGCTACCCCATTCTGTTGGGAGGTATATGCACATGATGTCTGATGCACAATACCATGAGACCTAAGAAATTCAGAGAGCTGAGTACTGCAAAATTCTAGTGCATTATCAGAACGTATGTACTTGACTCTGGCAGAAAAAATATTCTTTATTTCATTAATAAAAGACTGAATAACAAGACCAGCATCAGACTTCTTTTTAAGAAGGAAAACCCAGAACAATCTAGAAAACTCATCAACCGCAATAAGATAAAACCTGTGTCCCTAATGATATGGGACACGAGTCGGACCCCAAATATCGAAATGGAGCAACTCAAACAGACTATGACTACTTGGACCCTGACGACTCTGGAAAGTGGACCGATGATGCTTCCCAAGCTGGCAGGCCTCGCACTGAAAAAGAGAGCGAGGAGAAATCTGTGGAAGAACATGAATCAACTTTTGCAGATGAAGATGGCCAAATCGCAGGTGCCACATATACGGAGAAACAGATCCAGTGCAGAGAGAAGAAGAGGCACCAACGTACGGAGAGTGCACTAGTCTTTAAAGGTCCCCTTGCTCACGACCAGTTCCAATCACTCTGCCTGTGAGTATGTCCTGAAATACAAGAGCAGATGGATCAAATACGACATGACAATGTAAATCTCTGGTGATTTCACTAATTGATAATAAATTCATAGAAAATTCAGGAGCGTAGAGTACATTAGGAAGCCCCAATGTAGAAGTCAACTGCACCTCCCTCTGACCAGTGATGGGGGAATGTGTACCATCTGCTATCACAACTGATCGTCCAGGCTGAGTAGGACGAAAAACACTAAGCTGACCTCTGTCACCATAGAGATGATGGGATGTGCCGGAATCCATGATCCATTCCGATAAGTCTGCCCTGTAGCAACTAGTAAAAGCATAGTCTATACCTGATGTAGACGCAGATGCTGAGGCATCAACCTCTTAGGATCCTAAAAGAGAGCTAGTAGATCCAGACGTGCCAGGCATGATCTCTCTCAGTCGTGCTACAAGCTCGTCAAACCTCTGATCAGATGTAGGTGATGGACTCCTAGTCTGTTGTGTCTGCTCTGCAACTCTGGCTGACGCAGGAAATTCATGCTTAGAATAACAGGTTTCCTCAGAGTGGCCGGTCTTGTAGTAGTAGGTGCACGGTTGACGAGGTCGACCACCCCCTCCTCTGCCGTAGTTGGAACTTCCCCTGCCATGATATAATGTATGGCTGCCTCTACCACGTGACGCCACCATAGCTGAAGACGTCTGCTGCTGTAAAGTACTCCCATAAGGTATAGATAGTCTGCTCAATCTGTGATACACCTCCTCCATAGGATGTATGGTAGCATCAACGAGGATTTGGGCACAAGCTGCATCATATTCTGGATCCAGGGCTGCTAGAAATACTCCAATCGTAGCAGAGTCTCTTATGCCTTGAGATGCTCTGGTGTAGCAGTCAAGGGTATGTAGCCATGTAACCTCTCGAACACACCCCTCAAAGAGGTATAGAGGGTGTGAAGAGGGCGACCATTCTGCTTCGATGTGAAGATATCATGCTGGAGCTGGAGTATCTTCGACTCATTCTTTGCCGGAGAGTATGTCGCGGCAAGAATGTCCTACATAGCCTTTGCAGTAGGCTGACTCAGTATATCATTAGCTATCTCCGCGGATACAGTCCCAGATAGCCATACACGAGTATATGCATCATCCGCCTCCCATGAGGCATTTGTCCCACTCTTGTCACGTGGCTCCTCTGTCGTGAGAATGTGCTTCTTGTCATTGCATCACAGTTCATAGTGGGTTCCATCCATTTTGACAATGGGTACCGAACCTTTGAAGGCACCCAAGGATGGGACTTCAACTTTGTTGTCGGATATGATACCAACAATCTTCAAGACTGGGCTAGCAACAAGAGATACCAACGTCTACATTGACATACAGGAAGATGGTTATGGGTGTAGACTCATACCACAACCTCTTCCATTCTTTTGGAGAGTCCTTTGGGTAACTAGGGCGTTTCTAGATGCTCACGTTACACCCTAGGTACCCACAAGAGTGTACGAGACGGTGCACGCCAAAGAGACAGAGCTAGGCAGCGTGGATGCTCGTGGCCTAGACGCGTGTGCGACAGCGGGACTGTGGAGTGACGCCCGCGGCCTAGACGCGTGAGCGGCGGCGTGGACACGTGGAGGGGCTAGGCGGTGCCGTGAGCAGTGGGTGCTCTACAGACTGACCCAACCTCTTCATATTGGTGTTTCTGCTATACCTACTGAACCTGTCTCACAATATCTGTGGCACCTTCCAGATTTTTAGGAGATCCTCCTTCCATTGTGAGGTATGCCAGCTTGGGAAGCATCATTGTTCCTTCTTTCCATCATGTCAGAGTCGGACTAGTTCTCAGTTATTTGAGCTTCTTCATTTAGATATTTGGGGTCCAAGTTGTGTTCCTGATCACCAGGGACACCGTTTTTATCTTGTTGCTATCGATGATTTTTCTAGACTTTCCTTGATCTTTTATTGAAGAATAAGTCTGAGGCTGGATATGTGATCAAATCTTTTATTAATGAGATAAAGAATATTTTTTCTGCCAATGACAAATATATTCGTCCTGATAATGCTTTAGAATTTTGCACCTTACAGCTTTTTGACTTTCTTAGATCTCTTGACATTGTTCACCAGACCTCATGTGCTTATACATCCCAGCAGAACGGTGTTGCCGAGCGCAAACACCGTCACTTACTTGATGCGACCCGAACCTTGTTGATACAAAGTCGTACTCCTCACGCTTACTGGGGGGATGATGTCCTCACTGCATGCTATCTGGTGAACCACATGCCTTCGTCTGTGTTAGGGGAAAAGATTCCGTTCTCAATTGCGTTTCCCGAGAAGGATCTTTTCTCCCTTACACCTCGTGTGTTCTTTTCTGTTGAATTTGTTTGTGATGTCTCTCCAATTGCCAGACATTCTACTCTGTGTATTCTACTTTCTGTTGTTGTGACACGAGATTGGACCCTTTACCAGCTTGATGTAAAGAATGCTTTCCTCTATGGTGATCTACAGGAGGTCTACATGCAACATCTACCTGGGTTTGCTGCTGAGGGGGAGTGTCAGAAGGTTTGCAGGCTACACAAGGCTATTTATGGCCCTAAGTAGAGTCCAAAAGCTTGGTTTTAGAAGCCCAGACTTCATAGAGCAGCAAGGGTTTGTGTGGTCGAATGCCGATCACTCTTTGTTTATGCACAGGTCCTGGTGATGTACTATTGTCATTCTTGTTTACATTGATGACATTATTATTATAGGGGATGACGAGCAGGGTATTCAGGGTGCCAAGGACTTTCTAGGTTAGCAATTTGTGACCAAGGACCTTGGTAATTTATGTTACTTCCTTGGACTGGACTTTGCTCGGAACCAACGAGGTCTTGTGATGACCCAGAGGAAGTACGTTACATATCTTCTTGCAGAGACATGCATGGCAGATTGCAGATCTATCACTACTCCTATTGACCCGAGCATGAAGCTATATGATGCTGTGACACCATCGAATCTGGGTACCCGTTTACACGGCATTCGCAGTATAACATTGATTAAAGATCGCATTAGACAACATGAATTTGAGGGGAACTTTTTCGCATTTCGCATTTGATATTCAAATCAATATTCACAACCACAGAACAATAAGATATGCCACCAAATTTTCGTTTCATTAATTTCCATATATATACATCATGTAACAAAATAAGCTGACAGTGTGTACATGTATCCCGAAAATGTATAGAAGAGGAAATAAAGCATTTACCTCATAAACTGAACAAAAACTGCAACTGTACTGTCTGGTATATGTATGTATGCTCGGGATCATCAATCAGCTACTACAACACAGACGATTTGCCCACCAAGCATGTAAGGAAGAAAATGACGTCAACGGATGTTGTGTACATTCCATCATATAACATAAATAACAGAATTTAATGTTTCCAAAAGAAAGCAAGTAGAGAGGCAATGATATTTAAATTTAACAAAACTGCATGCATAGAAAATGATTTTCAATTGTTTTGTATGTATGCTCTATGATTTCCCATCACTTCAAAACTTTCTATATATATATAACATTTTCATATATTAAATGGTGATCCATATGTGTATATATTTTCTTTTGTTATTTCGAGATCATGTTTAGGAATCTTAATAATGAGAATGACGAGATTCTGATCTGATTTGTGATTTTATCTAACCTTTCAAGTTTAGTGGATAGTCTGTGGTCTTGGTCTGAATGTGACATCACATTATAACTCTAAGGCGTGAGAGTGCCTTAGGGTTGGGGTGCCTCCGTAGGCATGCAGTGAAGTGTAATGCATCCCAACTAAGTTGCCAACACGTCCACTAGCTTAGCTTATATCTCAAAGTAGTAATTCTGAGATCCGATGAATTGTCGTTGATTGAGGATTTATGATAAATGATGATTCTGTACTAAATTCAATTATTAGTCGAACTCAACTATGATTGATCTCAACACTAGATCAACGCAATTGTAATTGATCTCATCTCTTAGCAAACTCAATTGTAATTCATTTCAATGCTTAATTATTACTCCTTCAAATTCAACTATAACTGATTCGGATGTAGCCATCGCCAAGCCTATTGGCGGAAAGTAACCAAAACTTAAGCGGTGGGGAAGTCTCCTAAGAGACCCTTCCGTCTCGCCCTCTAAGTGGAAGTGCGGTCAATTAGAGAGATAGGTCTACTCCAAAACTACGCCACTGAGACGGGTGAGAGAGACTCTCCGGAAAAGTCACTCTAGACGGGCCCAATCGATACGGGCAAACAAGCTCGTACGAAAAACTAAAACCGAGAGACCCGCAGCCTAGGTACCCTAAAATAGAGGGTCAACAGTGGTCAAAAGTTGGGATCACAATGAAGCGTAAAAACACTGCGAGCTCGCGTAAAATCGAAGAAGGGATTGGGATCCTAGACCCACGCAATAGGCGGCGGCCATCCTAATTGGGTCTCCCGCCCAGTGATAGTCACCGCACGCTCTCATGGTCTGGTGTAAGGGTCACCTAACCGGTATTCTAAATTATAAGTCATTCACAATCATCATCACTTGCCTGTCAAATGATCTCTTTCTTATATATTCCCGTGGTTGATTTTACAGATCTAGATCTTTTGATCAACAATCTTATCGATAGTGACCCAAAGATATTAGGGTATACCTAAAGGATTAATTTATGAAAATTATTAGTCTTTATAATTTTAGCCTTTAGGTCATCATTTCTAAGATTAGGTGTTATCCAGCTATATGCATTCTTACTTTCTTTTATCTACCTATATACATTCTTACTTTCTTTCTCTGGTGGACTTAATCATCCTAATCTCAAGGCCAAGCGTTATATAGGGCGACTCGATTTGTAATATCTTTGAAGCGGTATTAACATGACTCTAGAGAGTACAATAATCTAATAATTAAATTTCAGAATATTATGTAATTATGGAATTTACAGGAGAAGGTTTTTAAGGCAAGTATGATGGACATAAACATCCGGTATAAAAAAATATTTCAACATGGATTTTATTCTTCTTAACCTTATAAACTGTAAGCGTAAATTCTTTTAATAACCCAACATACACATTAGTAAAGGTCCAATAGCATCGAAAAGGAATACATCGTAGGTTTAAGATTAATTTTATCCTATGTCATATTAAAAGGAGCGATACAGGTTCCACGTACTTTCATGTTGCAAGTTTTTCTAAGGGTAGCAATCAGTCATAAGTTTGACCTTATTCAAGTGTGTACCTCATGGTTATTAGAAGTGTCGAAAGTACTATACATTGGATATGCATAGCTAACTTATTTATGCTCAAGAGGAAGGAATCCTTGGCTCTGAGTCATAAACATAGGAGTAGTGTACTCTCGAAAATGCTTATTAACATGAAACTAAATGATATTTTATTTGGAATATGTGTGGATGCTTTACAGGAGATAAAATCCCTACAAGAATGGGATTGTAAATCCACCCTGATTATGATACAAATCCTGCTCAAATGAGATAGTTCTATTGAGCACTATGATTTCATATCAAGCTGCACCACATCAAGAGTCGTAAGAATGGTGCAAGGAATAGGCATCATTCCACGTAGAGTTCTTGATCATAGGCCACCATTAGATCACTTGTAATGTCTATGTTCATTTATTGTTAAGTTACTGGTTCTTCATAATGGATAATCTGGATTCTCTGTAAAATGTTTTCGTTAGATAAAGTCCTGGCTTAATTGGTGCACTTGAGCTGCAACTGACCATGTGTGGAGAGATGGCAAAAAAACACGATTACTGGGAAAGGCTACAATGCCATGTTTTGATGCGCAATATCTCATTTTGACCGTATCTGAATGACGATCAGAATGGGTATAATATTCATATGCTCTTGATCGGGTTTAAATCCCCGAAATTTTTGAGATACGGTTTTGGTTTGCGGTCAAATTTTGTAATTTAAAATATCAAACGATCTCTGATTGGTGAAAGGTCGATTTTGTTGGTCTTATTTCGTCGAATCAGATTTTATGGCATCCTCGGTTTGTTTCGTTGTTTCCAATTTCATGATGCGGCTTTTCCGTGGCACGCATTACGATGCGATCGACTTTTGGTCGATTGCGACCGAACAACTTTTGATATACGATCAATTGATCGATTTAGGTTTATTCAAAATTAATTGAACATTAATTTGCCATTCGGACCCTTAATCGGGTCTGTTAGAAAATAGGAAGCGGAAGCGGAATGATAAACAGAGCATAAAAACAGAAAGAATAAACTTGGAGGAACAAGATTTTTTACGTGGAATTCTACTCCGTGAGGAGTGGGATAAACCACAGGAGAAGCCCTCAAAGGGGCATATGTAGCATTACTTTTTCTCATATGATATAGGAGGTTTGGGGCTCCTTATATAGCCTCCACAGAGCCTCCAAGTCCCACCACTGGTAGATGTGGGACTAAACATATGGATGGGGTAAATGGATCATGGAGAAATCCATTTACCCATCTCCCATACATGTGACGCATATAACAAATACTCCAACACTCCCCCTCAAGATGGAGCATACAATGTTCAGCTTGGACAAACAGAAAGAAACCCAACTCACAATACATGACACTAAGGACAATATCAAGTCAACGCGCACAACTGTCGGCTGTTGTCGAGGACGTTGCTTCTCATGCCGTGCTGGTGAGGGGGACGAACGAGCTGGAGTGTGAGTCAACTAAATCTCCTCGTCGGAGAGTATGTGCTCTGAACTGCGCCTGTCAGAGTCACTACAACTGAAAAATGAGTCTCCTCATCGAAGTACTCTGGCTCGCCACAACATGGGGACAACTGCTTCATCTCTGAAAAGGGTTGAACTGAAAGAGGCCGTGGAAGTGCAATCCTCGTCACAGTCCACAGTCTCTGGAGAATGGAGTCTGAAAATTCTCCTCGTCGGAGAACTGGATCTCTCCCGTCTGGTTCAGAGAATGGTCCTATACTCTGGAGTCCCTATGGCTCACATGAAAACTCTGGCCGACAAAAACAAGAAAAATGATGGGGACCACTACAAAAGGATGGCAAACATCTGCACATCTGAATGAAGAGCGCATACATGTGCGAGTCTGAAACTGAAGACTCGGAACTGGACGTCAAGTCTGAACATCTGTTGTAGAGTCTGGAAATCTGATTGGTCTGGAATATCTGTATCTGGATCTGGAAAATCTGAATAGACCTGTGACTCTACATATACTCCCCCTTTTCTCGCATACTTGTCGGAAAATGACATCTACAATGTTGGGAGAAGACAATGATAATGGGGACAAAATATCAATAAGCCGTCACATTTTTTATATATGGCTTTCCCTTTTTTCGATTTTTTAAACTGCGTATGACTTTTCTTTTTTTTTCTTTTTTTGCAGATCTTATATTTTTTTAGTAGGCATCGTCATCATCATTTTTTTCATTTTTTTCTTTTTTTTAACAAAATACATGATCCCATTGGTTCCCTTGAGACTCAACGCCATTTTTTTTACTGGGCCCAAACATATGCAAACAACCCCCTTTGCTTTTTTTTGAACAGGCCTTTCGGCCCTCTAGGACCCCTATGCGCCACCCGTCATTAGGGTTCCCACTTGCAGGAACCCCATCGTATCCAACGCCTCCCCTGATGGGGGGTCTTTACCTCACACGCAGCCGCCTGGGAGATCGTGGGCGCCGCCGACTTCGCGCACGAGCGTGCGATGCAGGGATGAGGGCACCTGCGCGATGAGGAGGGAGGTCTGTTCTAGGGTTCAAAATCATGAAGCCTCATTTCAGCCAGAGTTTCAACGAGTTTTTTGGGCTAGCGGCCTGCATCTCATGTTGGTGCCCTCCTGATGAATTTGTTCAACTGATGAATTTCGCAGTTGCAAGTTTGTTCAATGTACACTTGAATAAGGTCAAACTTATGACTAATTGCTACCCTTAGAAAAACTTGCAACATGAAAGTACGTGGAACCTGTATCAACATCCTCCTGATGAATTTGTTCAAGAATTGATTTTGATTATGCATATTCCTCAATTGTTCGAAAATCAGGCCTGCATCTCATGTAGTGGATCCTCAGGCGATCAGCGCGGCAAAGCCAGCGAACAATTGCGGCGGCACGAGGTCCAGTCTCCAGCCGTATCTCTTCCTCCTGATGATGCTCTAGCCACCGCGTGACTCCAGGCGGCAAAACCCTCGCGCGAATCTCCAGCTCCAGGCAAAACTCCCGCTCCTTCGACTCCAGCGCAGGCAAGGGCGGCGTGCGTCAAGAAGACTCCCATCGGGGAACCCTAATGACGGGCGGCGCCCAGGGAACCCTAATACGTTGAAAAAAATATATATATGCTGCTTTTGTAGGCCAATTGGGCCCGTGAAAAAAATAATAGGAGGGGGGAATAACGTGAGCCCAACTGAATGGGCTGATATGTTATTTAAAAAAATGAGAGAAGTAAAAGGGCTAAAGGGGCCTATCATGTGGTTAAAAAAAGAAAAGAAAAAAAAAGAAAAAGAAAGAGGCGCGTACATTTGAAAAGCCGTATGCATAAAAAAAAGAGAGCCGTAAAAAAATTTGTTGAAACGGCTTAAAAAATGTTAAAAAAAGAAAAGGAAAAAAATGACGGCTTATTAAAAAAACTGCAAGAAATTTTTTGAGAATATTCATGTTTTCCCCATATTTATGTATTATCTTATCTTCTCCCAACGTGGTCAACAATGTCATTCCGACCAGTATGGGAGAAAGAGGGAGTATATGTAGAGTCACAAATCTTGTTCTAAGATTCAGATGTCAGATTTTCCAGACCGGTCAGATGTTCAGACTCTACAATCTTCAGATTCAGACTCAACGACGACGCATGCCAATCATTTGTCATTCTTGTTGGTCGGCCAGAGTTTTCATGTGAGCCATAGGGACTCCAGAGCAAAGGACCATTCCCTATGCCATTGAGGGCAAGGGTTTTCATGTGGTATCATAGGGACTCCAGAGTAGAGTACCATTCTCTGAGCTAGATGGGAGAGATCCAGTTTCACACTCCAGCTCGTTCGTCCTCCTCACATGCACGCCATGAGAAGCAACGCCCTCGACTGCAGCAGTTGTGCGCGTTGGGTTGATATTGTCTGTAGTGTCATGTATTGTGAGTTGAGTTTCTTTCTGGTTGTCCAAGCTGAGTATTGCATGCTCCAGCTTGAGGGGGAGTGTTAGAGTATTTGGAGCATGTGTCACTTATGTAATAGGTGGGTAAACAGATCCCTCCAGGATCCATTTACCCCACCACTGAGTTTAGTCCCACATCGTCCAGTGGTGGGACTTGGAGGCCCTGTGGAGGCTATATAAGGAGCCCCAGGCCTCCTGTAACAGATGAGAAAATTCAATAGAATATCTGCTCCTTTGAGGGCTTCTCCCGTGGTTTCATCCCGCTCCTCACGGAGTAGGGTTCCACGTTAAATCCCGCGTTCTTATTTTCTTTATTCCTTATCCATGTTTTCGCTTCCGCTTCCTATTTTCTAACAATATCTACGCTCCAGCTTGAGGGGGAGTGTTGAGATATTAGTTATCTTCCTTGTTGTTTTCATATTATCTATTTCTTTTAGCTTTTTCTTGTAATCTGTCCAACAGGTTCCTCTCCTATATAAGAGAACCCTAGGGTCTCTCATTAATGCCATTCATTCTTTTCCTTCTACAGTTGTCATTGATCATGAAGATGGAACGTATGCTAGTAGGTTGTCGTGTTGATTGCCTCTCAAGAGGTGGGTGCCTTGTTCTGTTGAATGTGGTTCTTTCAACGATTCTGATCTTCTTCATATCCTCTAGATTGCTCTCTATTGGGGATAGAGACCGCTTGGAGAGATTGATGCATAGATTCTTTTGGCCGGGGACGAGTGAGACTCGTGGGATGCCCCTAGTTAATTGGAGAACAATAATGTTGACAAAAAGAGATGGCAGACAATGGACTAGGTGTTAGAAGCCTTAAGGTGATGAATCAACCTTTGTTGACGAAGTGTATTACATGGATTTGGGGTAATAATAAAGACTTTGTGACCTATTGCTGCGAACTGTTTATAGGGTCTCCAATGGTTTGTCTTAGCCAGAGGACGTGGTTCGCACCCCCTCTTGCTTTTGGGGGTGTGGCTTTTATATTACCACTCGTGTCATGCTTTTTCAAGCCAAGGCTGGGGGATGGAAATGGCTTTCTGGACGGATGATTGTATTGAGCATGGCAGAGTTCCCCATGCTTGTTTGCACGATGACGACAATAACTAGCCCATAGAACTTGTTGGGCTCGAGCTTAACAGGACCCATTAACCATGGCTTAAAATGCTTAAGACCAATTTATGAAGTAATCCCCTACTCCTATAACACACTCTTACACTTTGTAAGTACTAGACGTGGACCATATTTGGAGCGTTTCAACCTCCCCACTGAAATTTGCAATGTCCTCATTACGGTATGACCTATTACTTAATTCCAATAATAGTGGAAGGCAGCTCTTTCCTCCTCAATGGTAGGGGCGGTTCCACTTCTTGGGTAATAACCTTTACTTCTATTAGAAGGAATATGCTCTAATGCCAATTGTAATGTCGTGGGCCTAGAGGATACCTGGCCTTAGCAGTTTGTTAGGCTTAGGAGCAATTGTACCCATTAACCATGGCCTAAAGTGGTTAGGCCCAAGTTACGAAGTAATAATCCTTGTCTCTTATAACAAACTCTCAAACTTTGTTAGTATTAGATGTGATGATTATGTTCGGAGAGTTTCAATTAAGTTACACAATTATATTATTGTAGTGATAGTGAACAATAAAATTACAAATAACTTAGGTATTCTTCTTGTACAATTAAATATACAAATAGCTTAGGTATTCTTCTCTCTCTCTCTTTCATTAATGGCTTGTTATACACATCCTTTCCTTCATCAAGATGTGGCTTTATGAAGGGCTTGTACTGATTTGTATGTCTCGAGGAAGCGATTCACAAGGTGGGTACCTATTATACTTCTTCAAGATCCTTGCATTGGAGTAAAATGAATAAAGTCTTAAGCTGTGAGTTAGAAGCAAGAAAGCTGGAGGAACTTAGAATCTTAGAGAGCTTGAGCTTTTGAACACTTAATCACTCGAGAATATGAGAAAGTTTGTGTTGGGTAACCATATGTGGTCAGCTAGTTAGTCTTTCTACAAGCATAAAAATGGTAAGGTAAGATCCTCAAGGATGTCAGGAATTATGAATGGAAGTGCACCTTCAAGAACATTAATATTCATAATTTGTATGCAGCAACTATATCAATCAATCTAGTTAAATTAGTTGAGTGAAAGACAATGGGTTGACTGGTTTTGAAATCGGTCATCTCTAACATTAAGTAATGGACATCAAATTGGCTTTTGAAAGTTCCTAACACCTAGAATAGTTGACTAGTTAAAAAATCGAATGAAGTATATTTTAATCGACTGGATGAGAACTTAAGTCACATGAGACAATATAACCAATGATTTTCAAACTTTGTTATCAGTCGACGGATGGAGCCAATAATTGGCTGAAATTTTGCAGGAGTAGACTGCAAAATCTTTATATTATATTTTTTTTGGCAAACAAAAAAGGGGTACAACTTTTTTGACAACCGTAGAAGATGTAGACCCCTTAAAAAAGGTGAACAGATGTCATGAGAAATAAATGGTTCATCAATCTAAATATAGTATGGTTCGAGAGGAAGTAGCAGTTTGCTTTTAGCTGGAATATATGAATATATCACTGATAACATTTGCATAAGCGCCATTGAAATACTTTGTTAGTTGCATGACAGATCTTTTAGAATCTTGCTGTTCCGATAAGTTCTCTGTAGTTGTATGGAATGAGAGAGCTTGGAGTTAAACTTAATTAATTCATGAGCAACGTTATTTAGGTGTGAATTCATCCTAGTCTTCTTCAATTATCATTTCTTCATGAAATCTTGGGTCTTTGCGAGAAATTAGATAATTTCTTCTCAAATGTCAGTGTATATTTCTGACATATAACCCAACTGACTTATGTTCTATACAGTTTACAGATAACTCCAGCATGCAACTTGCCTTTGAAATGTATTCGGGGTGGAGGGAAGATTGTAATTGTGAATCTGCAGGTAAGGAAGTCTAAGGTTTTCATTTGCCTGGTTTATTGTATATCAATTAAAGATGCCAGCCGAGATGCTTTACTTTCATTTATTTTGCGGTACAGTTTCTGCAGTTAACTTTTTTTTTACTGATTATCCATTAATTAAATTCTCTTTATTTGGAATACCACCCTTCATGTTTCAAAAAAAAATCTGTATTTGATCAAGGACATTTGTGAGTAGTGCAACCTGACATCCATACACCAGTTGCAAAAGCTTCATCGTGCATTTTTCATCTGTTGTTCATTGCGCCCCCCCCCCCCCCAAAGAGATCTCTTTGAGGTTCATATGTTAGAGAACCCACTGTTTAAGGTTCCTTTATGAGTGAAAATCACTTTTTAAGGTCCATATATGAAAGAAGCAATCTGACTTCCATGTAGGAGAGGCCCTTCTCAGGATTGTTGTATGGGAGAGGCCCACTCTCGAGATCTTTGTATTTTGGGGAAAAAAATAACATGACTTTTGATGCTCAGCATCAACTACTACTTGGACTTCTACTACTTATTGCAAATGCTTCAAATTTTCGCTGCCCATCAACTGCATGAATATCAAATCCAACCACTTACCTCCAATCGATCATCTTCACCGAACATCTAATCCATCCATGCACGATATCCTCGTGTGATATCTCCTCGGTGCAGGTCTTCTCTCAGAAACAACTACTTCGAGCGAGTTTTCTCCTAGTTTCTCAAAAATGTATAATGTGAAGGTGTGATGTGTATTTTCTTTTTTAACAAGATGTTTTTTCAACTCCAATTTTGGGGGAGTATGAGAGATTTACCTAGATGGGTATTTGGATATCTCCTTGATCCAATCAAACTACTCCTCATTAGTCCCACAATTCTTAGTTGTTGGACTTGTATATGTTGGTGGGAATATACATAAAGTCCCACAACACCTAAACTGAATGCGAAACTTGATAGAAAAAATACAACCCTGAGTGGTTTTCCCTCGTAGTTTCATCTTGCTGCTTAGTTATTATGGTTTCAAGTATATCAATGTTTTCACCTTGTCTTTGATTCCGTTTTCATCCTTTATATTTTCAACTTGTATTTAAACGGAGTTGTGGTTTGCACGAGATGTGGTGACAGTATGGAGGACTTGGAACATCTCTTCTTTGGGTGCACACATTCTATGTGTTTTTGGGAGCAAGCTGACTTTCATTGGCTTCAAACGAGAAATGCAGATTCTTTCTGAACTTCGATCAGAACATACTGTGGGAACTTTTAGGACTCTTCGACTTTGTTTGTTCACGTTTGGGCTCTATGGCTGACCAGAAATGAACTCATCTTTCGAGGTCAGTCCTTCCATTGTGAATATGTACTTGAACATATCAAGGTTTTGTCACGGATTACTCACTTTTTGTTCAGAGGTCACATAGAGGTATTGTTGCTATTCTTGTCTATGTTGACGATATTATTGTCACGGGTGATGATGAAGAGGGCATTCAAGTGGCCAAGGAGTTCCTAGGTCAGCAGTTTGTGACCAAGGACCTTGGCAATCTCCGATACTTCCTTGGATTAGAGTTTGCCAGGAACTAGTGTGGTCTTGTGATGACCCAGACAAAGTTTGTTGCCGATCTTTTACTAGAGACAGGTATGGCAGGGTGCAAGCCTGCTACTACTCCTATGGATCCAAGTATGAGATTATATAATGATGACACTGAGGAGATAGATAAGAGGATATACAGGGAGCTGGTTGGGAAGCTCCTATATGCTACCATCACTAGGCTAGATATATCCTTTATTGTGAGCAAGGTGAGCCAGTTCATGTAGTAGCCCAAGTTCATATGGATGTTGTCTATATGATTTTGAGATATCTGAAGTCTTCACCAGGTACTGGTCTTATATTCAGTAGAGGCTCTTCTCTTGATGTGATAGCATGTGCAGACGCAGATTATGCAGAATGCCCTAGGGACAGGAACTCTACTTATGATTTTGCTATTTTTGTTGGCAGCTCACTTGTATCATGGAAAAGTAAGAGGCAGACAGTGGTTGCTAGATTTAGTGCAGAGTCTGAGTAAAGGGCCATGGCTCAGGGAAGCACAGAGATGACGTGTGTTAGATCGATTTTGACTGATCTTGCAGTTGATGTACCTCTTCCTATGCAGCTTCTATGTGACAATCAGACATCACTTTTTATTGCAAATAATCCTGCATTCCATGAACGTACGAAGCATATAGAAGTGGATTGCCACTATACCAAAGACATGATTCAAAAGGGTCTCATATCCACCTCTCATGTTTCTACTGGAGTTCAAACTGCTAATATATTCACCAAAGCTCTTACTAGAGGCCCTTTCCAAAGATGTTCCAAGTTGAGCATGATAGACATATATGCTCCAGCTTGAGGTTGAGTGTTGAAATTATTGTACATTTCTGGTGTTATTTTATATTTCATTTCTTCATATACCTCTCATGCAATTTACCCAAGGATTTTTCTCTTGTATAAGAGAGCCCTAGGGTCTTATGAATATCAAGCAATTCATTTTTCCTCCAACAATTCTCTATTTATATTTGTAACTCTTTGGGTTCATATATGTAATTGCCACCTTTTTGGGTTATATAGTTTCACACTGAGCATGATAGACATATATGCTCCAGCTTGAGGTTGAGTGTTGAGATTATTGTACATTTTTGGTGTTATTTTATATTTCATTTCTTCATATACCTCTAATGCAATTTACCCAAGGATTTTTCCAAGCTGAGGCCCTTTCCAAAGATGTTCCAAGCTGAGCATGATAGACATATATGCTCCAGCTTGAGGTTGAGTGTTGAGATTATTGTACATTTTTGGTGTTATTTTATATTTCATTTCTTCATATACCTCTCATGCAATTTACCCAAGGATTTTTCTTCTGTATAAGAGAGCCCTAGGGTCTTATGAATATCAAGCAATTCATTTTTCCTCCAACAATTCTCTATTTATATTTGTAACTCTTTGGGTTCATATATGTAATTGCCACCTTTTTGGGTTATAGAGTTTCACGTTAGATAAGAAACACCATACCCATGACTAAAATCATCCTATTGCACTATCCTCTTTTCTCCATACCCAAATCGGCATGAACCCACTTCACAAGAAAAGCCTGATTCAGTTCCTTAATTATTTCCACTCCAAGGTTATTGCACACATTAGTTTGAGTGTCCATGTCCTAAGTAACATGCGTAAAGTCACGTGCCTCTTAATTTGTGCCCGCCTAGAGGAATCTATGTGTAATTGTCTCCAAATACGGGCCTACACCAGCCAAAACACCCTAGAAGAAGGGTGGAAATTAGAATAGCTGCCCTAATTCATTTTAATAGCACAAGCCTATCACCCTTATACAAAGTAATGGATTTATGCCTGACTAGTTGCTTTTCCATTTTCTTAATCAGTGGAGGCTACTGCGAGCTTGTTAGTCGCTTATACGTGAGTGGAAGACTCGGATATAATAGAGGGAAGTCAACTTTATGGGATCCAAGAATACTGCCGCAACCATCAGCCTCCTCTTGAGTGAGTCCAAACGGGATGGAAAAAGACTTGCTTCTATTGATTATGAGACTAGAGATTGCATAGAATAGATCCGACATCACTGACATACCTCTAGCCTCTATGATGTCATCTTCAATGAAGAACACTATGTCATCCAATATACACAAGCATAGAAGTAAAAACTCGCCACTCTACTTGTCAGAGTAGAGAAAGTATATGCGATGATTGCAAAGATGAGAGAAGCAATGGGACAACCATTGCAGATCCCCCTCAACAGCTGAAAATAACCAATTTTAGGCTTGTCATTCACTAAGACAGAATAGGATGACAAAGTGATCCAGGTGTCTTGTATCCCCATGCAAAATGAAGACCATATAAATTCTCCATTCAATGATGCTATAAGCCTTAGAAAAATCACTCCTACAATTGAATCCCTTCATGTGATGCTTTTTTAATTCATAGTCATCTCGATAGCCATCACTAAACTATCTAGTATAGAACTGTTTGGGATAAAAGCTGACTATAGATGGGAAATGATACCATTAAGCACCTGATGGAGCTGGTAGGCAAGAACCTTTGCCACTATAAGATAGTTATCTACACATGACTAAATCGCCCATGGGAAGTAGGAAAATGAGATCCCTGCTCGGAAGTTCCAAGCCCATGTTTCACTTATGAAATTCGACAGTAACTGTCATCACGTTATCTTTCACCACATCCAAAATCAACTGTAAAAGCCTTGGGAAAGCCATCCGGACCAAGCATGCCATCCGCTGTTATTAGATTCATCAAGGCATCATGGACCTCATGTTTACGCATAATCGAAGTAAGTTCCTCACATCGATCTGACGTGATTCTACTGACATCCCTCCCCCTGTACATTCATGGGCTAGCTGGCACATTCTATAAAATGGTTGTACCAATCTCAGCTTTCCTAGTGGCAGCCTTGCAATTGACCTCAATGGAGTGAACATAGTTTTGCGGCCTCCTTGCACTCGCCATGTTATGGAAATACCTTGTGTTTGCATTGCCTAATATCAGGTTGGGGTAGAGGTTTGTGTTTTGGAGGGTGTTGCATTTATTTGAGCTCTTCAAAATAAGTCAGCTTTAAAGCAAAGGCAACAATTGAGCTCGCCATTGTTTGCAAAGGATGATTCCTGTCTTTACCAGATCATTTTTGTTATTTTTGATACATACATACATACATACACGCACACACATACATAGTGTAGGTTATGTAATTACTTTTAAATTTTAACTAAAAAGCTCTCTTTTGCAGCAAACTCCTAAGGATAAGAAAGCAAGTCTGGTGATTCACGGCCTGGTAGATAAGGTTATATAACAATCACAAAAACCTCGGTACCACCTTTAAATTGTTCATTCTTGTATCATGTCAAATTAGAAGAAGGAATATGTCTCTTATGCAAGCTAGTGCTCCAGTAATTTTGGTAGTAAGCATAATGTTCAAGTTTACAAGTATACTTTTGATAATTTTTTTCCTGGTTTCTTACAAGGATTTCTGTTACCTTGGATCAACTAAAGATTTTTTTCTTCATTTACCTGCCAGGGCATGCTGCTTAAAGGATGTCATCATGCATGCTCTTATAATCTGATGTTGGAATGAATAAATAGCACTATGTTGTCTGAAAATATTTTCATTTTACTAATTGAAATTATCAGTTTTTTATGGATTTATATGAAGACACGAACCGCGGTCTCATTAGAACTCCTGTCATTGTGTTCCTTAATACATCTGGATGATTTTCGATCTTTGATATTCATCCCTTTCTAATGTTAAAGAGATATCTGAAAAAAATTCTTGTCAATTTGATCTCAAGTTGTAGCTTTTAAATAAATCTGTCAAGATGTACTACATTTTTTCTTCAAAAAATCATCTGTCAAATCAGTGATAATTTCAGTTTCTTCATGACAACAGCAACACCAACCGGTTTCCCACTTCGAGTGGGGTTGAATACGTGGATTTTTTTGCTTTCCAACGGATCTAATATGGATCATACCCCCGCTAAGATCTAGAAAATCATATCCTTAGTAGTTTCCTTTTGATATTTCTTAGGTCTTGCCTAACCTCTCTTAAAAGGCTCTTCTTACTTCTCGAGCCTTCAAACTGCAACACTCGATGATATTTGCACATGTCCAAACTACCTTAATCATGTTTCTCTCATTTTATCTTGAGTCTAATATGGATGGGTCGGATCAAGGACGTGAGGGGGTGGGGGGACGTTACATGATAAATACGAAAATACAAAATTACTTCAACAACCTCATCTTTATCGGTATTGTGATTAATGATGGGTCGGTTGGTGGACTTTTCCAACAGTAGTGGGTGACTAACAAGATTGTACCACTAACGATTCTTATCATGGCAGATGTTCTGGTTGTTGTTGCCAGGGTTCATAAATACCATATGCGATTAGTTTGGACAATTGAGCGCATAGAGAGTATGCTAAGTGCAGCAAACTTACAATGTGGTTTGTATTTTTTAAATTATAATATCAGAATTCATTACTAGTGTTTCATTTTCCAAAAGCGATTTTTACTCATAACCCTGTCTGACCTGCGGCATGTTTTGTTCTTCCAATCAGAAATTATTTAGATCGCCATTACTATCACATCTTACATCATCCTTCTAGGCACAAAAACTGTCTGCAGTGGAATTGACATCAAACATCCCTTGAAGTCTGCTAGCTTGAACCTTCACCAACTACGTGTAGACTGCATTTGAGAATCCAAAATCCTCAACACAAATCACCACATCCTTCATTGTCGGAGGAAAGAGCAGAGCAATGGTAAACCTCTCACAACTAGAGTTCCCCGAGCTGAACTCTATCACATTGTCCATCACATCCTACTGCACCACATCCCAAAACATTTTAAAGAGAAAAATTGGGAAGTTGTTGGGGCTCGATGACCCATTATCATCTAAATCATTTTTCGCTCGCCACACCACCACTTCGGAGAAGTTCCTAGTCAAATCTTTTGCATTGACAGAACTAATTATGCTTGCACCTAACCCTTACAACTTCGAATGAAGCTCCAAATCCTGTAGTGCTCAACCATGTCCTTATCCTCCTTATCATTTCCCAGCACCAGTAATCGATCTATCTTTACCTCATCGCTGTGATTCCTCCTCTGTCTTCTACTAGCCGCAAAGTGGAAAAAAAACCGTGTTGGCACGTGCATCCTTAATCCAAGTGGCCCTCGAACATTTAGTCTCCAGCTTCTCTTTTTCATTCACAATCCTTTGCTGCTTCTGTCTAAGTCCAATCGTGTATACTGTGGAATCCTAACACTGATAATTATAAGGAGAATCCTATCACTGATATAGGGACCTTCTTTAGCATCAGTCCCTCTTTCAACATGCTTATTGTTTCTTGTTCTCAGCTTTCTTTTCATTGGCAATCAGTTTCATCATTCAACATGCAATCTACTTTCATACTTGGTGCTCTTCTGGCCTTCATCTTGTTGGCAGCTTGACCATGTACTTTTAGTAGTAATTGGTCTATCTGGATAGCCTACGAAGGTGAGCACTTGTCAACAGCAGAGATCATAAGGTGGCCGTTCAGTTTTGCTGCAGTTTGTCGGTTAACTTTTTGGATAACCCAAACCCAGGTGGTTCTCCTCACTGACTGACCGGTTTAATTAATCTCAGAGGTGCATTCACTATCTCTTTATCTTCCAACATCCATCTCTTGACTACAATTTTCCAAGGAAAATTGGCAGTTTTTTAATCTTTAAGGTGTTCTCTATTCGCTTTAACCTCTTTGGTTTTTCTGTCAGTTCTTCCTCTGTGAAGTATCTGTGGTTTATTGTGTTTCTGGTGTAACTCTCTTGACGGCAGCTTTCAATAATGTATTTAGCCATGTGTATAAGCTTTATTTTACTGAACCTGTCTGTGAATGAGTAGGTGATGGCCGGGGTGATGAACCTGCTCAACTTTCGGATCCCTCCATATGTACGAATTGATCTTATCCAGATCTGTCTTTCTCATTCTCGGAGAAGTAAGTATTATCTTTCACTTGTCTATTCTTATAGTTTCATCTTATGTTTTTTTGGTTTATACTATTCTCCTTGGTAGCTGATTTAGGTATTGCTTTGATGAATTCTACATGGGAGACATACTCTTGTGCCTTCCAACAAGAAATGTTTGCATATCCTTGCAAGCTAACCAGTTGGCAAAGAAATCACTTGTCTTAGTTCAAAGGCTTTAGCATTATCATTTGGTAATTTGTAGGTTTTGGAATAAATAAGCGGAAGCAAAATTAGTTGAAACCCTACTCTCTAAGGAGTGGGATGAAACCACGGGAGAAGACCTCAAAGGGATGGATTTCCTATCAGAATTTTTCAATGAGTACAAGGAGTGTCAAACTGGAGTCTCAGAACTAGTAGATGTGGGACTACGTGGGGGTTAGTTAGATCTTGGGGAGATACAATTACCCAACTATTATATACTCCAACACTCCCCTTCAAGCTGGAGCTGAGAAAGCTGCAGCTTGCAATAAAAGAAAATATACAAGCATCTTCACTTAGTATGTCTAAGAGAGACGGGGATAGAGATACCTCGTTTGAAGTAATTGGCTGGTAGAAGACCTCGCTCGAGGATGGGTCTGCGACGATCAGGTTTCTTGTAAAGAAAAGCAGTCGTGCCTTTAGTAGTTACTATGACAACCAAGTCGTGTCTGGAGTAGAGTTGTTGTAAAGGAAGAAAGCCCATTGCGAAGTAGTATTCGGGGATAGAGATACCCCGACAATTAGTCGATGCTCGGTGAAGACAACTGATAGCACTAATTGTCCGAGTATACGTCATGGTATACATGGGTAATTGGATCCCTCCATGGTCCAATTACCACATCCACCTATTTAGTCCCACATCTATTGTAGGTGGGACTTCGATTAGTTGGTGGGGCTATATAAGAAGCCACACACCTATTATATCAAATGAGAAAAGTGAATAGAAACATCAGCCATTTGAGGCGTTCTCCTATGGCTTCATCCCGCTCCTTATGGAGTAGTGTTCCACGTAAAAATCCTGATGTTCTTTATTGTTCTTATTCTATTATCTTTGATACTACGCTTCTGCATTCTCATTATCTAACATGGTATCAGAGCGGGTCGATTTTTGGTTGCTTTTGAAGATTTATTCTTGAAGATTATTTATTCCTTGTTCAAGATCGTTCAAGTTCAGTTTTTAGAGTTTCTTGAAATCCTAATTTTCAACCGTCAAAAATTTCCGGAAGAGCAATTCGTGCAAATTTATCATTGTTTATATTCAGATTCTTCGTTCCAGAAATTTCAGTCCTCCGGACTCGTGTGTACACGATTTCAGCAAGAACTACAGGAGATCGAGACCTACAACACGCTCTACTCCAGATCGGATTCAGGTTTTAGGGTTTCCAAGGAAATATAAATTAACGAGCGAGTTTTAAAGCTCATCGTTGCAGCACTATTGGGCATCTTACGCAACACATCGCCATTTTTTTCCTAGGATCCTAGTTCGATTTTATCTTCTATTCAAGTTCCGGTCCATGGAACCTTAAAAGCTGCAACAATAGCAACCTTGTCGAAGAACCCCCCATGCGGCGAAGACCTCTCCATATCTAAGGCATCGGCGTTGCTCTTTAGCACGTTGCTACCTCCGCCGATGATGCTCCTCCACGCGCGCACATCTCTCTGCTCGAAGCCCCCTTCTCAAGTGGCACTCCTCCCAGAACTCCAGGTGGTGACGCAGATAGCCCCAATCTTCGAAAGCGGTGCAGATCCCTTCGTGTGTTGGCGCAACTTCCAGGAGATCCTTCAGGCCAAAGGTGGCGCTCCAAGTTCTTCATCACGCATGCGATGCTTGTGTGGCATACCGCCAATATTTTCAGCCCACGGCAGAGCCTCCAAGGGTCTCCATTGCCCCTTCTTCCACACAACAACCTCCAACGACCCTTTCTTCTTCTAGGCAGCATCGGACCATACGAGGACCTCCTCTTGAAGGTTGCAGGCGCAAGAAGTCCCATCAGGGGAGATGATACTCGCCTTCCGTAGTTGTTGCGCTATTTGCAAAGTCCCCATAGTCGTCTTCCTGCTCATGTGATGCTCCATCACTCCTTCTCCAAGCGGTGCTGCATCATCTCCAGACCTCCCTCAGGTGAGCGGGGATCTCAAGATGAAGGCGGCGTCATCATCACAGGCGCAAGAAACCCTTTTTTGGAGGGAAGATAAGTTTCGAGATCGGATGGGAACCCTAAATACAAGGGGTTGCATATTTAGGCCCCTATTTAGGTCGTTGCTTATGTATTGAAAAAAAAGCTGCATTTTTGGGCCCAATTGGGGCATGCGATTTTAAAAAATAAAGGGGTGCGTACAAAAAAACATTACACAAAAAAGGAGATGGCTATAAAAAAGGGAATAGTCAGGAAAAATTGATTTGAAAAAAGTTGCAAGATCGAAAAAATTGAGATCGGCTTATGTGATTCATTGGTTTTTCCCCATATTCATGTCTTCTCCCAACTTTGTCGATGTCTTTGTTTTTCGACAAGTATGGGAGAAAGGGGGGGTATTATGTAGAGTTCTACATATCCGATTCAGATTTCAGATTCCATGCCAGATTTCAGACTCTAGATTTTCAAATTCAGACTCGACGTTCAGATTGGTTCTGAGTCGTTAGTTTGATGCACACATGTATGTGATCAGTTGAGAGGTTCCCATCTTTGTTTTTGTTTTTGGTCCTAGAGTTTTCATGTGATCCATAGGGACTTCAGAGTAGAGATCACATTCTCTATACCATTGTGGGCTAGGGTTTTCATGTGGTTTCGTAGGGACTCCAGAGTAAGGATCCCATTCTCTGAGCCAGTATGGAAGAGACCCGGTTCTCTGACGAGGAGACCTTCAGACTCCATTCTCCAGCGACTGTGGACTTCGACGAGGATGTTTCCATGGCTTTTTCAGTTCATCCCTTTAGAGATGGAGCAGTTATCCACATTATGCATAGTCTTCTACATGTGGCAGACCAGAGTACTCCAACGAGGAGACTCATTTCTATTTTAGTGACTCTGACAGATGCAGTATAGAGTACATGTTCTTCGACGAGGAGACCATGTTCAATTCACACTCCAACTTTTGTTCCTCCTCACTAGCACGATATGAGAAGCAACGTCCTCGACAGCAACCGACAGTGGAGTATGCATTGAGTTGATATTGTCTGCAGTGCCTTGTATTGTGAGTTTGAGATTTATTTCTATTTGTCCAAGCTGAGCATTGCATGCTCCAGCTTGAGGGGGAGTGTTGGAGTATGTGTCATGGCATAGATGGGTAATTGGATCCTTCCATGATCCAATTACCACATCCACTTGTTTAGTCCAACATCTACTGTTGGTGGGACTCCATTCAGTTGGTGGGACTATATAAGAAGCCCCACATCCATTATATCAGATGAGAAAATTGAATAGAAACATTAGCCCTTTAAGGCGTTCTCCCGTGGTTTCATCCCGTTCCTTAGGGAGTAGGGTTCCACGTAAAAATTCTGATGTTCTTTATTATTCTTATTCTATTATCTCTGATATTACGCTTCCATATTCTCATTTTCTAGCGGTATGGAGAAGGAGATAATGATGTGCGTGGCAATGATATGGGCACTTTAGTTGGTTAGAAATGGGGTAGTATTCCACCATGATCGATTTTATGCTGAAAATGTTATGGCACATGCTAATGCGATGGTGGAGAGTTGGAATATGTAATATATAACTTATTTTTTTGTATTTACCCACACTTGTAATAGGTTTTGAATAACTTTTGGTGATAAAAAGGAACTATTTTTGGGCACCCGCCTATATGATGGTGGCCTTTTTTTCTTAAAAAACAAGGACACATATGTAAAAAAAATCCTTTTTAATGATGTAGGGACTTCTTAAATATGTAATTGTCGGTATTTGTCCTTACTTAAGTTGGTCATTTGTGATTATGGCGTCCTCTTCTTGACCTTTGAAATAACGTAATTCCACCCTCGACCCCGTAAACTTGCGAACACTTACCTCATAGACCTTGTGGTTAATTCCCATCCATTTACCTATTAAAACTAATCAGATTCTGTTAAAAAGAGGTGTACACTGCAAATTTAAGAAAAATGACATCATTCCCGCTTCCCCCTCACCCTCCTCGCATCATCTTCTCCCTACCTCACTCACCCATCCCCAGCACCACCCACATGTACTGCTCGAAGGCTGACCCCCCTCCCCCTGCAAGTAGAGGTCGATCCCCTCCCCTGCGCGCCACCCGGAGGTCGAACGCCCTCCCCTGCGTATCGCATGGAGGCCGACCCCCTCCCTCGCACACCACCCGGAGGTCTACCCCCTCCCCCGCGTACTGCCTGGAGGCCGACCCCATCCCCTGCGAGCAGAGGCCGACCCCATCCCTCGTGCACCACCCGGAGGTCGGCCCCCTCCCCGCGCGCCGCCTAGAGGCCGACCCTTCCCCTACTAGCAGAGGCTGACTCCCCTCCCCGCGCGTCATCGCCTCTATCCTGTACGGCCCGACCTCTTGTACGAGAAAAAAATCGATAGCGGGATCGGGGGTACGATAGCCTCCTATACAAGAATGAAATCAGCAACGGTTGTGGCTACGAAGTTGAGTGCTTCCGCGCCTACATCCGTTGTCGCCGGGCCTCGATGGACCGCAGCCTCGAGAAGCTCGGCATCTACGACGTCCAGTCCCTGTCCTGGGTCGTCGCCGAGTCGAAGAGCAATGTTGGATCCACACCGCCTCTGCCTTTGTCCGCATCCTCTTCGCCAGCGAGCATCGCCTCCCTGAGCTTGTGTTCGACTACATCATCCTGACCGTGATGTCGTTGTCGAGAGGACTACATCATCTCCAACACCGTCCTATGCATCTCCGGCGTACGCTTCACTAGGCGAGGAGGGAGAATGGTGAGGGGAGGAAGAGGAGGATGTGGGTGTGGTGGTGGCGAAGGAGGGAGAATGGGGAGGGGAGGAAGAGGAAGAGGAGGAGGAGGAGGACGGGGTGAGGAGGAGGACATGGGTGTGGGTCGGCGGAGGAGGTGGGGATGGACGGGTTCTCATGGTGGAATATCCATCGTTGGATTTCTTTTGGTTAAATTTACTCAAGACTAACTTAAGTAATTGACTCAAATAAAGTTAAAACTGATGGCAGGATTTGTGGGATAAAACGGAGCAAGCTTACAGGGCCGAGAGGGGAATTACGTTATTTCAAAGGTTGAGAAGGTATTTTACAAAGTTTATTGGGTTCATGGGGTAAAAATCCCAACTTTGAAAAAGGGAAAATTATCGAAAGGCCCCATTTTTTACCTCCCTTTAACTCAAAGGTCGTGGAATTTGATATCTATTCTAGCGTCCCACTTTTAGATTCCAATATTTTAGATGGTCCCACGGGTGTTTAATGTCAGGAATGACTTTTACTATGCACTATTACAGTTTTTTTGCACATATATTCATAAATGCATATATACATATAGAGGAGTGATCCTATGAGAGCAAAAAGTTGTGAGAGCATGAGAGCATGCACTCTGGTCCACATGATTCTGTTTTCTCTCTCCTGGTATTCTCTCTCCAGGTTGAATCATGTGGTCCAGAATGCATGCTCTCATGCTTTCACAGGTTTTGGCTCTCATAGGATCACTCTTCTATACATCTATCCATTTTTTTAATGTTATAGTAGATATCAAATAGTTATACTTGTTGAATGTCTTCCAAAGTGATATTTATATGTGTAACATATATCCAAAGAATATTCCTTATTAACAAAAATCAAGAAGTTATGCATAATTTCACCACTCATGGACTAATAATGCAAATAGTATTCTATGAAATATATTTTGCCCGAAGTTTGTACCGTGTACTTCTGATGATTGAACTTCAGGTGATCTGTGTTGTTGGTTGTGTATATCAGGTGTACAATTTATTACGCATGGTTTTCCTCCAGAATTGGTATTTTGATTTTTTTAGATGGCATCAAATACCGCTTAAGTGATAATAACCCTGTCCGAGTACTTCTAAAATTTATTATAGAAGATTATTGAACGCCCACTATATTTGACAAAAATGTCACTTCATAAGACATATTTATGCGTTAATGTGTCACAAATCATAAATAATACGTACTTATATATTATTTGTAATATTAGGTTCAAGAGACCTCATAAATATAATAGATCTGAACCTAAAACCAGAACTAGAGAACAAATGTTCGATTTAGGAAATTTAAACGAAATCGTGATAGGACCTGTCAATAACCCTCCCCCCCTCCAAAAAAAAACACATGTTATTAAGAGAGAGGCATTTTCTTCGTCACAATTGCATTCTCACTGTGGCAGAGATCATCTGTTATTATGAATCTCTACTTCATGCCTAATTAGTTACACAATAAAAAATGCAGGGAGGACCTATGTTGATTGGAGATTGGGAATTGTTAGTGCACATGGGTCCAAAGCTCCGCTACCATTTGTCAAATCAGTTGAGGTAATTCTGGTTCCTATCATCTGTTAACAGATTTTATGTTAGTTGCAAAATAAATATGACAAGGAACTCCTTATTCCACTTTCTTAATTGAATGTACTCTATAGTATCGGATTCTTCGTAATTTCTTGACATGTACAGATGATGTTTAGAGTCATTTTCCCTTTGTGCCATTTGTTTGTTTTTGATGTATCATTCCTGAAATCTGACAACTTTTTACGGATGCTATAACCATGTCTCCACAATTATTTGGGAAGTGGGGAGGTAATTTAACTTGTTTTCATTTTACCCTACTTTCATCATTCAAATTAGTGTCCTGAAGTCATGTATAATTGTTCCGTTTGACATATATATATAGGGTACTTCCAATGAGGTGCACCTTTCCTGGGTCAAAGGAAAGCATGTCATGAGATCCGTTAGATCTCAGTCTGGCGGTTCTTTATTCAAAAGGGTATTTTAATAATTGGTTTTTTGCTTTGATTTGAATTTCGTTTGATCCTTTTATTTTACCAATTTTACCAATTAGATTTGATATTTTTTATTGATATTTATTCAATGAGGTTTCGTTAACGATGGAGCATTTTTGCGCTATGTAGAATGGCAAACCTCTTTGTAAATTTCGCTTCCACATTGTAAATTAGTATCTGGCATTGTAAAATAAGATCACGGTTAGAACTACATTTATTGTTGTAATTGCAAATTTGGTAATGTCTTTGTAAAAAGCAATTTTGTAGAAAATGTCTTGATATTTATAAAATTTGATCTCAGATTGTAAAAATCAAGTTGAAATTTTGCCAAAACAATCTGAAATTATTAGAAAATGACAAAAGAGACAACAAATGAAAAAAATGATATTGTAAGTGTATTTTGAGATTTGTAAAAAAACAAACTCATATTGTAAAAAAATATATGAAAAATGAAAAAACTTGATAGAAAAGATCTGAGATAAATGCAAAAAAAACAATCTGAGATTGTAAAAAATGCATTTGATTTGTAAAAAAAGAATTAGTATTGTAAAAAAAGAGTTGAGATTGTAAACATCAAATATAAAATCAATGAATGGATTAGAACAATTAATGAGTAAATTTGTAAAAAAACAACCCATCAATTGTAAAACTAAATCATCTATTTGTAAAATTGAATAATCAAATTGTGGAATAAATGAAATGATTGAATGATCAATAAATCAAAATAAATAATAAATAATGCATGATGATGTCAACCCAGGAGGATTGATGCCAACACCTTCTTCTAAGGTGTGCACCCTCCTCGTACGTGGCCCCGAGCGTCGATGCCTTCCCCCTCCCCGTACACTGTCGCCCTCACCCACCCCTTGTATTGTTACCCTCCCCCTCGTCGTACGTGGCCTCAAACTCCGTGCCCTCGCGCATTGCCGTCGCCGACACCCTCCCCCTCATGCGTCGATGCCCTCTTCATCCTCGTGTGTGGTTGTGGCCCTCCCCGTGCTTCTCGCCATTACCCTCCCCGTGCATCTCGTCGTCGCCCTCCCTGTGTCACCATCTTGTCGTCGTCCTCCCACGTGGAACTCACGCCGCCATCGTATATTATGGGAGGGGGAAACCCTAGGAAGGGATTTCCAATGAAGGGACCAAAAATAAAATGTGGGTTGTCACATTCTATTTTTAGAATGTGACAAAATGATTAAAATGGGTTTTCAACATTAAAAAATTAAGATAAATAGGCATTAATCGGATTCATTGGATTAATTACATACAGATGAGATAGTGGGCTTTCCATGCACCCAGGAAATATGCACCTTATTGGAAATAAATCCTATATATATTTCTAGTAATAAAAAGATGCTATTCAACCATTTTATTTATCTTAGTTTGACGATGGGTTGTAACTAATATATCAAAGAAAATGCTCTTTCATGTGAAAGTATATGCCAACTTGATGAGTATGTAAAGTAATGAATACAATATATCATGTTTCTTCTCGACTAACCTTAGTGAAGATCTGTCTTCCTATATGGTTGGGAGAACTTATCTTGCGCCTTCCAAAAAAGTGTCATCCAAATAATGTATGTTTTAGGATGTAGATACCAAGTAGAAAAACATGCAAGAAAACAATTTACATGGAACCCTCTTTTATTGAAAGGAAAAAACCACGAGAACTATGACCAAATAACCTCTCATGGGTAGCTAGATTTTTCTTCAGTTTGGAAACATGAGCGAGCGCATATAGTATAAATAGAAATAAGTTAAATTGATATTTCTCTCTCATATTGGTTTTGATCGCTTTGCTGACATTATGTACATTCATCTACTGCTTACATGTTAGCTTGTTCTGCTGAGCTTTATTTATCTTCATTTGATATGTATATGATATTTACAAGATAGTTGTTCTTCTTGTGATTTTTATAGCATATACTAGGGTACAGCATAGATACAATTGCTATATCATTTGGTATATTATTGCTAGATCTAATGCTATGATTGATTTGAACAACTTTAAATTATTTTGTTAGTTAGTGTCCTTTTTTTCTGGTAATTTTTTTAGTTCTCAGGTGTATTCCGCTATTCTTAACTCTACATTGTATTAGACCTATATTATGATATTATATACTGGTTTTCAAACTTTTTATATATTTTAGTTTTAAGGATTGTTATATATGTTCTATTGATTTTGCTAGTGATTTTTACTATAGTATAATTCTGTTTAACGGTAGTTCTTATGTCTTTTTTAAAAAATTTAATGCCTACACCTTGACTTCGTCAATGATACAACTTGACTGTCCCACCTCAAGTGCCTCAAGGCACATATTTTAATATCATGGCAACAACAAGGAATACATCCCAACGCAACTCGAGCCGATCAACAAGACTAGAGGAAATGTTGCATGGAAGCAGGACAACTCTTGGGCACATGGTTGGCTCTTTGGCACCCTTATGATGAAGATAGACAACGATATCCTACATCATCCTACTACAAAGTCGATATGGGGCATTCTTGCCACTGTATACTCTAAGGCAAAGAATGAGACTAAGATCCTCCAACTTCAGCATAGCATCTTCATGATGAAGTAAGACGGTTGCCCTCTGCGTGCTTTCTACCCCTAGTTGCATGGCATGTTCGAGAAGCTTCATAGCTACATGCCCCTTAGTGTTAGTCCTAAACAACTGACGCAAATGGAAACACCACAATGGCAGGTGTTTTTCTTACTACCCTTGATCCCGGTATGATGCCGCACACAGGTAGCTACTTGCATGTTCCTCTATCCCTCCCATGGAGGTCTATAGATGTCTAAGCATGATTACGGTTCCTCATGTTTCTACTACGTAGACCTCCCATGCTATGGCCGCATCACGTGCTAGAGGAGGTTCCGTGTAGTTCAGAAGGTGTGGTGTCCACGACAAAGGATGTGGTCACCCTTGCCTGTGGTGCAAATACTGCAATCATATAGGGCACAATAAGGATACGTGCTATCAAAAACATGGTTGCCCTACATTTGTTTGTAATGTTGAGTAGTTTGACCCACTGTCACTCATGTTGATCAAAAGTATGATGATCTTGTCTCCCATCTGACCCATTGACCATTGTCACTCATGTTGATCAGAAGTATGATGATCTTGTCTCTCGTTTGAGGGTGATTATGGGCCCTTCCGCTTGTTCTACTAGTGTTGCTCCGACTTCATCTAATATTATTGCCTCCATAGGGTACCTCAGGTATAGATTATGCAATTACACCCTATCACAATGTAGATATTCCAGAATGGAACATGGAGTCCGGAGTATCTCATCATCTCTATGGTAACAGAGAACAGTTTACATCCTACAGTAACATTCATCCTGACCGATCTATCATCATTGTTGATGGGAGACATTCTCCTATTATAGGTCAAAGAGAGATTCAATTAACGCCTTCCATACATCTGATGCATGCTCTTGAATTTTCTATAAATTTATTGTCTATCTGTTAAATTACCAAGGATATGAATTGTCTTGTCATTTTTTTATCCATCTTCTCTTGTATTTCAGGATATACTCAAAGGCAGGATGATTGGATGTGGTCGTGTGCAAGAGGGTCTCTACATATTGGTCCAGTCTTCTTATACTGGCAGATCTTTCGTTCTTAGTGGAACAGTCTCTCCATACATGTGGCACCTTCGGTTCGGTCATCTTCCTCTGCAGAATTTGTATAGAGTCATCTCTCATATCTCTTGTTAGTCCAGTTTTCAATACGAGACTTTCCACCTAAGGAAGCTTCATCGTACCAGTTACTAGTTTTCACAGTCGATAGAATTATAGCATTAGTTCTTTATTTAAGCAAGTTTCTAACATGGAGAGCGCGTCTCTTGGGGTCTCGGGGGTGGGAGTGGACGATCGGTGTGGGGCGCCCTCGCCGCCTGGGGTGAGGTCAGAGGATCTAGGGCGTGGTCGGGGAGTGAGGGCAAAGTCCCCCGTGCTGCAAGGGGTGGCGGTGAGGGAGGGTGTTGGGCGATCGGGTCGTGTATGGGGTTCTGCATGAAAGATGGGAAGGTCCGAAGATGTGGTTGCTCTCCTCGCGTGCCACTGGTGTTTCAGATGCGGTCGGCGGGGACACCTTAGGCGGTCGTGCTCGTTGGAGCGACCGGTGTGCTACGGCTGTGGTCGTGAGGGGCATATCCACAGGGATTGCCTGACTACTGGAGTTGGTCGGCTTAGGAAAGGAGGGATGGGCGTTAGTGAAATGGAGGTCGAGGATTCACAATGGGACCCCATTGATGGTATCCTCATTGCTGAAGGCTCCAATGGGGAGTTGAGGAAGGTTATGGAGGCTCTTGAAATCGGACGTTCGGTTGGCTGCGATGAAGACGCGATCTGGCTTTCCGAAGAGATGTTGTGCATTAGGGGGGGTGGAAGGTGCTGACATTCAAGAGTTCCTTGCGAAGGGGAGCACGGTGTTCCTGCCGTCTGTGGTCTGGCGTCGGCCTCGTCTGCGGGACGGGGCTCAGCCCGTATTGGCGAAATGGTGTGTGGAAATTCAGGGGTTGCCGATTCGGTGCTGGCGCTTGGAAACAGTGCGCTCGGTGCTTGGCGAGTTTGGCAAGGTGGATGCAGTTCTCCAGTCTGGACTTTGTCCGGGGGAGGGGTGGGGATTGGTTGCTTCGATCGTCGGCAATGGCTGCGAGCTCCCTTTGGAGAAGATGTTGCGCGTGGGAAGGGTGACTTTTCCTCTTCGCCTCGCTAGGGTGGAAGCTCCGCCCCTGGTGATGGGCGTAGATTGTGGGGCCGGCAGATCTCCAGCGACGATTGGTATTCCACAGGAGGTGGAAGTGGAGGTGGGTCACATCTTGCCTTCGCGGGAAAGAGGAACGGCGATTGCGGGGGTCGTTTCCTTTTCGAGGGGACAGCCTGGCTCTCCTAGCTTGGCCCGAATGGTGGTGGAGTCGGGTCAGGCTGATCCGGTTGCGGATCCGGCGGGTTGCTCTCTTGGGACCCGTATCTCTGCCCCAATTTTTGATTTCGGCTCGGCTCATGGCGAGTCTTGGCCCCGCGGAAATTTTTTGGAATGTCCTTCGGCGGAACCTGAGTCGATGGGCGTGTGTGCGAGAGGTCTTTCTGCGAGTATGGCAGGTGGCACTGGACCGTCTGGCGCCTGTTGGCTGGTGGGGGGGCGGGGTATGCCCGCAGCTGGGGGCAGCCCTCAGATCGGTGGGTCGTCTCGGTCAGGTGCGGTGATTGTTGTTGGTGTTGCGACTCGGGGCTCGGAGTCCTCGGCGTTCTCTGGGTCGCCGCTTCGTCGGTCTTCACCAGTGTTGGGGGATGAATGTAGAGCGGGTCCCCTCTCGCCCCGGTGGATCTTATGTCAGGCGATCAGGTGGACTGTTGCTCCCTCATTCCAACTGAGAATCGAAATGCTGCGAATGTAGAGATTGGTGTTGTTTCTCAAGAGGAAGGCAGTCTGCTGACACGTGATACTGTCTCGGGTGCGGCTACTCTAGCAAGGAGCCGCAAGATGGAGCAATGCATTATTGCGGCGGAACAGAGGAGGCGTGAACGGCATCTGTCGCTGGGAGCGGATGGAAGAAAGGTGAGAAGCGACCCGCTCGTGTTGTTCACGCATAAGCGAAGGAAACCAGAGGCCACGATGTGGCTGGAACGGGTGATGGAGGACAAGGGAGAATGTCCAGTCCCCTGTGAAGCGGAGATTGTCGAGTCTTCTTGTCCCCCCGTTGTGGAGGATAGGAATTGTGCGGTTGGAAGTTCGGAGCAGTCTGGCACACCGGTTGGCATTCACGTGCGGGTTGCGGAATGTCTTGGGGTATCCTTGCCCAGCAGAAGCCCTCCGAATGGGTCCAAATGAAGTTGATATCTTGGAATGTGAGGGGTTTGGGGGACAGGGAGAAGAGGAGGGCAGTATGTGAGCTCTTGGGTTCATGGGGTGCAGACGTGGTGTTCTTGCAGGAGTCAAAGCTGGCGAGGTGTGATTCAGTGACTTGGAGGTCGGTTGGCAGCTCTAAATTGTCGGAGTTCAGAGCAGTTGACTCGGTGGGAAGTGCAGGTGGCTTAATTCTGGCTTGGGATGGGGAGTTGTTCTCAACGGCTGATGAGTATGTTGGCTCCAGATCTATTTCGGTGTTACTTGAATGCAGAATAGGGGAGGGAAGATTTTTGTTTACCTCAGTATACGGGATGCCTCGAGGAGGGCGCAATGATACCCTGTGGGAGGAGATGCGGACATCCAGAAGGAGATCCCCGAACACCCCTTGGGTGGTCGGGGGGATTTCAATGTGACTTTACGCCTCGGATCGGCCGGGTAATCGTGGAGGAAGAGACCCGGGGTCGGACGGGTTTGTAAATGTGTGGGACAACTGGCGTTGCAGGTGGTTGATGTGGGCAATAGGAAGTTCACTTGGCGGGGAGCATCTTCGAGATCGAGATTGGACATGTTCCTGGTCTCTGCTGAGGTTCTGGAGTGGTTTCCCCTTGCTGTGGCTAAGGCCCTTCCTAGATCGCGGTCTGATCATATGCCAATCTGTTGGGATTCGGGAGGGGTGTGATCTCTAGGTCGATGTTTAGATCCGAGAGGTCGTGGCTTCTGGATGATGGCTTCAGGGATCTCGTCTCTCAAATTTAGGGATCCTTGCGTGTGGAGGGTTTAGCGACGCAGAGGTTGGCGCTGAAACTGAAGATGTTGCGAGAGAGTTTGATTGTCCATAAAAGGGAGCTGAGAAGGAACATAAGGGAGTGGCGAGAACAGGCTATGGCAGAAGTTGTGAGACTAGATGGAGTGGAGAACTCCCACTTCCTGACCAGTGACCAATGAGGAGGTATTGGCGCGGGATGCAGTACATCGGGTGGTGGTGTAGGAGGACAGACAAAGAGAGGTTGAATGGCACCAGTGCTCCTGGCAGAGGTGGATAAAGGAGGGTGATGCGAACACCCACTTTTCCATGCAGTAGCGAGTGGTAGGAGAAGGCGTAATATGATTCACGAGCTCAAGTCGGGTGATGATACAGTACTTGGCGATAGGGAAATTGGGAAGGTGCCGGTGGATCATTTTCGTAGCTTCAGCAGGCGTTTAACATCGTCGGGGGCTACATGGTCCGGGAGGGGTACCGGAGTTCTGAACGGAGATCAGAGACTAACACTTATAAAGGAGTTTACGAGAGCGGAGGTCCGTGAAGCGGTGTTCGACCTGAATGCCGATGGCTGGCCTGGACCGGATGGATTTCGTGTATCCTTCTTTAGGGAGTTCTGGGGTGTGCTAGAAGAGGATGTCATGGCCATGCTTTGTGAGTTTAGAAAAGGGAACAGAGGGCTGGAGAAGCTTAACAAAGCATTGTTGTTCTTGTTGCCAAAGAGGAGGGGGTCGTGCGGGTGGAGGACATTCGTCCCATTGCTCTGTCGAATGTTGTTTACCTCATTCTGGCTAAGGTGTTGGCCAACCATCTGCGTGTTGTTTTGGATGACCTTATCCTTCGTTGCAATCTGCGTTTATTCTTGGACGACAACTTCTGGATGGTGTGGTGATGGCGGCGGAGATGGCGACCGATTGGGTGAGGAGGGGAACCAAAGGGTTCCTCTGGAAGGTCGACTTCTCGAAGGCATATGACAGTGTGTATTGGAAGTTCATTTGGGCTTCCCTGGTTCATCGAGGTTTCCGGACGAATGGATAGACTGGATGAAGAGGTGCGTCACTACCACTTCGTTGTCGGTTCTGGTGAATGGGAAACAGGAGGGTGGATTCTTCCAGCCGCAGAGAGGCGTGCGGCAGGGGTGTCCGTTGGCTCCTTTGCTATTTGTTTTGGCGACAGACGCGTTGGCGATCATGGCTGGGGTAGCAGAGGAGGGTGGCTTCTTCAGAGGGTACTCCAGAGGTGGTCTCTCTATACCTCTCGTGCAGTACGCGGATGACACGTTGTTCTTCGTGGAGGGCGGGGTGGAGTGCAGAGCTGTGAGGGCAGTGCTTGATATATTTGGGGATCTCTCGGGCCTGAGGGCGAATGGTGCCAAGTCGGCTTTTGTGCCCTTCAATATGTCGGATGTTGACGTTGTGGCATGTGGAACTGTTCTGGATACGCCATTAAGGTCCCTGCCTATCACTTATGTGGGGCTGCCCCTTTTGACGGGAAGACTACGTCAGGTCGATTGGATGCCCTTGGGGGAGAAGTTGGAGAGAAAGCTGTCCGACTGGAAGGCGGCGTTCCTGTCTAAGGGTGGGCGCTTGGTTTTGACTAGGGCGGTTCTGTCTGCCATTCTGGTCTTCTTGTCTACGAGGGTCCTGTCGGTGGGTATCCGCTCCAAGTTGGAATCTCTGATGAGTCGTTTCTTCTGGTCGTCTTCGCATGGGGACAGAGAGTTGCACTTAGTGGACTGGTCTTCGGTCTCTAATCCGACTAAGGAGGGTGGTTTGGGGGGTCTGAAGCTGGGTGATATGAATAGGGCGTTGTTGGCGAATTGGGTTATCAGAATATGGGGCCCTAGTGCGGATATGTGCTCTACCCTGATCAGGACAATATATGGTGTCTCTTCCTCCGTGACGATCTGTGCAGGGGGAGGGGGATCTTCATCTGCTCTCTGGAAAGGGGTATGTTCGGTCCTGCAGGATGTGAGGGACCACTTGCGCCCGTTGCTTGGCGATGGTAGTAGATTTCGATTTTGGAAAGACAACTGGACAGATGGGGGTGCTTTTTGTGATCTTTATCCAAGGTTATTTGCACTGGCTTTGGATAAGGAGAGCAGTGTGGTTGAGGTGTGGACGGATGGTTCTTGGTCGCCTACATTTGTTGCTGAGCTATCAGATCGGAGGGCGGAGGATTTTCTGAGTTTGTCATATCGATTGTGCAATCAGGCGGGGCCAACGGAGGGGCAGGACTCATGGATTCGGAGGGATGGTCACTTCTCGGTCTGGAAAGCATATAGGTCATTGACAACGCAGGCCCCCACTATGGACTCCCTGGTGTCTCGAGATTGCGCAATGATATGGTCCTGGAAGATTCCGTTGAGGATAAAGGTGTTTCTTTGGCTTCTGAGAAGGGAGCGGGTGTTGACGGCGGCGAGAAGAGCAAGGCTCTTCCCTGGGAACGCGGATCTGTGTAGTAGATGTGGGTCGTCACAGGAAGACGTGGATCATCTTTTTTTGTATGCCCTGTGTAGAGAAGAGAGACAGAATGTGATGTCTATTCCATAGGGCTAGGGTCTCTTATATAGAGAGAAAACCCTAGAGAGTACAAGAGGAAAAATACATGAATACCCCTGAGGGGTTACGGAACCCGAAGGGTTAAAGGTTACGGAACATGAAGGGTCAAGGGTTACGGAACCCGAAAGGTCAAGGGTTACGGAACCCGAAAGGTTACAAATATAATTGTAATATAATAATTCTAACACTCCCCCTCAAGTTGGAGCATATCTGTCGATCATGCCCAACTTGGATACTAAGTACATTAGACGCTTCCTTGGAAGAGCCTTTGTGAGGATGTCTGCAAGTTGAAGTTCAGTGGAGATGTGTGGAGTGCTGATTCGTCCTTCTCGTACCGCATCACGAATAAAATGGCAATCAACTTCAATGTGTTTTGTCCGCTCATGGAAAACTGGATTGGTGGCGATGTATGTGGCAGACTTGTTGTCGCAGTATAAGGGTACAGGAGTGGCGACTGACATGCCAAGTTCTGTTAGGAAAGAAACAAGCCATGTGATCTCACATGTGGCCTGAGCCATTGCCCTGTATTCTGCTTCCGCACTAGATCTGGATACCACTGTCTGCTTCTTGCTTCGCCAAGTGACAAGATTATCCCCAACAAACATGGCGTATCCTGTAGTCGATCGGCGGTCCTCAGGAGAGCTAGCATAGTCAGAATCTGTATAGGCGTAGATATTAGTGTGTCCATTCACCCCATAGAAAAGTCCACGTCCGGGAGATTCCTTCAAATATCGAAGGATCAAAAGAACATCCTGCCAGTGACTGTAAAGAGGCTTCTCCATATATTGACTGGCTCTGCTCACAGCATATGATATGTCCGGCCTAGTAACAGTGAGATAGAGTAATTTTCCCACTACGCTTCTGTATCGTGTTGCATCCTCAAATGCTGGATCAGTAGATGCTGAATATTTTCTCACTTCTGCAGGGATGCCAGATGGCTTGCATCCAAGAAGTCCTGCCTCAGTCAGAATATCGAGGCAATACTTTCTCTGTGAAAGATGGAGCCCCTCTGTAGTGCGTATTACTTCAATGCCAAGAAAATAACGAAGTTGGCCGAGATCTTTCGTGACAAAGACCTTCTGGAGGAAGGCCTTGGTCTCCTGAATACCATCTACATCATCTCCTGTGATAACCATATCATCAACATAGACAGCAAGGATGATCGTGCCAGTAGACCGTCGTCTAACAAAGACAGAGTAGTCAGATGTTGTCCTCTGAAAACCAAGTATGTTGATCTCCATAGTGAGCCTGTCAAACCATGCCCTTGGGCTCTGCTTCAGGCCATAAATGGCCTTGCGTAGTCGACATACATGCTCCCCCTCGACTACATACCCCGGCGGTTGCATCATGTAGACCTCCTCCTCAAGATCACCATAAAGAAAGGCGTTCTTCACATCAAGTTGATAAATGGGCCAAGCCTTGTTGGCAGCAACAGAGAGAATGGTATGTATCGACCCCATTCTGGCAACAGGCGAGAAGGTCTCAAAATAATCAACTCCAAAGGTTTGTGTGAAACCTTTGGCAACAAGTCTGGCTTTCAACCTGTCAATAGAACCATCAGGCGACTGTTTGGTCGTGAAGACCCATCGACAAGCCACAGGGCGAACTCCCGGGGGACACGGCACAAGATCCCACGTACCCCGGGAGGTAAGTGCATCCATCTCCTCATCCATGGCCTGTCGCCAACCTTGATCTTGCATTGCACTGAAATGATCTTTTGGAATGGTAATAGCATTAAGAGCATCTACAAATCTCTTGTCACAACTAGGTAAACCATCTGTAGAAGTAAAATGTGACATGGGGTGATACGTACATTTCCTTTTTTGCTTGCGTAGAGCTATAGGAAGCTCCCCAGGTACATTCGGGACAGCAGTGGTGGGAGCACTTGAAGTGGTCATATCATCCTGCATAAAAGGGACAGGCAAAGGTACAGACACTGTTGTAGAAGGTATAGAGGTACGCTGGCGAGTATAGACGATTGGTGGAGGAGGGAGGTCCAGAGGAATGTCACATACAGTCTGTGTGAAATAACTTGTTTGCTCAAAGAAGGTGATATCAACAGATACATAGTATCGACGTCCAACAGGATCATAGCAGCGATAGCCTTTCTGGGTACGTGAGTACCCAAGAAAGACGCATTTGATGGCACGAGAGGATAATTTGTCAGCTGCATGAAAGTTATGGACAAAAGCAATACAACCAAAACTTCGCAGAGGTATAGGAAAAGGAGACTCGGTAGGATAAAGTAAGGAAAATGGAGTTGCCCCTTTGAGAACTGATGAAGGAACACGGTTGATGAGATACACTGCAGTAAGGATAGCATCTCCCCAGTATTGTTTAGGAACGCTCATTTGACTAAGAAGAGATCTGGCAACATTTAGCAAGTGTCGGAGTTTCCTCTCAGCTATACCATTCTGTTGTGAGGTATATGGACATGATGTTTGGTGAACAGTTCCCTGGGATGCAAAGAAAGAGGTCAAGTCATGTTGGGTTAACTCAAGAGCATTGTCGGTACGAATGATCTTAACAATGCTAGAAAAGTAAGTTTTAACATATTGAAAGAAATTTCGGACAATTTGATTAATCTCCGAACGCTCCTTTATTAGATAGACCCAAGAAGATCGACTATAATCATCAACAAAAACTATAAAGTAGCGATGACCACTTAATGTGCGGATCGGACAAGGTCCCCAAACATCACAGTGAACAAGATGAAAAGCAGCAGTACTACGAGACTCCGTACGAATAGGAAACGAAGTCCGATGGTGTTTCCCGAACTCACATGCCTCGCACTGAAAGGGCTTCAGAGCAGAGAGTTTAGGAAACATCATGGAGATGGCCTTGGCAGAGGGATGTCCAAGGCGCATATGCCATAGGAGTGGATCTTCGGAGATAGATGCAGCACCAACAAAATTGGAGTCTGAGGGTATGTCAAGGTAATATAGGTCGTTCTTCTCATGACCCCCACCAAAAATCTGCCTCGTCCGAATGTCCTGAAAATAACAACAAGACTCATCAAATATCACACGACAATGAAGCTCAACACAAAGCTTGTGAACTGACAACAAGCTAAGAGGAAAATCAGGAGCACAGTGAACCCCCGAAAGTCGGAGCTTGGAAGAGAATTCCATAGTTCCGACAGTAGTAATCTGTGATTGAGTCCCATTAGCGACTCGAGCTGACTTCACAGAGGTAGATGGTATGGAAGAGGTGAGCAAACTACCTTCTCCAGTGAGATGAGTAGAGGCGCCGGAATCAATAATCCAAGCTGGAGTAGGAGTGATAGCAGAGTTGGCTATTGTACCTGAAGGAGTGGCCAGAGCAGCAGTTGTAGTATTACTAGTGGTAGTAGGCCCTGGAGTCTGAAGGATCTGCATTAGGCGGGAATAATCTGCATCATTAAGATGAACAGTCTTGCCACTGGAGCTAGGCGATGCTTCTTCCACATCATAGGCATCCTCATAAGCATTATTGGCGTGATAAGAAGGTACGCCAAACTTCTGCCAGCATCGTTCAGTCGGGTGGTTCCACCTACCACAGTGAGTGCATGGGGCAGTAGAGTCTCGCCCACGACCACGACCAAAGTCACGGCCTCGTCCAGATTCCCGTCCACGACCACGACTTGGATCGCGACCGCGTCCTCCTCGCACGCCGTATCTGCCTCCTCGCCCAGATGAGACGATGTGTGCAAAGTTCTCCGTTGAAGGTAAGATAGGATGTCGGGCAACGGATGTCTCGAGCTCCTCAAGTCGGCCAAAGATGGCCTTCATTGTTGGCAGTGTGTCTGATATAAGAAATTGCTCCTTCGCTGCATGGTACCTAGAATGCAGGCCATCAAGGAAGCGGTATACCTGCCAGTCAGAACGCTCTTGTATCTGTTTGGTGCAACATGAGGGCTGGAATATTGCAAGCTCCTCATACAGACTGGATAGATGCCTGTAGTACTCGATGAGGGTGGAATCACCCTGAGATGCCGACCAGATTCGCCTGTAAATATCTGCAAGGCGTGACTTCGTCTTCTTCTGGGAGTATGTTTGCTCGAGATCCTCCCACATTTCCTTGGCCGTATTTTTGTAAAGAAGATTTGAGGCAATATGAGCCTCAACACTGTTGGTCATCCAGTTGATAACCATATAGTTGTCAGTCTGCCAATTGTCGTACTCTTTGTCCTTTTCATCTAAAGGATCTTTAGTCAAAATGTAGAGTTTCCTCTGACCACCAATGAACACCATAAAAGATCGAGACCAGAGCACGTAATTTTCTGTGCCCTTGAGTTTGATAGTAGTGCCTTGTGCCATAACATTCGTGGCCAAGGGCTTTGTCTCGGTAGAAGAAGGCGCCATGGTGGTCTTAAAATAGAAAACGATCCTGTGATCAACTAAGGATGCATATAAGAGCTAAAAAATGCCGTAAAACTCACGTTTGCCCTTGAAGAAGGGCTGAAAACCCCCAATGGACAGCATATCTGGATTCTTGGAAGCGATTCGTGATGAGTTTTGGATCTCCAAAGAGTCCTACGGTACCCGTGGAGGGTTGCTGTGGGGCTAACGGCCTTCGTAGGAGGTCCTGAAAGCGCAGAATAGCGCTAGCGGGAGGGCTGCTGCACTGGAGGTGATTGGAGGGCCTTGCGCGGGGCCCTAATTCAGGGAAGAGGGCCCGCGCATTCTTTTACGAGGCTTGAAGGTGGCGGTGGGGATTTTAGGTCAGAACCCCGGTCTAGGACCGTTGCTCTGATACCATGTAGAGAAGAGAGACAGAATGTGATGTCTATTCCATAGGGCTAGGGTCTCTTATATAGAGAGAAAACCCTAGAGAGTACAAGAGGAAAAATACATGAATACCCCTGAGGGGTTACGGAACCCGAAGGGTTAAAGGTTACGGAACATGAAGGGTCAAGGGTTACGGAACCCGAAAGGTTACAAATATAATTGTAATATAATAATTCTAACACCCTGGCTCTGTCGAGGTGTGGCAAAGAATGTCAATTTCGGGTCTTGATTATGTTAATAACGACAGGTTCTGGGATTCATGCAGGAGGTCGTCGGGAACAGAGTTGGGAAGATAGAAGATTTGTGCAACGATCTAGTGCATCTAGCTGAACAGAAATAGTGTAATTTTCGAGGGGTCGAGGTTCTATCCGGAAAATGTACTCGGGCATGCCGGGGCCCTTTTAGATTCCTGGCGGTTGTAATTATATAATCATTATTAATATATTTTTTGGATGGCTCCCTCAAGGAGGCCCATCCCACCGTTTTTCTCAAAAAAAGTTCTTTATTTAAGTTGTTGCATTTGTATGTTTGGGGTCCCGGTCATGTTCCTAGTCATCGGTGGCAGAGTTTCTATCTTGTCATTGTTGATGATTTTTCCAAACCTTATGTGGTGTTTCTATTGAAAAATAAGTCTAGGTTTGGTTCTATCAAGCAAACTTTATTTGTTGAAATAGAGAATCTTTTTTTTTTGTTATTGTTAAGTATGTTCACTTTGATAATGCTTTAGAATTTTATATTGGTAGATATCTCAGTTCTTCGAGTCTCTTAGGATTCTCCATCATACTTCGTGTACCTACACTTCTCAACAAAACGGCGCAAATACCATTATCTCTTAGAGGTTATCAGGACTCTCCTGATATAGAGTCATGCTCCTCACTCTTATTGAGGAGATATTATCATCACCTCTTGCTATCTCATCAACCGTATATCGTCTTCCGTGTTAGGAGAAAAGGTTCCTTATTCGATTGCACGTGATCCTCGATTAGTTAATAAGTTGAGTCAATTTAGGATTTATTTCCTTAGTTTGTTTTGTAATCTCACCCCTTTATATAAAGAGGTTATGGGTCATTATATTAATCTCAGCGCACAATCTCTATGCTTCTCCTCCAAAAATCCTGTGCAACCAACATGTTCTTCTTCCACTCTCCCTCCAAATTTCTTCTCAACCAAAATATTTCTACCACTCAATTATTCTCTCCCCAGCTGAGATCGAAGCAATCTTTATAGGAATCTTTTAAAAGTCATAAGAGACTATACCAATATTAATCTTCCTACACATAAGTAGATCTTGGAAGACACGGCGATCTTTATAAAAGATATTTCAGCAATTCAACTTTATTCGACGCTCGGATGGATGCTCAGTAGCTATGCAAACATTATACTGTTGTGAATGAAAGGAAGCCCATGCGGAATCAAGGATATATTCAGAACATAAGACAGACATGGCTTCCCTGAACAGCAAGAAACTTCCAAGCAATACGCCATGGATATGCCACTCCAAGTAACAGAAGAAATGTCTCTGCTAATCTGTCTTTACTACCAATTTAAGATACAACAAGAACAGGCTTCTTACAAATGTTTGCAAATATCTCTCATTGGGCCCTTTGTTCCAAGTATCCACTTTTAGCCATTGATTGTCATTCATAATTTTCAAAATTGGAACCCTAGCCAAACCTTTCTCTTCTCCGAGCATATATAGGCACCTCCAAATGAAATTAGAGGAACTGATCAAGCATATTGTCATTGTACTTCCTCAGAAAAACTCGTCTCAGTGGATCCAACCTTCTCGTCTCTCTTGTAAACAAAGTTTAACACCACAAAAATAAAAAGATCATAACGTGGTATTAGCAAAACAATTTTCACTTCTTTCGTCACTTCCACTTCTTTGGCACTTATATTCTAAAAGTTGAATGATGTTTGAAGTTCCTCCGTGCATGACTCCCTTGCTCATTTTGCCTTTTAACTGCTCAAATTTGATGGTTTCTCATAACATTAGCTTCTATAATGTCTTCTTAATGCAAAATATAGGTATCCTTCCCTGATAAGCCAGGTCTGAAGTATGCTTTGCTAACAAAACAGCCTTTTCATCTGAGGAGGTATATTATAACTCAACCTAACTTGTGTTTGTCCTGGTGTATTATTCTACATCATGCAATGTCTTGATCAATTTCGTTAATCTTCTTGCTAAAAAAAATTCGTTAATCTCGGTGTTTTATACGGTCAGGCGAACTATGAGAACAAATCCATTCAAGTTTGTTTTAAAGATTAATCTTGGTGAAGGGTGTGGCTGTACAGATATTAATATTCCGTGGGAGGTTAACTTCCAGGTATGTTTTTTTTTCATTAATTAGTCTGTTTTCTTATTTGTTAGAACAGCTCATTTCGATCCTTTAAAAATGGATGCAGTTAAGAAATACCATATCTATTGTCAGAACCATTGTTTAAAATTTACAAGGTTTTTGTATGTATATTAGGTGCAAAGTAGTCCGACCCTTTTCCAGAACCTTCTTTCACTAGAGGAAGGGCTGATCTTTTATGAGATTTAACTGTATTATTTCGAAGAAAGCAGATTTTTTTCTTTTGCAACAAAATACCATTTTTTTTCTTTTACAAAAATAGGATGAGTGAGAACGCTTAAGGTGGTTTGGTGGTTTGATCATTTGTATAGGAGATCGGGTGATGCACTAGTTAGAAGATGCGAGATTTGAGATGTTAAGCATGTTAAGAGTGGGTGAGAAAGGCCTAAAAAGTGTTGGAAGGAGACTATTCAAAGGGATTTTAGTTATTTGGATTTAAGCCTGAGAATGACCAAAAATTGATCGGAATGGAGGTAAAGAATCCATGCAGTCGACCCTACTTAATGTGGGACAAGGCTTTGTTGTTGTTTTACAAAAATAGCATAAGCTCATATTGATAACTTTTGCCAACTGAATTGGGCATGGAGCTGATTTGGCTTCTAAGCTTACCAGTGTTTTTGATCTACATGAGCAGGAAAAAGGAGAGTAGTTTGTGTGTGCATTAGATTCGTGGAGAGAACTTGCTCCTTTCCAGTGATGCTAGAGAGGGAGGTATATCAACGTTTTGCCAGGATTTTCTTTTGCTGGGTGCTACATCATATGTAATCGTTCATTTTGCACCACAAAAATGTTAATATGTATTGCATCTATTTCCATGTTCTAATCATCGGAATTGACCTTTTCCTTCCAAAAAAATCATCGGATTGGACAAGTATCCAATTCCCACCTACAACTATGTGAAACATGCGGATCAAAGGGGGGTATTTCAGGAGGTATAAGAAGGTGGATCTTGAAAGTTCTTGTGTTAAAAAATGCTGTGACACATTTCATTCGTTCCTTAATCGATCAATCACTGCTCAATCTTATATATAATGATATGCCTTCTGACGGATTCTCCACTAACAGGTCAAGCAGAAAGGATCCGTGCGTGACAAGACTATGATTTTCCAAAAGCTGAAGGATGATGCTATTCGACAGTCTTGTTGCGGACAGAGTGCAATAGTTGAGAAGACAATAAAACCCACTGAAGAAACATGTCTTTACGCTTGTGTAACGAACCTCCATTTCTACAACACTTCTTCAAACGCAGAGGATTCTGAAGCAAAGTCAGATGTAAATGGTGACGTAAAGAAAACCCCAGAGGAGAATGGTGACTGCAGACCTCCGAAGGATGAATCTTATACTGCAGGATGTTTGAAGGAAGACATGGATGCCAGGGATACGGCTGATGCAGAAAGGTACCAAAACAGTGAAAAGGGCGAGGAGAGGTCTTTAAAGAAACTGAAAACTTAAATGTGCTAACTTCCAAACATGTAGGAACTAATCTAAGAAATACTCCAATTGCAAGGAAAAATTTTACTCTAAAAAATGGTCTATATGATTGTTGAATTTTGTAAAGCTGCATCCAGATTAGAACTGAGCAGGTTGAAATCAAGTGATTGGAGATTGTTATAGTGGTTGTTTATCAAACAAAAAACTTGTAATCAAAACCTTCTGTTTTCTTGTAGTGTGGGTGTGTTTTGGATGGTAACCTCATTTCAGCTATTCTTGGGTATTCGTTTTACATCGCACTTCCAGTTCAAGCATGCGTCGGATCCAATATACAAAGCTATTGGCAGGGAGATCCGCCAATTCGAGCAATCGATGGGGGAGATGACATGGAAGAATACCAAGCGTCTGCAGCAAGTTGTTTCGCTCCACAGCAAGAACAATTCTGACATGATGAATTGATATATGCAACTGAACTCTGTATGAACACATTATTCCATAAATTTATCATGGATGATTAGTGCGAAAAGATAATGAGACATCCTCTTTATATAGAATGCATAATTTTTGTTACACAAGTTGCAGGTTTGAAGATTTGGTATATTCTATTTCAGATAGCTTTCTAGATCATTGACCAGTATCTCTGAAATACCATATTCCTCTCTTTACGGTCATTTAAACAATTAAATAGGCAGTTTATACTTGATTGTCAATTGAGCGTTGAACTCGTTTAATGATGATTTATATTGCACATCAAGACTAATAGGTCATGGATAGTTATGAATGTACATCCAGGAATTCGAGCCATACATAGCGGAAAAGGAAAATGTTGCTGACAAAGAAAATTTACAACTTTCTTTGTCAGGTTATTTTTAAATATGGATTACTCAGTTGAAATGTTCGGTTATGGGGCCAGTAGACCAGTAACTTAAAAACTATGAGAATTATGATAAATAGATTACTCTGATAGAAACAAATCTTAGATTAGTAGTGAGTGATTAATAAGGTGACTTGACCGAAGATGATCATCCAGTAACTTTGGGAATGATTTAGTTATTTTATTAGAGTGATTAGTAGTAGACTGAACAATCCAAATGAGTTGACTGCTTCAGGATTAGCCGAATGAACATGTCAAGAAATTAGCAGCTTTGCAATTAACATATGAAGAGGTGCATTTTCGGCTACCCAGGATGTACCCTCCAATTAGTTCTGGTTTATTCTCAGCGTTATTCCTACAATCATGTGTTGGAGTTAGTTGTATGGACACTGCATTTCTCTTCTTTATAATATTCCCAACTACTTTCAAATAAGTGTGTGTATTAAAATCATAATCAATATAACACATGAAAATCTGATATCACGTCACATTTACCATTTCAATCCTCCTAACAATTACTATTCATAGTGACTCGCCCTTTGACATGAGGTTACTCCAATCCAACCCAACCTATGTTGTCAAACATGCTTAAAGGGTTTCGTAGGTTGTGGTTGGACGATTTAGCCAACTACATGATATGTTACTTAGGTGAAAGGTATATAGCCTATATTTTTCTATTGGAATTTAGTTTTTAAGTTATTTTACCTCATGTTAATCAACTTTAAAAATGGAGATAAATCACATTAGTAAGCTAAATAAGTTTAAGCCAGTTGGAGGTTTACCTAAAAAAGGATAAATAGATTTGAGTTGAATGCTTTGAGATGAACAAAGCTTCTACTAGTATCTGCTTGTTGAATGAATTTTACTTCAGTCCTTCAAGTTTGTAGAATTGCACATAGTCCATCAAATATGTACATTTGTAAATCGGACTTCAATTGTGAATTTGAACCCTTCCATATTTATATTGAGCTTATATTCATGAAATGCTAGTCCGCATATATGAAAATAAATATTCAGTTTTTCATTTGTTATTATCAAAATTGTGTTTTCCTAACAATCTCCACCTTTTATTAATGTCGATAATTACTTGTTTATTTATTTAAAATATAAAGTATCATAAAAGTTTTATTTTCTCTATTAATATTAGCTCCCCTTGTTGAATGAATTTGGTACCTATTTTTTCATTATCTTTTTCTTGTTTTTTCTTTCCTTTTTGTCATTATCAAGTGAGGAATGAAATGTGGAAAATAAGAAGATAGGTATCCATTAAGAAGAGAGAGAATACATAAATGATATGAAGATATTTCATTGCATAGAATACTACATACAAGCATTAAATATATACAATACTTACAAGGAAAATGAATATGCAAAGAAAAGAAAATAACAAAAAGTATGTTGTCTCTTTCCACACTTGAGCCATCAAGATTAGATTCGTCAATTTTTTTCCTATAAGAAATCAAGACATGTAGTGGTAAAGTCGTGTAAGCCTCAGAAGAGAGAATAGTTTTCTTGTTGGCATTTGAGAAAAAACTCTACATTGTAAAACATTATCTTTTGATATTGCCCATACGTGTTAATGATCTTCTCATACATATAAGTTTCATAGTTTGTGAAAGAGGCTAGCAACGTTTATCATATCTGACTGGTTAATCATCATTATCTTCTGCGACTTAGTCTTCGTCAGCAGCACCAACACCTGTAATTTGGAGCATGTAATTATCAAAGTACATCGAAACGAAAGATAAGCACGGTGAATGGTGATGAATAATATGATACCAATTAAGGTGTCGGCGACTCGACGGGTAAAAAATAGGATAAATAATGTAAGAGAGATAATGAGAAACATGAGTGAGTCTCCATGTCTTACTATAGAGATTCCAATCAAGAATCCAACAAAGGAGTGTCACTCCTTCAACATAGAGATTAGCCAAAATAAGTTCGACTTTCATTTGTTCAAAAGAAACTTCATAAGAATGTTTGATCGCGATGATACCATTATCCGACGATTAAATAAGGTTAAAAATGGTTAGATTAGCTATATAAATAAGAGTATGAAGAATATATGGTAAAATGGATACACTTGTTTTTTCATCTTTCTCTCAAGGAAGATTAGCAAAAAACCTTTTAACAAGTTCAGGAAAATTTTCTAGAATAGAGAGAGGTAGGGAATAACTCCTTAGCGAAAATATATGAAAGGTAGGGAAACGGTAAAACCTTAAAGTCAGTGAACTCCTCCTTATTGATTGCATGTTCCATGATTGATGAGCGTGAAAATCCACTTCTTTAATAGTCGATAATTGTAGTATAAGAGGCAAAAATCGGCTTATCAAAAACCACAAGCTTTGAATGTTGTGGAGTATTTTTACTTAGCAAGTCTACCAAGGTTGAACACAGGGACACGAGCTACACTATCTATTTATCGAATTTTGATCAATTAAGAGCAAGTGTGAATTAATTCTCAATTACAGGTCTCCATGCAGATGCACAAGGTAAAATGCTGATCACAATGCACTAAAGTCATGTATGCAAGTTTTAGTTGATTTTTATGCAATTATAAGATGATGCATGAAAATAATGCAAGGTTAAGTACATTCAAAATAAAGGATTACAAAAATGCCCTAAAAGATCACTAAATTGAGCAACAGAATATGGTTTGAGGTTAGAGTCATTTTAAGCACAACAATATAGTCATTCGTCATTTTAGGGCAAGGACGAGTAGAGCAAGATCATCATCTAACATAAAAAATTCATTTCATTTAAAATGGTGATAGATGAGAAAATTAAACATGCCATGAGATAGGTGAAGAAACAAGGATCAAAACGACACTAAAATCATGCAATTTAGACCTACGATGCTCAAGTTATGCTAAAAACAATACAGGGGCATAATTTTAAATAAAATGCAAGAAATAAAAATATAAATATTACAAATAGGTCCCTAGAGGGACCTATTTGTAATTAGCAAAAATCGCTTGGGTCCCTATGTAATTTTTCCATATGCGCAGGGGCGCTTCTATAATTTCCAAAAGTAACAAGGGCATCCTTATAAAATACCCAAGTGTGGACCAAAATGCAAATAGCAAAATTTCTAGGGTCTTCGTTGCAATATACCCAGGCCCTCACGTCCCAGGCACGTGAGGGGCTAGGCTCGGGAGACTCGGCTGGTTCGGGCCACGTGGCGTCAAGTGGAGGCTCGGAATTAGGCTTAGAAGATCCGAGCCTGAAGGCTAATCATAAGGCTCGGATGAGCCACGTGTCTTCATCTGGTTCGTTCGATCCAGATGATTGGACGGCACATGTACCTTCTTCGTCTGCTGTCGGCTATCGGAGAAGGCGGGGATCCGGCGAGCCATTTAGAGCTCCACCGACTTCAAGCAGATGCGTAAGGAGTCAGGGGAGCTTGCTGAGAGTCTGGCGAAGATGCTCGGTGGCTGGCGGAGGTCCATCGACGTTTGGAAGGTCAAGGCTGAGGGAGCTTGTCGGAGAGGAAGAACGATCTCAGAGCTGAGGTGCGATTTCCAGCCGTTGAAGATCTGCAATGGTTAGATAGTCGAGGTGTGCGTTTGTGACTGTGGTGGAGTGTTTGTTGAGTAGGATGGAGTTCATGGAGGCGACGGGATGCGGTGGTCAAGGCCTTCTTCTCCGACGAGGTGAAGAAGAAAGGGGGGGTCGGGCGGAGTGGTTCTGGAGAAGGAAAGGGGGGTCGGCATGGATGATTGATGGATGGCGAAGCTCAAGAGGTGGTCAGGTATGGGGGATGATGAGGGTGATCGATGGAGAAATTCAGAGATAAATCAAAGAAAAATAAGAAAGTTACCTGGCCGAAGCGAGGTGTTTGGCGGAGGTAGGTTGGCTTGGGTTGTTCGTTGGAGCTTGGGTCGTTGCTCTAACTCGGACAGCCGCTCCGAGGAACTCGACGACGGTGGAGCTGCCACAGCACGGTCGGGGTTGACCGTGGGTCGACACCTGGTCGGGAGACCATGATGACCCCTCGTCCACCTCTATCTGTCACAGGGAGGAGGAGAGGGGCTAGGGTTTAGGTCGTTGAATGGTGGACGAGGAATGGCGGTGGCTGAGGGAGGAGATTTATAGATGGTGGTCCGGCCGTTAGAGATGGTGATGGGGGGTTTCGAACGGCCAAAGGTTTGATGGAGGAGTGATGGCGATGGTCGGCGGGGGTTAAGCGAGGGAGGTGGAAGATAGGGCTATGTGGGCCAACCGTTAGGATGTGGAGGGAGTAGCTATGGCGGCTTCCAAAATAGGAAGGGGGGCGGTGCAGCGGCGAGTCGAAATGGTTGGACCAGAGGATGGCGATGAGCAGTAGCCGTTGGATCTAGCAATCCAACGGCTCAGATGAAGGCGCTTATGTGTGGCTGAGATCAGATCGGGGATCTGATCATACGGTTATAGTCATGGCGGGGCGAATGGTTCAGATGGAACCCGGAGTTCAATCCTATGGTGGATATAAGGTGGGTGATGTGGCGCAAGGAGGAGCGTGGGATTGTGATGGAATTGGGTGGTTGTGGATAAGGCGCAGAAGAGTTGTGGTGATGACATCTAGTGGTGAGATCCAATGGTGGAGATGAAATGGAGACGTGGAGTGTGGGGAACCGTAGGATACAATTGGGATCGGCGGCTGAGGTAAAGGGGCGACGTGGCATGAGATTAGCCGTAGGATGAGCAGGGAATCGGGCGGCTGATCGTGAGGCGCGATGGAGCGGTCGAGATGCGATCTGGGCATTGATCAGACAGCTGTGGACAAGTGAAGGATGAACGGCTGTGACAGAGGCGGCTGAAATAGGATTCGACGACAGAAGAAGAGGGCGGGTGGCAAGATAAGAGGCGGGCCATGTGGGTGGTCCAGAGGGCTCCACGTGGCCCAATAAAAAATCAGAAAATATAAAAACAAAGAAAAATATAAAAGAAATAGTTAGAGGCAAAATTAGAAAAAAAAAGTCAAAACATGAAAGTTGTTCGTCTCGATGAGATCTACAAGTTTCATGTTGGACGAAAAGCCAAAAGAGGTCATTTATATAAAAAGTATTTTTGAGGGTATTTTTATGGGGTTAAAAACACCTGCTTTTTTGTTTTGAGTTGTTTTTGTATTTTTTAATTCTTTAAGGGGTTAGGAAATTATAGACAGTTGTTTATCTTGATTTTTATGGGTTTTTGATGAGAAAATAATTACGAAATAAATAATGTTATTAAATACAATTAATTATGGGTTAACTATACACAATATAATACAATATAAAAATGAGGAATTATTTGTGGGGTTTAATTATTGATTTTTAGCATGATGAATACGAGATGCATCAATGATCCCCTTAGCATGGTCAAAGCTATTCAACTTTGTCGTGGACTTGTCTTTGAAAAGGTAGTACTCGAGAATTTTGATAATCATACCCGATTCATGTAAGGAGGAAGCAAACCCCTTATCATGAGAACCCTTCTTTGGATCCATCAAAATCAAGTGAGTCATCTAAACAAAAGAGCAACTTGGTTAAAACTCTTTTGGTTGGCTGATCATGAGAGGAGTCAGCTAAATTGTGAAGAGCTTTAGTTAAAATATGTCTAAAGAGGAAATAAGATGTTGAGAGGGTACAAATAGATGTTGAAGGTCTTTAAGGTATGTAGAAAAATAAAGAGGTACTATAGTAACAACTATGTGTCTTATGGGGAGTTATAGAGGATGTAATGAGAAATAGACATATCAAATGCAATTGCACAATAGCTAGAAATTCCAAGTTTGTTAACTAATCATGCTGGTCAAGTGAAAAAAATTGTCAACTACTCAAAAAATGAGTTAATTAACATAAAGTGTTAATCTACCTAAACAATAGATTGAAAGGACTCCAGGTCTTAGTTGACTTAAGAAAGGATTAGTATGTTAATGGAATTTTTTGTATTTTATTATGTGCATCATGGTTGGTAGGGTTGTTTTCTCATGGTACAACCCTGCTTTTGTTTGAGCTTGGAGAACTCTTGTCATGGATGGGGTTTTTCATCTTTTAATATATTTATTGCTTACTAGTGAAAATTTCATTAAATTAAGAGAAAAATAGTTTGGTGAGGTGACTAGATTATACGAAGGTTTACAAAGAGTAAAATAAACAATAGTACATTGGGTTAGTCAACTAAATAATTTTAGTCTGTTCAACGAGTGGTTTAGTTAGCTTAGACAAATCAACTAATTATATGGTCAAATGGAAACATAAATAACACTTCAGTAAATTAAATCACAATATTTGAAGTGAAAGTGCTCAAGTTTTTTTTATATATTTAAATATGTTTAAGATTAAAGGTTTAATAAAGGTATGATCAAGTTTATTTAGTATGTATCTATCGTTTCTAACGATATTTCTCCTTTTAAAACACATTCTCTAAGAAACTAGTGCGTACCATCTATGTTCTTGTTTCTAGAGCAATGGGTCAGGTTTAAAAATATTTATTACATTTGTATTGTTGCATAAGATTTTAGCTTTATCAATTTTAATCCTAAGCCATATAGAGTTTATTTCATCCAAAGAAGTTATGCCAATATATAATCAGCCTCAATTGTGAAAAATACAGCATAATTTAATTTTGTTTCTTTGAAAATTCAGAACTAAGAATTGGCAAGCTCAACTTGTGCTCTTCCTGTTAGTGTAGTTTCTAGTATAGTCAACATCACTGTATACGAGAAGTTCAAGTATGAGTGTATTGCGATAAATAAAAAAAATCATGCGCATCCTTTAAATACATAAATATTCTTTGTAATGAATCTAGATCAATTTCTTTTTATTGTGAATTCAAAGCAAGCACACAAGCAAGATACATCTTAAAACTTTAACAAGAATAATGTTGAGAAATACTTTTTTACCTTCATATAAGTTACCAATACCTTAATATAGCTCTTGTGGTTGTTCTCAAATGTAATGTTTCCTCCTTGTATTAATATCATGTGAATATAATTTTGTTTCCTGACATGTATTTGGAACATGTAGAGTTTGTGGTTTAACTTTCTTTGATATTAGTCTCCTTCAAGTTGTTATCTTTGAGTTAGTACTTTTCAAGATATTTACCTTGATTTATTATCCCATTGATGGAGAAAGCATATCTCAAACACCTACAAAAATTAGGTTTTAATTTTTACAAGTTCTTTGATACACATCTCTCGGGCTCTCTCTTATTAGACTTACTTTCTCTTATTTTACTAAGAATTAACTATATATGTGTAATGGGTGTGTCGGTGTTGTATCCTACTCCATCTTCACAAGTGATGTTTCTCTTTGAACTCAAAATTTTATCTAACTAGCACTTTACATTAGTGAATTTTGTGAAATCATTCGCCAAGCTTTTAGTGCTTTCCTTTAGACTATTTCAAGAAAATTTATTTGCATTTGTTAAGGAAGGCGATTCATTACAAAGAGCATTATTTTATAGGTTAGTTTTTCAAAATTTATCTAATTAAAATCTATATTTTGGATCCTTATTTTCTTGTTTCATTTTCTTATTTGATGAAAGAAGGTTCGTTAAAAGAATCAAGAAAACCATCAGAAGATTGTTACTTGCCTCATATTTGATTGTCATGAGATCGGGGCATGTTACCTCTCTTTGAGTCGATTCAGAATCACTTGAGTCAATTTCGTCCTATATAACTTGGAATTCTTTCGTCTTGAAGTTCTTACTGAATTTTTTTTTCTTGGGACACTTTCTTTCTTATTTTCTTTCTACACTTTGAGCTTTGGATGTGAAAAATTCTTACACTTGTGAATCTTAAGGATCTTTTGTTTCGGATTTATTTCTAGAAACTCTTTTTAGTGCTAGAAAAGTTCTCAAACTCTATTGTAAGTAGAGTCATGTATTTTCATCACTAATATATTAATATGTGATTTGTATCTATCTTCTTACCATCGATATTCATAGCTAATTGAATCTCATATTCATCTACTCAATTTACTCTTTTCGAGCTCTTTCCTCGGCAAACATGCCTAAATTAAATTTATTTTACCTTTTACTTTTTAAATGCACAGATAAAACATACTAATAACAGTAGTTGATACAACAATCAAACAAAAAGCATATATTCCGAAAAACTAACAAAAACGAAGGATGTACGTGTACAGACGGACAAAAAATAAGGAATAAATAGGTTATCAATCCTACTTATTTCACTTAACCACAGATATGCAGGAAGCATGATATGGACGATAAAATAAAGAAATGAAAAGTCAAGAAAATCCCAAAAAATCTGTATATTTCATTTGTATATATGCTTTATAAACTTCACTGATTTTGAATATATTCATGTTAATTCAAATTGACACAAAACCAACTATGCTTTGTGCATATAACTAACTTAATTACATGAATATACTAAAAAATATCGACTTGTATATATGACAAAAAATCCAAATGTCGATTTGCAATATGTATATATTAAAAGCTAAATTTCTCCTACATATATAAGCATATGAAACTCTACTCACCTTTGAAATATTCCACTTTCAAATATCTACAAAGCAATATGACTTTCAAACAAAATAGAGTTCATATGTGAAACTTTGATTTTTGAATTTTTATCATATATATTACAATTGTGCATTCAGGACTTTGTCATTTATGAACATAATTTCCCCTTTTTGTTTCAAATATTTTTTATTGTGTTTCCTTAATATTTAATATAACTAACTAATAGAGAAATTAAAATCCAAAAAATCATAAAATTCTAGAGAAGGGCGATAAAGAATCATCTATATATGGTTTTATTCACTTATAAATAATACCCTCTTTTATCTTTATGTTTTTTCCTTAATGTTAAAAATGCAAAAAAAATAATAATGTGAAAATATTATAGTATTATGTATTTAAAATATAATATATATAGTATTAATAGAAAAAAGGAAAAAATACAAAAATAGTAAAAATGTGCATTTTATACTTATATGATACTTGCAAAATATATATCTATATGTAAGTTAATTACCTCTACATTTTTCATTTAGATCATCTTTTTATTTGACCATAGTTCTATTTACTTTTGATTTTCTTTGACTTTTTATTTTGTAATTTTTCTTTCACTAACATGTCAAGTCAGCGGTCTTGATCAAATCCATGCGACGCTCTTTCTACGGCCCAAACCATCGTCCTCCTCTACCTCAGATCTCAACTGTTGATTGGTGTTAGCACCTAGTGATCAGTCAACCCACAACCCCATTGGCACCTCATGGTGTTCGCCCATTTACCTCTCTACTCTATGTCGGTCTCGAGTCAGTTGACCTTCGCTTAGCTTCTTCTTCCATGTGTGCAAATCTACCACCCAACCCAACATTGCTACTCCCACATCGCTTCAATGCAAGTTATCCCTACTCCAAGCAACATGGGAAGAGAGATTATGGTAAGGCGAGTTGGTTGACAGATAAGCATAGAGCATCGAAATAAACACACACAGAGTGAGAGAGAGAGCACAGAGAAAATGTAAGAAAAAAGAAGAAAATAATGAAAAGTAAAAAGGGCATCCTGAGAGGGATACCTGGTGCACAAATGCTTGATCATGGAGCTTCTCAGCACCGGTGTCGCCTCCAATCATTGACATGAGAAGATGAAGCTCGACGGAGCAGTTGTCAGCTCAAGTATGAGAAGTCTCCTTCTTATATTGTGCCACTGAAATCCTGCTCAACCAAGTGCTCCAATAATTATCACCTAAGGGAGGAGAGAGCTGGAGGATACAAAGCTCGAAGATCTAATGGTGAATAAGGGGAAATAGGATTTTTATTGAAGTTTTTACGAGATGGGCACTTAGGGTTTTAATGCAAGGGTCAGGTCCTGATGATGGAAGATGGGGACGGATCATCTGCTGCAGGCAGGAGGGCATCAGAGTCTATTGTAGGCATGTACGTCGCTCGATCTTGATCGAGCGGTTCGCACGATTTTGTACTTTTTGTGGGCTCGTACCATGTAAAATAATGTGAACCGCTCGATCATGATCGAGCAGCTCACGCTACCACAACAGGCACAGCACCACGGTAGAGGAACCTCTTTGGATGGAAGATGACAAGGACAGAGGTGGAGCATGCATGGATGCAGCTCTGACTCGTCGAAATTGCATGCTAAGTTCCTCCATTACCTTTTAGTTTGTTTAATTATGTGGATTTTTGCAAAAAAATCATGATTTAAGGCTTTATAACTTTTAAATCTTTTCAAAATTTGAGATGCATGCTTTAAAATTGGTATATTTCTTATCTTATGCTTTTACAGTTTGGAACTATTTTCATGACTTTTTGTCGGCATGTGAATTACAAATGATTTTTTAATGAAAATTATGGTTTTAGCTTATTAATTGTATAGAAATTTATGGTGTTGATATGTAAATGAGATTTTTGGATATATGATAGCTTGAGCATGCCTAATTGAGTGCAAAAGAATTATAAAAATTATAGAAACTATGTCCTAATAGAAATTTATTTGTGGAACACTTGTTCGGTTTAATTTGACAGCAAGTTGCAATATGTTTGGAAATCAAACATACTCTGATATAGCACTTTGGTTTCTTTACATATAAGAACTACAAGAAAAATAGGCACATGCTTTTAGGAAACCTTTTTGTAAAAGAAACTAACATTCTAAGTTTTCCCTATTTTCTCTTTTAACATTTTTTAAAACTTTATTTTGTTTTATTTTTTATATTTTTATTTTATTTCAAAAACCATAGTATTACTTACAATATAAAGATCTAAAATACCATATATATATATATATATATATATATTTACATCACTTTATGTTACATTTTAAATCCTTTCTTTTCTCATTTTGTATACATAATCAAATCACTTTATCTGTATTTTATTATATTATTACAAATTAATTATAAATTTTAAAATTAATAAAATAAAGATAAATATGTGTAAAACAGTATACCTATTTTATTTACATGGTAAGAGATAACCCAAAATACCAAGATATTTAAAATCTAAAAATTAAATATAAAATTAAAAAGACATTAAAAATACAAAATACAATACTTACACTAAGTATAGTAACTTGAGCTTTAGCATATACTATCAGTTGGAGCCTCCTAGTGTCGACCTAGGACTTCAACTGATTAATAAAAGAAATTTAGATAATTGTTGAATGATTTGAATTGGATTGGTACTATACATGAGGTACTTCTTTGAAGAAAGTTATATATGAATCATGACCTAATCCAAACTTTAACCCTCGGGTGACAGGTTATTGATGATGGGTACTTTTAAAGCTCGATATTTCTTATTTGATTCATATATTGTCTTTTTTATTGTTATTCTTCTTTACCTCATTTGTGACAAGGTTATAGAGAAAATCATCTATATCCATGCCTTTAACATCATTAGCTTTATTTATGGTAGCCATATTTTTCCCACATTCCCTTGAAAAGTAAATAATGATCTTCCTCTCAAGTTCACCCCTAATGAAGTTGTTTCCTAGGGCATCAAGACGGTTCATTGTGTTATGAATCGTGTATACAATTTGTTGATTCTTTTTCCCTCTTGTATTTCAAAGTCTAAGTTTTATCATGTTAGCATACTAGTCTTGGAAGCCTTTGCCTTCTTAACTCCGTCATAACTGTCTTGAAGAGTCAACCATATCTTGTGTATTGTTTTCTATCGAGATACTCCATTGTACTCTTCATGTTGGAGTATAAAATAAAGAGCAGGTGTTTCTTTTATATTTTCATATATCTCTTTAATTTGAAATTTGATAAGCATATCTTATTCTTTCATTAACCTTGGCATGGAGAAGGGTCTACATATGCATATACAAATCATGTAGTCCTTAGATTGAAAAAAGACCCCATCCATTGACCTCAATATGAATAAGTATTACTGCTGAAAAATGGTGCTTTTGGGATGAGAAAATTGATAGCACCTGAGGTAGCAAAGGTCTATAATCAATCTTAAGTAGGCAGACATAATTGATTATGACTGGCATGTACACTATAGCCAATTGTGTGCAGTCATAAGGAGTGGATGAATTGTGCATTTGAAATTAGATTAACAATCACAAAATAAAATTTGAGTCTAGAAATATAAAGCATGATATGATAAAGTTAAGCTAACATGGAAAACCATGAAGTAAAAGCCACAATTCATAATCCCATTCTAGTATTTCTCTTATATTCTCTCATCGAAGAATATTTTTCCACTATTATTGCTACTTTAACGAGGGTGGAAAATCCCATATATAGTCTTTATTTCTTGGAAAACTAAAGAAAGATTTTACCTCGAACTTTGATATTTAAACCAACAAGTTGTGTGCCTAAATACACAATCCTAAAAAGAATATTGATTATATAACTAAATTAATTAAGGTTTTAAGATGATTTCTTAAGACTTCGGACACAAAAAAAGATGATTAGAAGCTAGAATGAGATTTCTAAGGAAGTAAGTGGGAGAAAATGAATGCACTTGAGAACATGAGCACTCTGACACATAGATTTTTGAGTAAATGTGATTACAGGTTAAATGAATTAAGTTGGAAATTATATTGACTATTTTATAGGATTATGTTTCAAGTCTAAATGAACATTTATAATAATTATAGTTTGCATCTTTTAAAGAGAAATTGTGCAGAAAATATTAAGTTGGATATGTTTAGATTTAGTTGACTAGGATATTCAATTAGATCACTATATAATCTTAGACGATAAAAATAGAGATTAGTTGAAGTGTTCAATTATATAAAAAAGAATTTGAAAACTATCAGAATTTCACTAAAAAATAGTCGATCGAGATAAATCTTAAACAACTAAATATGTCAACACTCAACGACTTTACAAGGTTAATCAAGTAAGCTTGAATAGTGAAAATCTTCTATAGAACTGAGTCAGATAACTAAGGTGATCAAAAGCTTGGTTAATGGTTCAAATCTATGTGGAATATAACCATTGAATGGTAAACATATGTAGAGATATTTAGTTGTCTACTTAGGATTTCTTAGTCGACCATTAGAAGATTTAATAGATTGAACAATAAGTTAGTTTGTTATGAAACTTAAGTTAGTCATCTAAGAAGGTTCTAAAACTTTTTTATTTGGGAAGTTAGTTTTATGTTGTTTTGGCACCTATATATCAAATCTAAGCATAAAAAGGTGAAAAGTATTTCAAACTAAATGCTTTTAGTTGGACCAAACTTTCACTTCGTAGTATTTAGTATTTACTTGTTGAATAAACTTCATTTCAATCCTTCAAATTTGTAGAATTGCAAAATAGTCTCTCAAGTATGAATAATTATAAATTGGTCCTTTAATTCTAAATTAACACTTTTAGGAATGTCTTAAGATTATTCATGAAGTATTAGTCTATAGATATGAAAATAAATATTTAGTTTTTCGTTTATCATTATCAATTTGTGTATTTCTAACGTAATATTGATTCTTTCTTAGATCAAAAATTGATTGTGTATTTTGTCAAGATAATTAAAGTTAAAGGATTGTCTTGATACCTTTGCTTCATGCTAGAGTATGTGAGTCATGATCATCAGAGAAGTTTTTATGGAGTATAAACATGTACAAAATCTAAGATAGGATTTAAATTTTCATTACTTATCATATCAATATTTACAATTGTTGTTACATGTGGACATTAAGAGAGTGGAATTAAGGGGGTAAGATAAAAGGCCCTCTAAGACATGGCTTAGATCATACTCGCATTTATGATTTAAAAAAGGTAAGTTATTCTTTGTCATAATTTCAAGAATTGTATTTTAATGTGAATTATTTCATTTTATTTCTAGTTTTTTAGGAAAAAGAAAGTAGATTCTCAGCAAATATACTCATCAATTATGAGTGTAGCTACACTAAGATGGATTAGTACAACAATGTTGAGTTGATCAATGACGTATGCATTAAACGTCATGTAAGGTGCAATTTTGTGAACCATTAATAGATAAACAAGATTGGTGTGTGCATGAGAGTGCACATACCTACCCTAGATTCAGCATATTGTCGGGGCTAGCATCACTGTAAGAAAAATGCCATTTTACCAGAAATAAATCATGACCACTAGTAGTGGGAATGTGATCGTAAAATAAAATGTGAGCACTTTTCCAAAACTAGTGGTCGCATAGATAATAAGCAACCACAAAATTTAGGTGGGCAATTTGGCACCTCAATGTGTGACCACATTGGGGTCGCATATTGTAGTCGCGCAACCAGCTAAACAGAACGTACATTCAGAATAGAACCTCATTTCTCAACACTTCAACCCAGCCCTACCTCTACGTGTGTCCGACCTCCTCACCCTCCAAGCCCTAGGTCCATCCTCTGCCCTACCTTCTCCCTTCCCGACACCCTCTCCTCCTCCCTCCACCTTCAATCCACCCTCTCCTCCTCTCTCGATCTTCTCCTCCTCTCCTGCATCTTCATTCCCGGTGCCATCTCCTCTCAGCCTTCCTATCCTTGAAGAGAATCCCTTTCTCCTCCATCTTCGTCCACCAATGAGCATCTCCCACATCTTAATCTCATGTTCATTAGGTATATTTTATCATCTATTAGATTAATTGATTTTTGTTTTGAGTAATAGTTGTATTTGAGTATGTTTGTTAATTCCAAATGCATTATAGGTGTTTGTTGAAATGCCTGAGAGGTTTTATCTTACCTGATTAAATTAAATTGATTTTGAAATGTGATTTTTTTGTAATATGTGATGTTGTTCTCATATGCGATTTAGAAATGCAAGTTGTAGGTGCGTGTGTGTGTGCATTGAAGTGTGAGTGTTAATGGGATGTTCGTTCTTTAATCTATACATTTAGTTAATGATAGGTTTTATTGTTTCTTGTATGTGTTTTCTTTATTATGCAACATATGTGTTTGATGAAATGACTAAGAGAAACAGGGGCGAAACTAGCATATACCTTAGGGGGTCCATGGCCCCTCCTTAATTATTACATTTTACTTATATAATGATGTTAATTTTTGATATAGCCCCTCCTCGAAGTTAAATATAGAAATATAAATCTCAAAGATTAACATTGGATGCTTAATGGTTTATTGGAAAAGTGTTGTGTCCACCAAGTAATGAACTAGGGTTCGAATCCCATTGTTGCACTTTTTGTTAAACACTTTACCTCTCTCCATCCTTTTGTTCAAAAAAATTAATTTCATCCTTTCATTATTAAAAAATTATTTTTACTCATTTCTAATATATTAATATTATAAATATAATTTTATATAGAATAAGATTGGGCTCATTTATCTCTCTCATTATTTTCTAGTTCTCTTTGTAAAAGAAATAAATTTTATTGTTTCCTCTTAAATATGATTTTTTACTAAAATTATTAAGAAAAATTACCAATAAAACAAATAATCTATACATTATTAAAAAATTCAAATAACATTGAAATTGTAAGTTTATCAAATTTTAAAAATCACATTTTAAATCGTTAACTCTACTTAAAAAATATCATTTGAAAATAGTTTTTTTTCATTTTTACTTATACAAGATAGATGTATACTGGCCTCCCCTTGATAAAATTCCTGGTTCCACCCCTGAACAGAAGCAGTAGATGTCCAATACATGTGTATGTGCATGTGGGTGTGTCGGTGTGTGTGTGTGGTGGTGGTGGTGTGTGTGTGTATGTGTGTGTGTGTGTTAGTGTATGTATGCGAGTGTAGATATATGTGTGGGTGTATGAGTGTGTGAGTGTATGAGTAAGTCTATGTAGGTGTGTGTTGGTGTGTGCGTAGGTGTATGTGTGTGTGTTATATATGTGTGTGTTTGTCGATGTGTGTTTGTGTGTGTGCATATACATGTGTGTTTATGTGTGTGTGTGTGTGTGTGTGTGTGCATAGGTTTGTGTGTAACTGTGTTCTTTTGAAGTGTGTGTATTGGTGTGTGTGTGTGTAAGTGAATCTGTGTATTCATGTGTGTGTATGACTGTGTGTATGCATGTACGCATGCATGCATGCATGCATGCTTGTTTTTATGTGTCTGTTTGTGTGAGAGAGTGTGTCTGTATGTATGTGTGAGTATGTGTTATGTATGTGTGTATGTATGTGTGAGAGTTTCTATACATGTGTGTATGTGTGAGTGTCTGTATGTATGTATGTGTGAGTGTGTGTGTGTGTGCGCGCACGCGCGCAAGCATGCATGCATGCACGTGTGTGTGTGTGTGTGTATGCGTGCGTTCGTGCATGCGTGTGCATGCACGTGTGTGTGTATGTGTTGGCGAATTAATAAAGAAGTTTGACGTCCCGTCAAAATGGCACCGTTGCCATGGAGGTATACAGTTTAGGGTTAATATTTAAATAATTTAGATTCTAGGCTTCCACCCTCAGGTAGTTTGGCCCCCCGTTTTGTGTATTTTTTTCTCTATTTATTTTTAAGTACTTTCATTCATTTTATTTCTTGTATTTTTGTGAATATTTCCTAGCATTTGATTTTTTTTGTGTGAGGCACTCGGTGACTCGGAGCGGCTTTCTCGGAGGCAGATGTAATTCAGAGCAACCAGAGGCAGGTGATTTTGTGGACCGAGCCCATTGAGGAGGCACAAAGATTTTTTTTCCCTTTATTTAGAGAGAGTGATTTTATTTATTTTTTGTAATTAATTTGCAATTATTATGTTCATTTTCAATGGTTCATGTTTGGGTTCTCGCATTTGTACCTGGACACTGGACACTCGGCCTATCGGGCCCATGTTCTTATGGTAATTGATGTGGTCTTAAGACTGCACCATGGCTATTAGAGCTACTAGGGTTTATTTTTATGCTCATAGGACTAGGGCCACACAATCACATTAATAAGACGTACTGGATTAGATTTCATCTAGCCAACTTAAATTGGTCTTTCGCTCGCTAATAGAAATTCTTGTTCTAGGTGCGGTTTCTTGTGAATGAATTAGAAATATTTGCCTAGAGAAATTTTAGTTCTATCTTTCAACCCCATGAAGATTGCAAGGAAGAACCGTAAGTGTTTCTGACTTTGCATTCATCATCGTGTTTCGGATGCACAACTTTTCCAATTCTCCCTCAATTTTTCACTCATCTAGGAATTAAAGGAAATTGGAATCCGTGTGTAGACATGTCTCAATCTTCACATAAATTAAAGTGATAATCAAATTAAAACAAGGGGAATGTTAAATAAAGTGACTGAAAATAATTGGAACAAAATTGAATATCATTATTTGCGGGAGAGCAATCCCATCTTTTTATATGGGTGCATACCTCCAGACTGTAAGTGGGTGAGGATGTAGACGTAAAGTTAGAGCCCAAAATCCTAGACTTGCATCCTAGGTCTCCAAATCTGACTCCTGCGAGTTTGGGAGCTGAAAGCGCTCTCCTCTAACCATAGTCGATGTTTCGGATGTGCCCGTCTACTATCTCCTTTAGGAGTGTGATATAACCCGATAGCCCGAGTAGATCACTCCTTTGATATAGGGGTAGTAGAACCACATATGGACGCCAGGAAGACACAAATGTGTGTAAGGGATTTTCAAATTATTTTATCACCAATTTAAAATTGAAGAGATAATCGACTGGACTTTTGTGACCTTCATTGTGTTAAGTTGGTGAATTTGAGGTTTGCCTTATGTATTGTATCGTGTGCATTTAAAGTTCATTGCACTTGCATACATATATCGAGGTTAGTGAGTCACTCTCCACCTTCTATTTTGAAGATGTTAGAATATTGGTGTTCATACCTAGACTTAATGTGTCACACTTACCCAATCATATGACGATCGTCTTCCTTCTCATTTTAGAAGAATCCTCTCTTTGAGGTGGTTCTTCCCCAGTCATCATTCTCTCCACCCTCACACATTTCACCCTCATTCCACTACCCCACTTCTCCCTTGGTTGAGTATATAAGATATGAACCGCTCTTAGAACTAAATGAATATTATGTAGACATAATGGAGCGAGCAAATTCAAGGATGGATATGAGTGTAATCGAATTTGGAAGAGAAGCATGATTCCCGATTACAATTGATAATTCATTGTTTGAACCATCACCTACTCGGGATAACTCTTTCCGAGTACGACCACTTTTCCTTTGGCCCTATAATAGATATCCAGAGTCAAGAAAATATGACACATGACATGATCGCGACCACAAAGAATGATTATTACTCGACTTAGGATTGCATGCCAAAGTCATGGCATGACGAGTACGGTTATTCATTTTCAAATCATGAGACGATTACAGTTGATATAGCTTGGATTATTTAGAGAGTTGACACTTTGACTAAAGAACTTAATAATGTCATCAAAATGGTTAGAAAAATGATGAATAACCAAGGAGAAGCAAGGACCACACAAAGCGAACCTGAGACCCATCATGTGCACAATTTTTAGATATAAACACCACAAGCACCTGATACCACTAACCAGTCCAATGGTTATTCCACTTACTCTAATAATGCCAAAAAAAATAAAAATTCAAAAAATTGGACAACACTGAAATGGAAGCATTTTTTAAAAGCAGATCTTAGAGCTTTCATTAATCAAGGCCATAGAGTATGTGCTTGATCTTCAGATATTTGTGAAGAGTCAATTATCACCTAAGACGATGGGCAACAAAAGACTAGAGTTGAATTTCATTTAATCAATATGGCCAGTTCAATGGTGATGACCAAGAAAAGCAAAAGATGCCGAGTCAAACGGTTGACAAGGGTTAACTGTGAATTGAGGATACAGAGTTTACTCATGTTTGAATAGACGATAACTCCACCCTGAACAGCCTCTTGAAGTCTGTTTGACCAACTCAAACTTGGACCACTCGGAAAGACTAGACTGATCGTTCAATTTTCTGATCGATCCATAAAAAGACTGAGAGGGAGTACTTCTATTGTCACGAACTTCCAAGGTGTCAAACACCGAGTGGTCTTTATTATCCTGGACATTGAGCACCGAGGAGAGTTTACTTAGTCTCCCAATATTTTCGGAAAATCGTTCTTAGCCTCCGCTAGAGCGACTATTGATTGTGATACTCGGGACATAAAATTCCCGAACCAGGACCGTAATGATGAAACTCTTGAGGACAGACCTGGTTCTGAGACAAAGGAGCAAGAAACTAAAAGCAATGTCCAAGAGGAGAGTATAGAGCCAGACACTTCCCAGGATCAGACCTCTCCTCATAAATCACCAACTAAAGATAGGACTCCAGGAGAGACACCTGAGGATTCAACTATTAAGGCTACTAATGTTGCCACTGAGGTGAATGAATTTGACTTAGACATATCCAATCCATCAAATCTGGACGCAGTCGTTTTGGACTTCCTTGATCATTACTGTGATCCGATACCCAAGCCAACTTAGAGCACTACCATATACCAGAAATGTGTACTGACCTTACAGGAGATATACAATAGACAAGGTGTTTCATCTGATGAAGTACCAATGGACAATACCTCACATACTCAGTTTGGAAGGGCCACATCTTCTAGTATTGCTAGAGGGGGGAAAGCACTCTGGTCCTCCTCCTCTGTTTTCTTCAGGTTCTACCACACCAACTAATTACATAACTATGGACATGAATTATTCTAAGGATTCCTCCGCAGGATATTATATATAGACCGGGGTGATCAAATACGACCAAACATGCACATCTTCATGAGAATATTTATCATCCGAGGTCAAGTTGGTTCATTATGTGAATGACAGCCATACAGAAAAATTAGTTGGAGAGACTCCACAGAGCACTATTACACTTCTGAGGATGACTCTGACAATGGCTATGAATCTTCTGTCACCTTCTTCATATCCATATTCCATCCCACCACATGCATGCAAGAAGGTTTGTCGAAAATATCCTTGAACCTCTGTACATTCTGTCCCAATCACATCAGTTCCCTTGTACTTATTATATACTTATGAAAAACCCTAAGTATAGGAGTGGGTAACATTTGTAAAACCTGTAAAAATGTGCAAAATATGTACAATACTTGTAAATATATACATTGTGTTTATAAACATAAAAAGATTTAAAAATAAAAAAATTATATCTCATACATCTTCACTTCATTCAGCATTTCACACATCTACATTGGTGAAAATCCCTTAGGTTCTGAACTAAGTTGTGAGCAGAAATCAAGAGTGGTCTTGACTTAGCTTTAATCCACTTAAATTTCAGAGTGACTTTACTGAGAAATAGGATTTTAGAAGCTTCAGGTCTTGGACTTGATTCTCCGAGTTCCGCATGACAATGTTCAGACTTCGACTCTTAGTGTCTAACACGGTCGCCTCATTCTGAGTACGACTCCTAAATAGGGAATCAATATATACTCTAGCACTATGCACTTAGCTCAACTCGGACGGGATGTTGGAAAACTATGTGGGCTTCTTTTCTAGTAGCGTGGATATCTAAAGACCGGGGTACAGGTTGAAATAAAGCGTTGGATGAGGAATGGACTCCTAGCGCAATTCTTCTAAGACACCAAATATATGGGTGGAAAAAGATTTTATATCCGTCAGGGCAAAAAAGGATCAATGCAAAGCCATAACAATTCACACCAAAAGAAGCCAACCACCAAATATATAATTGACCACAATGGTCCAACCATCATATAGCATGCATATCTTAGTGGAGACTTAGCTAATCTGGCCAAGCTTCACATGATATGTGACTACACCAGTCAAACTCCAGTTCTTTTTTCATTTCTTATACACTTCTCCCACCATATTCATTGTGAATTAGCATGTACCTAAACTCGGAAGAAAATACATGACTCCCGAAGGACGAATTACTAGAGGAGAGGTTTGCGCGATAGTCTGGCATTTCATATGGGAATAGATAACACCATTCACACACATGACACAATTGCTCAATGTTTATGGGGCATGTTTTGGGAGAAGGATTGATCTAAGATAACTTCTGAGCCGAATCTATACAATGATGTGTAGAACTTGTAGGCTGTTGATTTTAAAACACTAATTCTCACAGGAGTTCCTTTAAATTATTAATCCAAAGGTCAGGTCAAGCTCAATTTTCACTTTTTGTTCATGATATTGATATGAAACCCAATCCCATTTCACTTTGTCAATTTTATTTTCCAGCACTTTATCAATTTTATTTGCCTGAAGACAAGCAAGGTTTAAGTATTTGGGGTTGATGAATCTTTAATTCATCACTCTAATTAGCGGAAAATATAGCTACATCCCAAAAAATTAGGTCCCTTCACATGTTTATATCATAAAATTAACTTTCATGCACTTATAAATAAATTGCATAAATTAGCATTTCATTTTGCATTCATATTCATATGTACATTTTTACTTAATTTCAAGCATTTTTAATTAATTCATCATAACTCTAATTGACCTAAAATTGATTCCACTGTGTACATAAAACTAACCTTAATCAAAGAAAAATCCTAAAAAATATTAACTTATATATATATATATATCTGAAATAAATCCGAACCTTAATTTCAGGATAGAAAGCTATAAATGGTGATCTCATACAATGTCCAATTTCGCTCTACTCACTTTTGAATTAATATACATTCAAATATCTACAAATAGGATAAGGTTCAAAAGAATCGGAGTTCATTTGTGAAAATTGAATATTGGGACCTAACCGTATATTGTACATATTCATTGAATTTTGACCTATCATTTTATGTACATATTTTACTCTTCTTTATGTATTTATTTTCCATTTATTTATTTCATTCCATGTTTTAATTAATCACATAAAAAAATCAAAATCCAAAAAAATCAGAAAACTAAAGAAAAAGACAGATTCTGAGTTGAGTTGATTGATCGATTCATCTGTATATACCTCTCAATTTCTAATTATTAAAACTCGCAAAAATCCCAAAAAGGTACATTTGTAGCCATGGTACTATTTCATATCATGTTTGATTTTTATATACATTATTCATTTACATAATATCAAATAAAATTTACAAAGCTAAAAATCTGATATTTTATATACATAAAATATCACAAAAGATCATATTTTGCATAGTTCATTATGTTTGCACTTGAGTCCTTCATCTCCGTTGTAGATTACATTTAGGCAATTTTTTTATTGTTGTCATTTTTGCATTGGAGGTCATTTACTATTTTTAATTTAATTATTTCTACATTAATTACATTGGTCAATGTCTAGTCAAGGCCAGCATTCCACGTGGCAGGTGTTGATTAGTCCACCTCCACCCACTGGTCAAACCTACTCTACGTCAGGTCAACCCTCTTTGTCTTTTGCGTCACTCACCCTGGTCGTTGGATCCAACTTCCCAAATTAACCCCATACCTTCGCCTCTCCCTGTATGTGTGTCGCACGTGATAGCTTTCCTACCGTTGGTCGAGTTGATCCAACGGCAACTGTAGCCTTCCTCCTACCTCTCGACCATCACCGTTGCATTGCCGTAGTTGAGCTCAGACTCCCTTGATCAGCACCAGCTCTGCCTCGTTTTCACTCGTAGGTCACCGGAGCAGCCACCATTAGTGAGTTATGCTTGTTCCTTACCTCAAACCATCTTCAGCAGCTCTGTCGCCCCTCTACGAACCTCTTCACCTTCGATCGAAACCATACCCATCACATGTATCCTCCAAAGACTCTAACCAACCCAAACTTCAACTAACTCTATCCCTTATCCCCTTCACCTGAACCATCCCCCCCCATTCTCTTATGCATCTATCACCTCCATTTGATGACGCCCAAAACCCATCTCTGATCCCTAAATCTCCCCGACTCTTCTCTATTTATTCATGGCCACTCACACCGATCAGATCATACGTCGTCAACGATACTATGAGAGAGGGAGAGAGAGTAAGAGATTCGGGTTGGTGACAGCAACCCCCTCTCTTGTGAGGACCTCCAAGTAGGCATTATCCACGGCCTCACGGCCATGTAGCTGCCCCTTCGGCCAGCAACTGAGCTTCGAGTAACTCGTTGTTCCTCTGATGCAAAGATCAGAGAGGGACTCTGTCCCTCCACACCTTCAGGCGATACACCCCTCCCCTTCTTCTTCTTTCTGGTGTTATTCTTCCTATTATTTGCATCTCATATTTCGCATCTCATACCCGATCATATCCCATGCCATCTCCGACAAACTACCTCCCTTCTTGCTTCTCTTCTATCTCTCCATATCTTCCCCAACTCCAGCCAAATCATGGATGGAGAGTAGCTCCTTTCCATTACCAACACCGGAGCCCCATCCACCTTCAGACTTGCAAGAATCCAGGCTAAGCTTCGAGCTTGAGCCATCCTCCCTTCTAGTAAGCCACGGACGTAGGAGCGCTTCCCCATCGATGAATCAAGGTTGTGTGTCGACTAAATCAATCATCAAGAGAGCCCTTCAGAGCAAGGTAAGGAGGATCGTCGGAGAAAGATGAAGAAGAGAGAGGATCCATCCTCCCTATAGATATTGTCAGATCTTCATCCAAGGGAGATCATCACGCCTAAACCACGCCCCTTGGATCAACTCTAGAAGAGTCGCCACTCTTCCAATATCCCATGCAACATCCTCCAATATTCCAAGCGAATCCCTTATCATACACCCATCGCCATCGTATTCCACTTGCACTTTATTCTTCATCTTTTTTCGACTCGATCACCTTCACTGCCTCCCTCAACTACTTCTCTTCTTTCTCCAACAACCCCTCACACCTTTAGCTCCTCTCCGCTACCTCACATGGAGTTGCATATGTCACCCTAAGATTTTTAGTTGTTAATAAACACATGTTAGCCTTATTTTAATTGCATTCAAGTCCATGTTCAACTGATTAATTCGTTTTTCTTTTATTGCTTAGACTGAATAGTTTCCTTTATCAAAAAATTCAACAAAAATCACATTAGATACATAATAACCTCGTCTATCTTCAATAATTTAAGTTTTCAAAATTTCTTTTATTTTCTATTATTAAAAATACAAAAAGAAAACATATTTCACCGTTTGAACTTTAAAAGTTCATAAAAATTAGAAATATCTTCGAAAAATTCTAAAAATATTTATGTTGCTCACTTTTACCGTAATTTATCACATATACAAAAAATCAAATAAAAATAAAAACCATATAAATTCAAACATTCAAAATATTTTTTTTTATTCTTGTTTTAAAACTTTGATAAAATTTTTTGATACAAAAATTGTTTCAAGTTTGTTTTCTTTTTTAAAAATACCAAAAAACACTAGTTTATTCTCTTTTAAATCTGTTTTAAACCTTAACTCAATATAAAATCCATAAAAAATATAAAAATACCACATGAATCACCAAAAATAGTAAAAAATATTTAAAACATAAACATTTTATTTCCCTATTTTGATTTTATTCCATATATTAAAATCTAAAAAATGTTTTTAAAATTTTTGTATATATATCTTATTCACAATTTGGTTGTAATTTTAAAAATACTAATAAATTTGTAAAATTAAAATCAAAAAAATCAAAAAATCAGATTATTTAAAAATACAATTATTCAAAAATCTACTAAAAATACAAAAATTCATAAGAATTCATAAAAATCATAAAAAATCCTTAGAATTGTAGAAAATTCCTAATTAAATAACCACATCTACGCTTAGTTGAAAGTTTACTTCCCTTATCTCAACACTCCCTATACTTGCCACTACACATTTGTTTAGGAGTATAAATAAAAAAAATCAAATGCATGCATCATTCTTTTTCCGTTGAGTCTGACTTCATCGTTCAATGACATCGTCTACCTTATTAAATGATTGACCAAGGCATTTGACTTCAACATGTTTTTCATGGATTATCTTCAAATTGGGCATAATTGATAAATGTGCTCCAACTTGAAGGGGAGTGTTAGATATTATTTGTTTTCTATCTCTCTGTCGTAACCCCCTAAGGGGTACTTATGTAATTCCATTATTTAGGCTCTCTAGGGTTAGGGTTCTCCTCTATATAAGAAACCTTGGAGACTCGGAATATGACAAGCTTTTCTCTCTAATCTTTCTCTCTGCAACCACTTAATTCTACTTAAACACCCTATAACTACTTAACTAGATTGAGCCCTATATAGGATCATATACCATACATTCTCATCATTAAATGGAAGAATTCAGTATATACATTCGATCTTCCATTTTCATTATTATGAAATAATTATTGAGCTGTATTTCATCCCATGCTTAATTCTGATATATCTCAAGTTCTTCCAGTCATCTTACAAGCATACTTTGTAAGATTTTATCATCTTACATTATACTGTATACTTTTATATTATTGTCTATGTAGGAGTGGTGTATTATTGTACAAGTTGTATGGATACACAATTTTAAGATATTGTCTTCCTTGTGTTGAAGAAAAGTTTACTCTAGAGGGACTATATCAACTGGATTGCCCACATAAGGCAGTATGGTTAGTGAAAAGAATCACTAAATAGGCTGAAATCCTAAGAGGAAACTCATGCCATGATTTTTACTAGCGAGAGTTTCAATGTTAAAATCTATATATCTTGTGGTTGAATTATTGTTTCTATATTTTTACATAACACATGCCATGATTTACTAGTGAGAGTTTCAATTGGCTGAAATCCTAACTGGAAACTCATGCCATGATTTTTACTAGCTAGAGTTTCAATAGGCTCAAATCCTAAGAGGAAACTCATGCTATGATTTTTTGTTTGAGTACATGTGATTTTGGAAAATACTTAGCTTTCAAACCACAGAAATTATAATGGTGTCACCTATAGTAGTGTAGAGAAAATTATTTCCTAATCTCCCTACTTAGCTAGTTAATTCATTTTTGAATGGATAAAGGATCTGTTTTCATATGCATGGGATCATTTTTCTTGACAAGTCTCTACCCATTGTGAAATGGCTTCTTTAATAAGGGAGAGTTGACTGGGTTGGTTAACATTTGTGTCTGGGCCAATCAAGGCCCATCCTGAATAAGTCCAACTACTAAAAGACAAAATAATTAAAAAATACAAATAAATAAGAAATGAACATAAAATGACTTAAAAATGATCAACATAAAAAATAAGTATAACTTAATAAGCTATTTTTAGTGGTTTTTAATAAATTAAATAATTTAATTTACAAGGTTAAATTAATTAATACATGTATTTATAAATAAAAATTACATATATACAATGTATGCATATTTTTAGTTATTCATTTTTAAAAATATACAATATATTTTATATTTTATTTATTTAAAGAAAATATAAGGGTTATAAATACATTTTTATTTTATTTTTATAAATTAATTTAACGATACAAATAAATACTAATATGTACAATATATGTACATTGTACCTATATAATAAATACATTTATTTCTATTGCTTTTTACTTTTATTATTTTTATTTAAATTTTAATAATTAATTAAGAAATCATTTACAACACATTAAAAATACAATATGTTCAAAAATATAAAGAATAAAATAAATACAAGTGATATACATTTACACAAGTACAATAACACCCCAAAAAAGCTGACTTTCTCATCTTAACTCTATTTTTTATGAAACTAATTTCATTTTAAAGATTATTTTATTTTAAACATAATAAAAGTGATTTTGATTTATTTTGAGTTCATATGGAGAAGATATTGAGATTTTAATTCTGGTTTTACATTTTTCCTGAGTATTGTACCTTTTATTCGATACATGAATATTTTTAGTAAATATTTTATTATTAGTATACATTTTTATGTGCAAGTTTCATGAAGAAAATATTTTTATTTAAGTTGAATTGATGATAAATAAAATAGTACAAGATATGTGCATAATGAATTGATGAGTATATACGATGTGAACTTGGTCTTCTGAGATATTTTATAAGTTAAGGATCATATCTCCCCATATTTTATTCCTTTTAGATTAGGTCAATACTTGGCCTACTCTCGTGGTGAGGATCACTTTGTATTTATTACATATATACATCATTCTTTTCTTTCTTTTTCTTTTCTTTGTTATTCATTTATTTTAGGTTCAAATAAATGCAATATTAATAGACAATGTTAGTTTATTAAGAAATTAGAATTAATGATATTTTACAAGCCAAAATGAATGAATAAAAATGATGAATTTTCGATTCATTAATACATCTCTTGGGAAATACTTTTTGTGAATATATTTGCTAATTGAAGCTCTATAGATATATATGGAGCGATAATCTTTCCTTCTCATACATCATCTCGAATAAAATGGCAGTCTGCCTCAATATGTTTGGTTCGCTCGTGGAGGACTGGGTTGGTAGCAATATGAGTAGATGATTTGTTGTCACAATACAATGGAATAGATGTATTAACAAGAAGCCTAATTTCTACCAGAAAGGAAACTAAACAGGTGATCTCACATGTGGCTTGAGCCATAGCCCTATATTCAGCTTATGTGCTTGACCTTGACACAACTGTTTGTTTCTTGTTACCCCATGTAGCAAGGTTACCCCAACAAACATTGCATACCTAGTAATAGATCGACGATCTTCCAGAGAACTGGCGTAATTGGTATCAACATAAGCAGTGATGTGGGAGTGGTGATTTGCCCTGTACAAGAGACCATACCCTGGAGATCCCTTCAGGTATCGAAGTATCATGAGCACCTCCTGCAAATGATAATAACACAATCTCTCTATGTGCTGACTAGCCATGCTAACTACTAATGAGATATCAAGTCTAGCAACAGTGAGGTAAAGCAACTTACTAGGCTCCTGTAACGAGTAGGATCCTCAAACTTGGGATCAGTAGAGGAAATATGCTTTTGTGACTCTGTTGGTATGCTAGATGGCTGGCATCCAAGGAGGCATGTTTCTATAAGGATATCCAAACAATACTTTCATTGTGACAATTGTAGCCACTCTATAGTGTGAATCATTTCTATACCCGGGAAATATCGAATATGACTGAGGACTTTGGTAACAAACACCTTATGTAGGAATGCCTTGGTCTCTTCAATGTCATCTTTGTCGTCATCAGTTACCATCATATCATCAACATAGATTGCCAAAACTACAATACTCGTAGATCATCATCTGAAAAAACTGAGTAGTCAGATTCCATTATTTTAAAACCAAGAGAACCAATCTCTATAATGAGACTATCAATCCAGGCTTGTGGACTCTGGTTCGGGCCATAGATGACCTTACGGAGTCGACATACACACTCCCCCTCGAGATCACCATAGAGGAAGGCATTCTTCACATCAAGTTGGAATATGGATCATTCCTTGTTCATTGTAATGGATAAAATGGTGTGAGCGGATCCTAATCAAGCCATTGGGGATAATGTCTCAAAATAATCTAAGCCATGTGTTTGAGTGAATCCCTTGGCTACAAACATTTCCTTTAACCTATCCAAGTTAGGTTGTGAAGATCCATCTGCAAGCACATGGTTCACAGCTGGTGGACATGGCACAAGATCCCAAGTCCCTGGATATGAGAGTATTTATTTACTCATCCATGGCCTTTTTTCCAACCATGGTCTTGTAAAGAAATATAATGATCACGAGGAATAGCAACAGTCATCAGAGCATCTACAAAAGCATTGATCGCAACTAGATAGGTTGTTAGTAGAAGTAGATGATGAAATATGATGTATTGCACACTATCATTTAGTCCTTTTCAGTGCTATGGGAGCCCTACGGAGGCATCTGGAGTAGCATTAGCACGGGCATTTGAAGATGGCCTCTCCTCCTGTATATAAGGAACGGGGAAAGAGACATCTTATGAAAGAGGTGTATGCTTCCTTTTATAGACAATGAGTGGTGGTGGTAACTCCAATGGTATGTCATGAACAGACTGGGTGAAATGGAGATCTTTTCAAAAATGCTTACATTAGCATAAATGTAGTAGTAGTGACCACTAGGATCATATCATCAGTAGACTTTTTGAGTACGAAAATATCCAAGAAAGACACATTTGATTGCACGCGGTGACAATTTGTTAGTATTATGAAAATTACGCACAAAAGTAGTGCAACCAAAAACTTGTAATGGCAAGGGAAAAGGTGACTAAGAAGGACAAAGAAGGGAGACAAGAGTATCTCCCATCATGACCATGATGAACCACTAAATCGCCTCTTTAATAAATGATAATTGTAGTATAGGAGTGACGAGTTGCTAAATACGTGCTTTAATTTGTGTTCGTTGTAGTACGTGTACTTAGTGATTCAGTCAGAACCGAGAGAAGATCTCTGTGAAGAGTGTCTCGGCTTAATTTATATCACGGGCAAGTTCAGGGTCGAACACAGGGAGGCAAAGGAACAACTTGGATTTAGTTCGAAAATTTAGATCTAAATTTCAAATGGGATTTTTTTGTATTTTTTTAAAGCAAAAACAAAGGTGAATGGCAAATGTGGGAATTAAAACACTAAGAAATCACACAACTTAGCCAAATTAATTTTAATGAGAAATTAATCCAATTTAGCCAAATTATATTTTTTCTAGAATTCTAATCTAGTGATGAATGCAAGATACATTTTTGGGAATTTTAGGAATTAAAATGCAACAATGAAAAATGCACACTTTTTATGGGTATTTTCGCAATTTTTCGCACAAATAGTAAGCAAAAATGATGAAAATATTATTGGAATGAAAACATGATGTAAGGAAGCTACGGTAATATTTTTGGGATTTTTTGACAAAATATAAATTTTTTATGGATTTTTTATTAAAAATAGAGTGGTAGTGAGTAAATAATTTTTAATAAATCCACAATATCAAATTAATCAGAATGCGAATTATCCCAAAAAGGTATTTTCATATAGAATTCAGGAGACTTGAAATTTCACAAAAATGATGTGTGTGGATTTAATTAAAAATCAAATCTGAATTTTTCTATATGATTTATTTCAGGCACAAAACAACTCCACTTTGGATGAAATTTGGATAGTAATTCAAACGTATTTCAAGGCATCATCTCAAATTTTTGTAGAATTTTTAGAGCGACAATGATTTGATATCAATTTAATAGCACAGAATGGGTAAAATATGCAGAATTTCAGTTAGACAATTTTAATTTTTACCCAATTATCACAAAAATATAAATAAATATTCAGATGATAGAGACTATGTTGCTCAACACAATGACATTTTTTGCATAAAGTGATGCTCAATTGAGGTCCAAATTAAAATGAAAGGACAAGGTTATCCATACAAAATAGAAATGAGCTTAAACAATACAAACTATGAACAAGGACACTTTTGTAATAAGAGAAACATAAAAGGAAAACTTGCAATTTTTACAAATAATAAAATGAAAGACCTTCATCTCCAGGAGGAACCCAACGGCAGAGGTGGGGGTCGACAGTGGGTTGCAGGCGGCCGGCGCGGTGGAAGGCGGGGTCGACGGTGGCGGTGGTGGAGCGGCGAGATCGGCGGAGAGGACGGGGGGCGGCCATGCGCCGCGGAGCTGGGGGCGGCGCGGGTCTCCCACGCGGCTGCGTGGCCTGGAGGTGGGCCGCGGTGTGGCAGCACCGCTGGGCGCGAACGGCGGAGGTCGGCAGCTGGGGGGAGGCGCCGCGGGGAGGCGGCTGTCGGAGAGGACGGGGGCCGCCGTGCGGCGGTGCTGTGGAGAGATGGCGGGCGACGGCGGTGGGAACTCCCCACCGCTGCTGCGTTTCTTTTTTTTATTTTTTTATATTTTTTAAGATTTTTTAGTGTTATGATGGAAAATGTTTTTTTAATTAATTTTTTTTATTTTTTTAACACAGAATGCACATGAATAAAAAATTAGTGACGGTATATGGTGGGAAGATGAAAATGGTGGTGGATGTGATGTGATAAGAACAAATGGAGGGAAGTGGTGATATGATGTGCTATAAAACATACAAAATGACAAGAAAAAAATGAGAAGAAAAATTACTTACAATGGAGACGGTCGCCTATGTTGTGCTCACGAGAAGCACGGTCCTCGCTCGAATCGTCGGCGAGCGATGAGCTCGAGCAGCACGCGGATGCGGCTGTGATGTTGGCCAAAAAAACCAACGGATCCCACCGGAGAGAGGGCTGTCGTCGCTCGACCGAGGTTGCGTCGTTGTCACCGATTCAACTCTGGGAACTAGGCTCTCCTCACATAAAGATGGATCAAAAGTAAAAATGAGGAGAATGAGATGTATATAAAGAGGAAAAATGAGAGGTTATTAAAGTGGTGGAGTTGAATGGGAGGTTGTATTATTAATGGAGTTGAATGGGAAGTTGGAAAAAATGGTGGAATAATGGAGTTAAATTGGTGGTTATTGTAGAGAATGGAAATTAAATAATAAATAAATAAAGTAGGCTACTTTAAATACAGCAAAAATAAAGAAGGAAACAAATAGTGGTGAATTTACAAGTGAATACATATAACATGTACATATTTTTATTTGCTTTTCTAATATGTAACTTTTTTATCTTTTTAATAAGAGATATTTATAACAAAAATATACAATAAAATACTATAATTAAAATGTAATACAACAATGATTTTTTTGGATTTTTATGTAATTGAGAAAGATAAAATAAAAAATGAGGAAAGAATGAATATGTACAAAAATATAGAATGTACAACTAGGTCCTAAAACTCAACTTTTGCAAACGAGCTCTGATTTTAATGAAATCACTTCTGTTGGATAGATAATTTTCTAACTTAAACTTTAAAAGTGAGTTTGGTGAATTTGGAGTTCATACGGAGCGGGAATTTGGCATGGAAGTTGGACTTTACGGCTTTTTGTCTTTGGGATCTAGGAGCATTTATTTGAGGTAAAATTGTTTTGTATTTTTGTATTTTTATATACATTTTTATAAACAAGTTAGAGAAAAATTAGCCAAAAAGGAGTTGAAATAAAATTATTAAAAAATATGAAGTTTTTGGGCTATTTACAGGTGAAAAAACTCCTTTAATTTTGCGGCTTTTTATTGTTAATTTATTTTGTACAATCTAATATATAATAATTAGTGTGTTTTATTTACAAGAGTCATTTTGTTAATTTATTGATTTTATAGACATTCATTAGGGAATTTACTCGTGGATTTTGCTAAGATCAAGACATTGAGATGATGAATCGTTGATTCATCATCCCCCGTATACTTAAACTTTGCTAGTCCTCGAGCAAATAAAGAATAAATAAGTTAGAATAACCCCTGACTGTGCATGTGAATACAAGACTTCATCCGTTCAATAACTCTCGATTTTAGAGATCCTAAAATACTAAGTTGAACCAAGCTCTAGTCAAAAGGTATCCAATTCCCCTAATCATCAGACTCTCTTTGTATACGTATATATAAGGGATATGACTTTAAGTGTGGACTGCAGTTATAAGAGTAGAGTCGCAACGTCACCCAAGATTCCAGTCTAATAGACTCTCCTAAGAACCCAATCCTCAACACTAGGGAATAAATCATTTCTTGCATCCAATCCACCGTCTCTTTAGTTGTCAGACTTAAAAGTATAGATGGAAGGCCAGTTGATGGAGGGCATAGGATTATGTCATTTCTTCTCTCACTCTCATTGGAACAAGGATCCTCTCAAGTGCCATATTACTCAACGTATTTTTTTTGGTGTTGATCAATGCGCCCGTCAAGAGAAGTTGGAGTCGTCTGCACTTGTTTTCCTGGGAGTACACCGGGGTGTGCCTTTTTTGAGTATCTATTACACCTTCTACACCCAGACTTGTAGCATTTACGATGCAGAGCCCTTTTTTGGTGCAAGCCTGACTCCTGGTCCTAATAGCGGTGGTCCAAGTGGACACTTTGAAATGGTTGGGAGCGCTCGCCTTTGGTGGAAGCTCTTTTGATAATTGACTTTGTGGAATGAGAGCTTTTCTTTAACATTTCATTGCTTTGTAGTATTTTGGCTAGCTCCACTGCTTTTACCAAGAGTTGGCGCACACTGATCAACATTTTTTTATTTTATCACACCCTGGTACATAGGTAAATGTCAAGAGATAGTACAAAAACCATGTTCTCATACTGGCTAAAAATGTTGACACTCAGGTTTCATGAAGCCTTTATTGATTTTATCCCATCCTCGAGCATCATCAAATCAAGTCCAAACTCAAATCCCCCATCACAGTTCCTCAAGTGAAATTTCAACTCATCTCATCATAACTGCAGTCGTGTATGTGAGGTGTTGATCATATTCTTAAGGTAGAGACTAAGCATGCAATATAGCACACAAATCTTTCAAACTAGGGAAATGTGAATAATTAAGTCCAAGACCCTAATGACTCAGGCCGGATAACTCAAAATATCAAGACCTCATAAACCAAGTGTTCTTGAACATCACTAGTCTTGTGTAAAAGTGAATTGTGTCAGGGATTAAACCAACTTATTAGTTAGTGTTTTTTTTCTTTTGTGATTTTTTAGAGAGTTTTTTTAACCAAAGGAAAAGAAGAAAGTTTTTTTAGAAAAAGTTTTGCTTTTTTTCAAAAGTGTTCTTTTTAAAGATAAGTAAATAAGAAAGAACTTTTTTTGAAAAGGTTTTTTTAAGAAAAATAAGGCATTTTTTTGAAATATTTTTAAGAGATTTTTGTTTTTTTTGAAAAGTTTTTTTTTGAAAAAGTTTCTTTTGTTTTTGTTTTTGTTTTTTTTTTTTTTGAAAGGAAAGGAAGAAAGAAAGTTTTTTTCTTCAAAAAGTTTTTTTTGAAAAACATACATTTTTAATAACAAAGAAAGAAAAGAGTTTTTTTTCTTTGAAAAAGTTTTTTTAAGCAAATAAGATTTTTTTTAAAAAAGATTTTTTTCAATTTTACCCATCCCGTAATTATTGTATAATATATACAAAAATACGTGAAAGTACGAGCTCTGGGTAAAGTATATATGTAATATATACATGCCCCCTATACTTAGCATGTGTTATGTCCTCAGAGCATAAGAAGCGAGAAAAAGACATAGCTCGTGCTAAGCGTAGGATGGCTAAAATAATAAAAAGTATAGAAGTCGATCTGCCCCCCCCCCCATATTTAGGCTCTGGTCATCCTAAGTATAGAAGAAGAAAGAAAAAAAATGGGGCGGACAAGGTCAAGAGGAGAAATGGATGAGTATATACACATGGCGGGCATCTGTTCCCCCTATACTTAGGCTCTGGTCAGCCTAAGTATAGGACAGGAGTAAATGTGAAAACCGATGTGATCCGGAGAATATACAAAGAAGGGAGAATATGTACAAGAGTGATTGAATCTTCAAAACTGCTGAATCTTGATGCTGCATCTTCATGAAGAGTAATATGATGTATCTGTTCTGTGCTCACGCTGCATGAAGTTGATGACCTTGACTTGGACCAACTGATCTTTAGAATCTACAAATACTTCAACAGTTGTCCATTCACCACATGAGATTGTGCACCATCAGTGAGATCAGCTATCTCTACACTTCCATTCCCGTGCACTTTCTTAACAACAAAGGGACCCGTCCATTTAGATTTGAGCTTCCCATGGAACATATTCAACCTGGCATTGAACAACCATATCTTTTGTCCGGGAAAAAAGTCTTTGCACCTAATGTGTTGATCATGCCATTTCTTTACTTTGTCCTTATAAATCAAATTGTTGTCATATGCCCTGTTCTGGATTTCCACGAGCTCGTTCAAAGTCAAGTATCGACAAAGTTTCCCTAGGTGACAACTCCAATTAAGCTTCTTAATTGCCCATTCGGATATGAATTAACTCTGCGGGCAAATGGCATGGCTTGCCATAAATCATTCGAAATGGTGAAGTACCCAATGGTGTCTTGTACGCTGTCCTGTAGGCCCATAGAATTTGGTCCAAGAGCTGGGACCAGTTCTTCCTAACAGGACGAACCAACTTCTGCAAAATACTCTTCACCTCTCTGTTCGAAACCTCTGCCATGTCGTTGGATTGTGGGTGATAAGGACTAGTAACTCTGTGTTCAAATCCATAGTCCTTAGCTAAAGATTTCATATCTCGATTCACAAAGTGGTTACCCCCATCAGATATCAAAACTTTGGCACCCCGAACCTAGCAATGATATGGTCTCTCACAAACTTACAGACAGTCTTACTGTCTGCGGTTCGAGTTGGGACAGCCTCCACCCACCTAGATAGATAGTCAACCGCCAACAATATGTACTCATGTCCTTGGCTATTGGGAAAGGGACCCATAAAATCTATGCCCCATGCATCAAAACATCACAACTTGGACTTTTTGAATTTTTTGACTACTGGAATAAACATGATGAAATGAGACTACAGTAATATTTTTCAATTTTTTACAAAATATGATTTTTTATGGATTTTTTATTGGAAATAGAGTGACAGTGAATAATTAATTCCTAATAAATCCACAATTGCAAATTATCCAAAGTGTGAATTATCACAAATAGATATCTATACAAGAAATACAGAAGAGTTGAAATTTTGCAAAAATATAATGTGTGGATTTAATTAAAAATTATTTACTAAAATCACTCTATGATTTATTTCAGGCACAAGACAACTCCAATGGCGGTGAAATTTGGATAGTATCTCAACTACTTATCAAGGCATCATGTATAATTTTTGTGGAATTTTTAAAGCAACTATGTGTTACATATGAATTTAATAGCACGGAATGGGTAAAATATGTAATATTTCAATTAGACACTTTAAATTAATTACTCAACAACCATAAAAATATAAATAGAAAACCACTTGGCAGAAAACTAGCTGCTCAACATCAAGATATTTTTCATTGAATAAAATGACAAAAAAATGATATCCAAATCAACGTATAAATACAGGGTTGTTCGTGCAAAATAGAAATTAAAAAGACAACTTAAACTTGTGCGCAGGGACTAAACTGCAATTACAAATACTATAAAGCAATTTTTTGCAATATTTATAAAATTAGAAAAATAAACTAAAGAAGACCTTCTTCCTCGCGTAGGTGGAGATGAACCCAAAGGCGGAGGGCGACGGCGGCGGCTCGCGCGCATGGCGGGCGGCTCAGGGGTGGGCGTGGCGGCGCGGGAAGGTTTGGCGCGGTGGCGGTGTGGCGAGGGGGGTTTCGCACGGGTGGCCGCGGATGCTGGCGCAGCTCGCGCGCGGCCGCGCGAGGAGGGGTTGTGCGGAGGAGACGCGACGATCGCCACATGGCTACGGCTGGGAGTTGTCCGCTGGTCGGCGGTTGGAAAGGGGAGTGGCGGCGGTGCTGGGCTGTTGTTCCCCTCCTCCGTGTTTTTTTTTGTTTTTTTAATTTTTTTTAGTGCTGGAACTGTAATAATTTTTTTAAAAATTTTAATTTTTTTAATTTTGTTTAAACAAGAAATGCAAATGTTATGGAAAAGAAAAAAATGATTGGTGAAGGTGGTAATGGAGGTATGATGAGGATGACAAAATGTGGGTATATGGATGGTAATGTGATGTGCTTAAAAAAATGAGAAAATAATACGATGGAAAAATGAAGGGAAAATTACCTACGATGGAGACGGGCGGCTATGATGTGCTCACGAGAGCATGGTCTTCGCTCGAATCATCGACGAGTGATGAGCTCGAGCAGCACGCGGAGGCGGTTGCGATGTTGGCCAAAAAGCCAGCGGATCTCACCGGAGAGAGGGTCGTCGTCGCTCGACCGCGGTTGCGTCGCTGTCACCGATTCAACTCTGGGAACTAGGCCCTCCTCACATAAAGATGGATCAAAGGCAAAAATGAGGAGAATGAGATGTATATAAAGAGAATCCATGAGAAGTTATTAAGGTGGTGGGGTTGAATGGGAGGTTGTATTATTAATGGAGTTGAATGGGAAGTTGGAAAAAATAGTGGAATCATGGAGTTGAATTGGTGGTTATTGTAGAGAATAGAAATTAAATAATAAATAAATAAATAAATAAAGTAGGCTACTTTAAATACAATAAAATAAAAAGAAAAGAGAAATAATGGAGAATTTACAAAAGAAGATAAAACACCATGTACAATTTTTTGTTTACTTTTCTAATTTTTTGTATTTTTTTGCCTTTTTAATAAGAGATATTTACAACAAAAAATACTATAATATAATATAATTAAAATACAACACACAACAATGATTTTTTTTGAATTTTTAATAATTGAGAAAGATAAATCAAAAAATGAGGAATCAATGAATATATACAAAGTATATAATGTACATCTAGGTCCCAAAACCCAACTTTTGCAAATGAGCTCCGATTTTAATGAACCCACTTCCGTTGGATAGATAATTTTCTAACTTGAATTTTAAAAGTGAGTTTGGTGAATTTGGAGTTCATACAGAGCGGGAATTTGGCTTGTAAGTTAGACTTTACGGCTTTTTCTCTTTGGGATCTAGAAGCATTTATTTGAGATGGATTTTGTTTTGTTTTTTTTTATTTTTTTATACATTTTTATAAACAAGTTAGAGAAAGAATTAGCCAAAAAGGAGTTGAAATAAAATTATTAAAAAAATACATGAAGTTTTGGGCTATTTACAGGTGAGAAACTCCTTTAATTTTGCGGCTTTTAATTTATTTTGTACAATCTAATATACAATAATTAATGTGTTTATTTATAAGAGTCGTTTTGTTAATTTATTGATTTTATAACCATTTATTAAGGAATTAACTCATGGATTTTGCTAAGATCAAGATATTGAGATAATGAATCGTGGATTCATCGCCCCCTATACTTAAACTTTGCTAATCCTCGAGCAAATAAAGAATGAATAAGTTAGAATAACCCCCGACTGTGCATGTGAATACAAGACTGGATCCGTTCAAGAACTCTCAGTTTTAGAGATCCTAAAATCCTAAGTTGAACCAAGCTTTAGTCAAAAGGTATCCAATTTCCCTAATCATCAGAGTCTCTTCGTATACATATATAGTAGGGATATGACTTAAGTGTGGACTGCAGTTACAAGAGTAAAGTCGCAACGTCACCCAGGGTTCCAGTCCAAGAGACTCTCCTAAGAACCCAATCCTCAACACTAGGGAGTAAACCATTTCTTGCATCCAATCCATCATCTCTTTAGTTGTCAGACTTGAAAGTGTAGATGGAAGGCCAGTTGATGGAGGGTATAGGATTGTGTCATTTCTTCTCTCCCTCTCATTGGAACAAGGATCCTCTCGAGTGCCTTATTATTCAATGCATATTTTTGGTATTGATTAGTGCGTCCGTCAAGAGAAGTTGGAGTCGTCTGCACTTTTTTTCCTGGGAGTACACCGGGGTGTGCCTTTTTTGAGTATCTACTACACCTTCTACACCCAGACTTGTAGCATTTACGATGCAGAGCCCTTTTTTGGTGCAAGCCTGACTCCTGGTCCTAATAGCGGTGGTCCAAGTGGACACTTTCAAATGGTTGGGAGCGCTCGCCTTTGGTGGAAGCTCTTTGGTATTTGACTTTGTGGAATGAGAGCTTTTCTTTGATATTTCATTGCTTTGTAGTATTTTTGGCTAGCTTCACTGCTTTTACCAAGAGTTGGCACACACTAATCAACATTTTTTATTTTATATCACACCCTGGCACATAGGTAAATATCAAGAGATAGTACAAGAATCATGTTCTCATATTGGCTAAAGGTGCTGACACTCAGGTTTCATGAAGCCTTCATTGATTTTATCCCATCCTTGAGTATCATCAAATCAGGTCCAAACTCAAATCCCTCGTCCCAGTTCCTCAAGTGAAATCCCAACTCATCTCATCATAACTGCAGTCGTGTATGTAAGGTGATGATTATATTCTTAAGGTAGAGACTAAGTATGCAATATAGCACACAAATCTTTCTACTAGGGAAATGTGAATAATTATGTCAAAGACCCTAATGACTAAGGCTGGTTAACTCAAAATCTCAAGAGCTCATAAATCAAGTGTTCTTAAACATCACTAGTCTTGTGTGAAAGTGTAAGTATCAGGGACCAAGCCAACTTATTAGTTAGTTTTTTTGTGATTTTATTTATTTGTTTTTTTTGTTTTGTTGTTTTTTTTGTTTGTTTTTTTTTAAGGAAAGGAAGAAAGAAAGATGTTTTTTTTTGAAAAAACACACATTTTTAATAACAAAGAAAGAAAAGAGATTTTTTTGTTTTCTTTGAAAAAGTTTTTTTAAAGCAAATAAGAGTTTTTTTTTTGAAATAAAGTTTTTTTTCAATTTTACCCACCCCGTAATTATTGTATAATATATACAAAAATATGCGAAAGTGCGAGCTATGGGTAAAGTACGTATGTAATATATACACGCCCCCCTATACTTAGCATGTGCTATGTCCTCAGAGCACAAGAAGCGAGAAAAAGACATAGCTCGTGTTAAGCGTAGGATGGCTAAAATAATAAAAAGTATAGAATTCGATCCGCCCCCCCCATACTTAGGCCCTGGTCAGCCTAAGTGTAGAAGAAGAGCAAAAATGGGGCGGACGAGGTCAAGAGGAGAAATGGATGAGTATATACACATGGAGGGCATCGGTTCCCCCTATACTTAGGCTCTAGTTAGCCTAAGTATAGGACAAGAGTAAGTGTGAGAACCGATGTGATCTGGAGAATATACAAAGAAGAGAGAATGTACACGAGTGATTTAATCTTCTAAGATGTTGAATCTTGATGCTGCATCTTCATGAAGAATACGATGTATCTGCTCTGTGCTCACTCTGCATGAAGTTGATGACCTCGACTTGGACCAACTGCTCTTTAGAATCTACAAAATATTTTAACAATTGTCCATTCACCACATGAGATTGCGCACCATCTGTGAGATCAGCTATCTCTACACTTCCATTCTCGTGCACTTTCTTAACAACAAAGGGACCCGTCCATTTAGATTTGAGCTTCCCATGGAACATCTTCAACGTGGCATTGAACAACCATACCTTTTGTCCAGGGACAAAGTCTTTGCACCTAATGTGCTGATCATGCCATCTCTTTACTTTGTCCTTATAAATCAAACTGTTGTCATATGCCCTGTTTCGGATTTCCACGAGCTCGTTCAAGTTCAAGTCTCGACAAAGCTTCCCTTGGTGACAACTCCAATTAATCTTCTTAATTGCCCATTCGGATTTATGAATCAATTTTGCGAGCAAATGGCATGGATTGTCATAGATCATTATAAATGGTGAAGTACCTAATGGTGTCTTGTAGGCCATCCAATAGGCCCACAGAACTTGGTCCAAGAGCTGAGACCAATTCTTCCTATCGGGATGAACCAATTTCTGCAAAATACTCTTCACCTCCCTGTTCGAAATCTCTGCCATGCCGTTGGACTGTGGGTGGTAAGGACTAATAATTCTATGCTCAAATCCATAGTCCTTAGCTAAAGATCTCATATCTCTGTTCACAAAGTGGCTACTCGCATCATATATCAAAACTTTTGGCACCCCGAACCTAGCAATAATATGATCTCTCACAAACTTACAGACAGTCTTGTTGTCTGCGGTTCGGGTTGGGATAGCCTCCACCCACCTGGATAAATAATCAACCGCCAACAATATGTACTCATGTCCTTGGCTTTTGGGAAAGGGACCCATAAAATTTATGTCCCATGCATCAAAAACATCACAAATAATCATCGGTTGCATGGGCATCTCATCTCTCTGTCCAACTGTCCCTCCCATCCTTTGACAAATCGGGCACGACCGTACAAAATCAATAGCATCTCTAAACAAGGTCAGCCAATACAATCCACATTGAAGTACTTTGTGAGTGGTTCTCTTTCCTGAATGGTGTCCTCCAGCCTCAAGTGAATGACAATATGTGAGGACACTCTGGTATTCCTCCTGAGGAATATACCTTCTCCAAACACAATCCGGTCCTTCGAAGAAAAGGAAAGGATCGTCCCAGTGGTATCTCCTCGAATCCGACTTGAGTCGGTCAATGCTTCTCCTAGTCCAACCATGAGGAACTTGCTTGGAGACAAGATAGTTCACCATGTTGGCATACCACGGGAGTGATTCAATAACACAAATTGACTCGTCTGGGAGGTCTCTCTAATCTGCTCATGATCATGAGAATCCTTAAGTTCAATCCAAGAAAGGTGATTAGCCACAACATTCTTCACTCCAGGTTTATCTTTTATCTCCAAATCAAATTCCTGGAGGAGTAAAATCTACCTAAGAAGACGTGCCTTCGCGTCCTTCTTTTCCATTAAGTATCGAATGGTTGTATGATCAGTGTAGATTGTCACCTTAGAGCCCAAAATATATGATCTGAACTTCTCGAGGGCCCATACTACCGCGAGCATTTCCTTTTCGGTCACTGTGTAATTCTTCTGTGTAGGATCTAATACTTTGCTCGCATAGTGAATCGCAAATGGAATCCCCTCTCGCCATTGTCCTAACACAGCTCCTATAGCAAAATCTGAAGCGTCAGTCATGATCTCAAAGGGGAGAGACCAGACAGGAGCTTGTAGGATAGGCGAGGCACAAATCTTCCTCTTCAAGAGCTCAAAGGCCTCCAGACACCTGTGATATACAACGAACTCTGTGTCCTTCCCTAAGAGCTCAATCAGTGGGCGGGCGATCTTTGAAAAATCCTGAATGGATCTCCTATAGAATCCAACATGCCCTAAGAATGTCCGCACTGACTTAACGTTGGTAGGTGGATCGAGTTTCTTATCACCTCCACCTTGGCAGGGTCAACCTCCATTCCCCTTTTGGAGATCACATGCCCCAACACGATACCCTCCGTCACCATAAAGTAACTCTTCTCCCAGAAGAGTACCAGATTCACCTCTCTACACCTCGTGAGGACTCGGTCCAAGTGCGCTAAATATGTACCAAACGAATCACCATGGACCGAGAAGTCATCCATGAACACTTCCAGGAAATCTCCCACCATCTCGGCAAATATGGATATCATGCACCGTTGAAATGTGCCCGGGGCATTCCAGAGCCCTAATGGCATGCGCCTGAAAGCATAAGTACCGAATGGACATGTGAATGTGGTTTTTTCCTGGTCCTCAGGGGCTATGGCCACCTGCTTGTAGCCTGAGTACCCATCAAGAAAACAGAAGAACTCTTTCCATGCGAGTCTCTCCAAGATCGGATCAATAAAAGGCAAGGGAAAGTGATCTTTCTTGGTCGCGTCATTCAAGCGCATGTAGTCGACACAAACGCGCCACGACGTGGGTACTCGTGTCGCGATCTCTACCCCCTCCTCATTGGTGACCATCTGAATTCCCGACTTCTTCGGGACAACATGAAGCAGGGCCACCCACTTGGAGTCAGAAATAGGGTATATAAACCCTGCTTTGCACCATTTCTCAATCTCTTTCTTCACTACTTCCCGTAGATTGGGGTTAAGTCTCCTTTGGAACTCACGAGAAGGTATTACATTTTCCTCAGTAAAAATGTGGTGCGAGCAGAGAGCAGGGTTGATACCCAAAAGATCAGACACTGTCCAGCCTATTGCTTTGCGGTTCCTCTATAAGACTTCTAACAACCTAGACTTATGTTCTAAAGTCAAGTCTGAGCTAATGATGATAGGATATCTCTCTTTGGATCCCGCAAGAAAGGCATACTTGAGTGTAGGAGGTAGTGATTTCAGTTCTGGCAATGTGGCATCATCAATCAAATCTGGCTGAACTGAATTTGAATATGGTTCCGTGTTGCATGAAGGTGGGATAAGCTGACTAGTACTCGCCACCAAATCAGAAGTAAGGGGAGTCAGATCGCCAAAAAATTGCGGTAGTTCGGCCAAAGCCGCGTCCGACTCATCATCTATGTCCCATGATCTTTCCGAAGAAACTGACAGATCCTGATGATCTCTATGTCATCATGGTGATAGGTAGATGCATCTCTCACAAGATCAGACAACACCTAGCAAACTGCATCATCCACTATGCACGTTCCAGATGAAAGGGACTCGCTCTGTCCTGAAGGAATCTGTCCCCAAATCCCAACTCTGCTAATCATACTACAATCTACCTCTAAAGATGAGTACTCTGTGCTACTCTCTGAATCGGGTCGCTGACACTTGGTTTGCTTCATCTCAAGGTTCACTTCTCCGCCTGGAGAACGGAACTTCATCATTCCAGTACCATAATTGAAAGATGCGCATGCGGTCCTAAGGAAGGGCCATCCGAGAATGATCTGAGATTCTCTCCAATGATAGGGGGTCTCCATGTCCAAGACTGTGAAGTCAACCTGATAGTTCTGCCCCTCTATCGAGATAACTACATTCTTCACTTCTCCCTTAGGTCTCTTCACTGAACGATCTGCGAATTGGAGTAAAGCTCTAGATTTGCGAAGTGGTCCCAACTCCAATTTCTGATATAAGGCTAAGGGAAGTAAGTTGATCGAAGAACCGTTATCCAAGAGTGTGCGTGCAAACGCAATGTCGTCAATACGACTCTCTACATAGTGAGCACCCATGTCTCTCTTTTTCCTTGGCAAAGTCTGATTCTTGAGATAATAGGTTGTGGCTACTGATAAGACATGCGTCTTTATATTTCGATTATCTTTCTTTCTGCTAACCCTTGTAGGTGTACATCTCACCTTAAGGTATTTTTGAAATGCAGGATGGGTAGCCACATATTCATCAAATGGCACCTTTACAGTGATGTTTTCTTTACAAAACCGTGCCATATCGGGATCATCTTTCCGAATCTTTTTGATGCACTTTCCTGTTGTAAGAGCACGGGGGAAAGGGATTGAAGCTAGGGAAACAGAGGGTGAAGAATCTGAATCATGAACTAAAAGATCATTCTTGGCATTAACTGAAACAGAGTTCTTCATACAAGAATTTTTTTGATGTAACATGGAATCGAAATCTAAACTATCTACTATAGGTTTTGGAATAGAAGCTGGAGTGGTATCCGCCACAACCGGAGATGCAAGGTCCTCCGTAGAATCAGAAGTGTATCCATGCTGTCGATGCTGCATATGCGCTCTCCTCCTCCTCTCGGCTCCCTGAGTAGAAATCCTCGAATGATGTTGAAGGGGCTCCGAAATATGATGCCTCTCCTCCTCGTCCTCTAAAGACTCTTCATGTAGAGCTCCAGAGATGTCCCTCCTCGTGTCCCTCGCCCGGTCAGGTACGGTCACGGTCCTTCCGCTCTTGAGTGACATGTGGTTAGCCTCGTCACAAGAAAGAAACTCATGTTTAGATCTAGGAGATGCTAAATAGTATACCTGACCAAAGTGTTGCTGAGAACTAGATCGGTTTAGGCTATTGGGGTAAGATTGAACTTGGGCTGGGATAGAGGTAGAGGGTGCAATCTGCTCGTCTCGCCGTCTGGACAGGCGGCTGACATCCACCCATAAGTCATGAATCTCGTTCCTGTAGAAACGTAGCTCGTCGAGTATCTGCTGCTGAATATCCACGGGACTAAACGAAGAAGGAAGTGGATAAGACTGGGAAGAAGAATGAGAAGACTGGCCCTGCTGGCCAGGATGCTGCCTTTGCTGCTGCTGCTGGGGTTGCGGGCCCTGCTGTCCCGCCTGGTAATGGCCTTGTCGGCCATACTGCTGGTACTGCTGCCTCTGCTGCTGGGGTGGTTGGAATCCAGGGCTCTGCTGTGAAGGAGGTGGTGCGGAGGTGATTGCGGTGTTGTGAAAGGTCAGGGGACGCTGATAAGTCTGTCGGTCTCCCGTACTTCCCTGTCTGGCAGGGTCCTGAGTGTACCATATCCCATTCACCTCCCAAATCGGTGGAGGCTCCTCCTGAACTATCTCTGCTAATGGAGGTGGATGCTGGAAAGAGTGGGTGTAGGATTGGTCATGCTCCCACGGCTGGGGTTGCCCTGACACCAACTGCTCCTGAATATGGTGAACTCGATATACGGGAGCAGAGGGTGCAGTCACGGCAGGTATCTTTATCTTAGATACCCTATCAGTTAACTCCTCCATTTGTTTTGGAATCTTGGAGACGCTCCGGTCCAATTCATCAATTCTCCTGTCAATCCTCTCGACTACAGTAAGCTTGTCAGCAAGGAGTCCCATGCTAGGGATCACGTCCTGAGAGAGATCGACTACAGCTGATTTTCCCCCTCTAAATGAGAGTGAACTGGGGGACGGTGTATAGGCCCTGCTGGCCATCTGTGAGCGGCTAGTTTCAACCATCTGCTCGAATACCCTCCAGACGGTATCCGCTCCTCGTGATGTATATCTGCCTCCATAGGCAGCGCTCACTAAACCCTGCATCTCAGGGTTGAGACCAGTAAAGAATGACTGGACCAAGATAATGTCATCTAGTCCATGACAGGGACACTTCTGCAGGATGTCCTTGAATCTTTCCCAAGCATCACAAAAGACTTCATTGGGTAATTGGGAAAAACTTGTAATACGCGTCCTCATCATGTTAGTCTACTCAATGGGTAGAACTTCTTCAGAAATAGGTCCTTAAACTGGGCATAAGTAGTGATTGTAACTCCCAAGTTCTTTACCAAGTAGTCGGCTTTGCCACCCAAGGTAAATGGAAGGGCTTTGAGCCTAATATAATCCTGGCTAACATTATTATGTTTGAGGTTAGCACAGATGAGCTCAAATCCCTTGGAAATACATATGGATCCTCAGATGCATTCCCATCAAAATATGGCAGCAGGTTCAGAAAGTGCGGCTTCAACTCAAAATCAACGGTGGGTTCTGCCGGACTCAAGTAGTTATGAATTTGATATTGTCCGGGGTTGTACGCCGCATCCTTTGGTGGTTCGACCCCAACATTTAGTTGTCTTAGATGAGCTCGGAGTAGCGTGTGTTGCTGCTCAGATGCAGCTACAGCTAATCTGGCTAATATCATTCTCAATGGGTCTTCATGGTTCTCTTCTTCCTCTTCTTTCTTCTTTGGAGGCATTTTTCTTGAATCTTCTTTATGGCCTGAATCAGCAAGGTGTTCTTGATTAGAAGAGGATTTATGAATCAAGATATTCTCACCGAGGCGAAGGTCTTCCTCGGTGAGGAGGGAAGAGAGAAATGGAATGGTTTGAGAGTAACCATCCCAAGAGTGGGTGATCCTGGGCTCAAGAGGGTCATGAGTCCAGGTTGGTCCAAGTTGCGCATGGACCTGTGAAGACATACTTCTTGAAGGGTTCAACGAGAGATTCGCAAAGTCAGAATAAATATCCCCCCAATCAGTCATCTTTGATGTCAAAAGAACCAATTCGAACATGATAGTCAATGAGGCGTTAGTTCTACGGTGCACGTAAATGTGCGGAGTGAACTCACACAATACAAACATAATTCAAACCCTCAATTTCACCAACTCAACACGTGATGGTCGTAAGAGTTCGGCCGAATTATCTGGTCAATTCTAGTTGGTGAGAATACAATCTTGGAAAGATTAACGAGCTGTTAGGTTCCCGTATTTTCCTACAGACTGGCCCGGTTCTTACAACTAGTTTGACCTACTTTCAGCCAGTATAGGAGTAAGTACGGACCATATAAATACGGGTACCCGTTCCTTGAGGACTAAGGCATCCTCTAAACCTCCCACTCTACTAAGGAAGTCCGGACCGTTTACCGGCTACCCGTGTTCCTCACTGAAGAGTAGCTAATCGCCTAAAAATAAAAACCAGTAGTAAGTAAGAAATCCAAGCTTGGCTCTATCCTAGGGTCATCTCTATCTCACTTGCAAGTAAAACAAACAATGAGGGCTTTATGCACCCGAGAACAAGGGTTCTTATTATTATAATTATTTAATCGACCTGCTCAATTCAGTCTCAATTTTAAAGTTAGGTTATCACTTGAAATTTATATGAACACACAAGCACGTCTACCGTTCAGTTCCAATTTCCTTTTGACATTAAGTTGTAAAACAAGAGGGGAATCGGAAATCAGAATGCAAATGAGAAACTATGATGCATGCTCAGAAGAAGGTATACTTACAGTGAATCCCAGCACTCTCCATGCGTTATGCAAAACTAAATTTGTAAATATTACACTAAATGCATGCAGATCGTGAAAACCGCACCTAAACAATATACTATTAGCGGGGAAGAATTGATTTGATTTGAGCTAAGTAGTACGTGTCTATGTGCGTCTCATTATGAATCTTATAAGATAAGTGAATCTTTTAAGATATGTGTGGCCTAATTTACAATGGACACAAACAAATTTGATGCTATACTACGGTGTGCCTAATCCTTAATTTCGCCACTCAAGTCAAGCCACACCCTCACCGGAGAGTGAAACAGGTCTCGACACACCACAAATAATGTCCAAGTCTTTTTTACACTCGCGAGCTCTCAAACAAGAGTCGCTGTAAAGAAGGAAACTACCTAAATAATTACAACACAATAATTACAAAAATTTACAAAATTTCTCTCAAAAAATAAATTACTTTTCCTCGCTCTTCAGCAGTCAACGTGCGTCACGTCCGTCGACCTCCGATGCACTCCAAGTCCACCGGGCCCTCGCAAGGAAAATAAGATTTATGTTAGAGAGATAAAAACAAAATATATACAAAAATGTGAAGAGAAAAAAATGAGAGGAAAATGGATTAATTACAAGTGGCTCAGGGGCCAGACTACCCGAGTAGAGAAAATCTAAATCTAATTTTCTAAATTAATCCCCAAGCAGTTTGCCTCCCCGATAACGGCGCCATCTGACGAGTCTCTAAATACGATGTTTTAATTTGTGTTCGTTGTAATACGTGTACTTAGCGAATCAATCAGAACCGAGAGAAGATCTCCATGAAGAGTGTCTCGGCTTTAATTTATATCTCGGGAAAGTCCAGGGTCGAACACAAGGAGGCAAAGTAACAACTTGGGGTTAGCTCAAAAATTAAGATTTAGGTTTTCAAACGGTATTTTTTTATATTTTTTTAATGCAAAATACAAATGTAAATGCAAATGTAGATGAATTAAAACACTAAGAAATTTCACAACTTAGCCAATTAATTTTAATGTCAAATCAGTCCAATTTAGCAAAATTGTATTTTTCCTAGAATCCTAATCCAATGATGAATGAAAGACTTTTTTTGGAATTTTATGGGTTAAAATGCAACAACTAAAAATGCACACTTTTTAAGGGTTTTTTCATAAATTTTCACACAAATAGTAAGCAAAATTATGAAAAAATTACTGGAATAAAAACATGATGAAATGAGACTACAGTAATATTTTTTGATTTTTTTTACAAAATATGAATTTTTTACGGATTTTTTACTGGAAACAGAGTGACAATGAGTAATTAATTCCTAAAAAATCCATAATTGCAAATTATCCAGAGTGTGAATTATCATAAATAGATATTTATACAAGAAATACAGAAGAGTTGAAATTTTGCAAAAATATAATGTGTGGATTTAATTAAAAATCATTTACTAAAATCACTCTATGATTTATTTCAGGCACAAGACAACTCCAATGACGGTGAAATTTGGATAAAATCTCAATTACTTATCAAGGCATCATATATAATTTTTGTGGAATTTTTAGAGCAACTATGTGTTACATATGAATTTAATAGCACGGAATGGGTAAAATATGTAATATTTCAATTAGACAATTTTAATTAATTGCTCAACAACCATAAAAATATCTAAAAAATCACTTGGTAGAAAACTAGTTGCTCAACATCAAGACATTTTTCATTGAATAAAATGACACGAAAATGATGTCCAAATCAACGTATAAATACATGGTTGTTCGTGCAAAACAGAAATTGAAAAGACAACTTAAACTTATGCACAGGGACTAAACCGCAATTACAAATACTATGAAGGAATCTTTTACAATATTTACAAAATAAAAAAATAAAGTAAAAAAGGCCTTCTTCCTCGCTTAGGTGGAGATGGACCCAAAGGCGGAGGGCGGCGGCGGCAGCTCGCGTGCGTGGCGGGCGGCTCAGGGGTGGGCGCAGTGACGCGGTGGCGGAGAGCGCGGTGGCGATGTGGTGAGGGGGGTTCTGCACGGGTGGCCGCGGCTGCTGGCGCAGCTCGCGCGCGACCGCACGAGGAGGGGCTGTGCAGAGGAGACGCGGCGTTCGTCGCGTGGCTGCGGCTGGGAGTTGGCTGCTGGTCGGCGGCTGGAAAGGGGAGAGGGCGGCGGTGCTGGGCTGTTGTTCCCCTCCTCCGTGTTTTTTTTTTATTTTTTTTTATTTTTTGATTTTTTTAAATTTTTTTAGTGCTGGAACTGTAACAATTTTTTGTTTTAAATTTTTATTTTTTTAATTTTGTTTAAACAGGAAATGCAAATGTTATGGAAAGAAAAAAATGATTTGTGAAGGTGGTAATGGAGGTATGATGAGGATGACAAAATGTGGGTATATGGATGGTAATGTGATGTGCTTAAAATATGAGAAAATACAACGATGACAAAATGAAGGGAAAATTACCTACGATGGAGACGGTCACAAAATACGTGCTTTAATTTTTGTTCGTTGTAGTACGTGTACTTAGCGATTCAGTCAGAACCGAGAGAAGATCTCCGTGAAGAGTGTCTCGGCTTAATTTATATCCCGGGCAAGTCCGGGGTCGAACACAAGGAGGCAGAAGAATAACTTGGATTTAATTTGAAAATTTAGATCTAGATTTCAAATGGGATTTTTTGTATTTTTTTAATGCAAAAACAAAGGTGAAAGGCAAATGTGGATGAATTAAAACACTAAGAATTCACACAACTTAGCCAAATTAATTTTAATGAGAAATTAATCCAATTTAGCCAAATTATATTTTTCCTAAAATTTTAATCCAGTGATGAATGCAAGACACATTTTTTGGAATTTTAGGAATTAAAACGCAACAATGAATAATGCACACTTTTTATGGGTATTTTCGCAATTTTTCACACAAACAGTATGCAAAAATGATGAAAAATTTACTGGAATGAAAATATAATGCAAGGAAGCTACAGTAATACTTTTGGAATTTTTTTGACAAAATATGAATTTTTTATGGATTTTTTATTAAAAATAGAGTGGTAGTGAGTAAATATTTTTTAATAAATCCATAATATCAAATTAATCAGAGTGCAAATTATCCCAAAAAGGTATTTTCATATAGAATCCAGAAGACTTGAAATTTCACAAAAATGATGTACGCGGATTTAATTAAAAATCAAATATCAATTTCACTCTATGATTTATTTCAGGCACAAGACAACTCCACTTTGGATGAAATTTAGACAGTAATTCAAACGTATTTAAAGGCATCATTTCAAATTTTTGTAGAATTTTTAGAGCAACAATGAGTCTGATATGAATTTAATAGCACAGAATGGGTAAAATATGCAGAATTTCAGTTAGACAACTTTAGTTAATTACCCATTTATCACAAAAATATAAATAAATATTCAGATGATAGAGACTAAGTTGCTCGACACAATGACATTTTTTTCATAAAATGATGCTCAATTGAGGTCCAAATTAAAATGAAAACACAAGGTTATCCATACAAAATAGAAATGAGCTTAAACAATAAAAACTATGAACAAGGACACTTTTGTAATAAGAGAAATGTAAAAGGAAAACTTGCAATTTTTACAAATAAAAAATGAAGGACCTTCTTCTCCAAGAGGAACCCAACGGCAGAGGTGGGGGTCGACGATGGGTTGCAGGCAGCCGGCGTGGCGGAAGGCGGGGTCGACGGCGGCGGCGGTGGAGCGGTGAGATCGGCGGAGAGGACGGGGGGCTCGGCCGCGCACTGCGGAGCTGGGGACGGCGCGGGTCTCCCGCGTGGCTGCGTGGCCTGGAGGTGGGCCACGGCGTGGCAGCGCCGCTGGGCGCGAACGGCGAAGGTCGGCGGCTGGGGGGAGGCACCGCAGTGCGCCACGGAGAGGTGGTTGTTGGAGAGGACGGGGGTCGCCGTGCGGCGGTGCTATGGAGAGATGGCGGGCGGCGGCGGTGGGAACTCCCCACCGCCGCTGCATTTCTTTTTATATATATATATATATTTAAGATTTTTTAGTGTTGTGATGGAAAATGTTTTTTAATTAATTTTTTTTATTTTTTTAACACATAATGCACATGAATAAAAATTAATGATGGTATATGGTGGGAGGATGAAAATGGTGGTGGATGTGATGTGATAAGAACAAATGGAGGGAAGTGGTGGTATGATGTGCTACAAAACAAACAAAATGACAAGATTAAAAAAATGAGAAGAAAAATTACCTATGATGGAGACGGTCACCTTTGTTGTGCTTACGAGAAGCACAGTCCTCGCTCGAATCGTCGGCGAGCGATGAGCTCGAGCAGTACGCGGATGCGGCTGCAATGTTGGCCAAAAAAATCAACGGATCTCATCGGAGAGAGGGTTGTCGTCGCTCGATCGCGGTTGTGTCGCTGTCACCGATTCAACTCTGGAAACTAGGCTCTCCTCACATAAAGATGGATCAAAAGCAAAAATGAGGAGAATGAGATGTATATAAAGAGGAATAAATGAGAGGTTATTAAAGTGGTGGAGTTGAATGGGAGGTTGTATTATTAATGGAGTTGAATGGGAAGTTGGAAAAAAATGGTGGAATAATGGAGTTGAATTGGTGGTTATTGTAGAGAATGGAAATTAAATAATAAATAAAGTCGGTTACTTTAAATACAACAAAAATAAAGAAGGAAACAAATAGTGGTGAATTTACAAGTGAATACATACAACATGTACATTTTTTGTTTGCTTTTCTAATATGTAATTTTTTTATCTTTTTAAAATGATATATTTACAACGAAAAAATACAATAAAATACTATAATTAAAATACAATACAACAATGATTTTTTTGGATTTTTATGTAATTGAGAAAGATAAAATAAAAAAATGAGGAAAGAATGAATATGTAGAAAAATATACAATGTACAACAGGTCCCAAAATCCAACTTTTGCAAAGGAGCTCCGATTCTAATGAAACCACTTTCATTGGATAGATAATTTTCTAACTTTAACTTTAAAAGTGAGTTTGGTGAATTTGGAGTTCATATGGAGCGGGAACTTGGCATGGAAGTTGGACTTTATGGCTTTTTGTCTTTAGGATCAAGGAGCATTTATTTAAGATAAAATTTGTTTTGTATTTTTGTATTTTTATATATATTTTTATAAACAAGTTAGAGAAAGAATTAGTTAAAAAGGAGTTGAAATAAAATTATTAAAAAAACATGAAGTTTTTGGGCTATTTACAGGTGAAAAAACTCCTTTAATTTTGCGGCTTTTTATTGTTAATTTATTTTGTGCAATCTATTACACAATAATTAGTGTGTTTTTTTACAAGAGTCATTTTGTTAATTTATTGATTTTATAGACATTCATTAGGGAATTTACTCGTGGATTTTGCTAAGATCAAGATATTGAGATGATGAATCGTGGATTCATCAAGGAGATGAAAAGCAATCTATAAAAAACCACAAATCTTGAATATTGTGGAATAATTTTTACTTGATAAGTCTACAAAGGTCAAACAACTGTAACAACGTATTTTCTAGTTGTACGATTTTAGATTAATTAAAGTAATTAAGTAATCGCTAAGTTAATCTCTATGTTAAGAAATAAAGTGAAAATAAAAGAAATGCAATGAAAAATGTGAGTAGAGAAGCAAGATGAAGCACACATTCTGTGATTAGATCTTTTAAATCCTCGATTCAAATAATTAATTGATCCTCAAACAAAATCATAGATCAAAATAAATTCAGGAAAGATATTCACAAAATCCAAATTGTTGGTTATTTGATCAATAATTAATAATCTAACAAGCTCAGGGATCAATAATATATTATCAAGATATTCTATCCCGCTTCCCCTATAATTTATTCCTCAAATAAATAATTCGTAATCATAAAAATTATGAGGGAGATTAAATTGATTCCTCCACCTCAATTGAGCTCAATTAAAACCCTAACCCTAATTATCATAGATCTCAGATATATTCTAAGAGGGATCATCAAAACCTCAACATAACCGATCCAAGAATTTAATCATAAAAATGATCATGCATTTACCCTGCAAAGATTTCTTCTTCAATGGAAAAGATTAATTATTATTAGAGAATTAATCGGATTAAAAATCCTCGCAATAGAGTCCCTGCAGATTAAGTTGAATCTTTCCCGAGGTTAAATATCACATAAATGTCAAAAACCAACCTCCATAGATAAAACTAGATCTTCAAATAATAATCAATATATATCAAAGTTTAATCTGTCCACAAGTTATGAAAAATGATTTATCACGAAATACGCTTAAAAATGACATATTGTACACTAAAAACGGAGTCTGTATGAGAACGTTGTGCTAAAGTGAATTTTCAAGGACTAAACTGCAATAAAAATAAATACTTTCTTCTCCAAACAGTCCCTAGAAGGACTTATATGTAATTTAAGAAAATTGGAGGGATCCTTATGTAAATTGCCCGCGAGCGCATGAGCAGGGCATGTGCTCTGGACGGCGGGGCTTCCTTGCAATTTCTTAAAAGTGGAGGGCACGGAAGCAATTATCCCTACTTTGCATGTGCGGGTCACGTGCTCTGTCAGGGTCGGCGGATGAGGCGGAGGCTCGTTGCACCGAGCCTGAGGCTCGGATGGCGAGGCTTAGATGTGGTCCCAAGGGGCACGTAGCATGTGATGTAGAGGCTCGATGGCCCCGAGCTTCCATGTGGCAGCGAGGCGAGGCGACCTGGGATGTGGAGCGAGGCGATGTGGCAGCCTGGGAGCAATCGGATCAAGGCCTTGTGCTCGATCCAATGGCGGGCGATCATCGACGGTGATCGAGGGGCAGAGAGAGGGCAAGCGGTGGGCAGCGATGCTCGCGATGGAGATGCGAAGGGTGGATGAGCACGGTGGAGAAGACCGGTTGAGGCAGTGAAGTGATTATCGATCGAGAGCAGTAGCAATCGTCGATGGTAATGGAGCTGCAACAGTTGGCCCCCATGGGCGAGGGTGCGGTGGAGGGAGGAATAGGAAGCGAGTGGCGAAGGGCATAGGAGGTTGAGTGCGGGCGGTGGAGCGATGGAAGAGAAGCAAAGAAGGGGAGCGGAGCTCTGACCTTCGCAAGGTCGGAAGTGAGAAGGGGTCGGAGGAGCGGTTATCGGTGGTGGAGAGGAGAGTGATGACGGAGACAAACAGAGGAGGATCAGAGGAATAAGAAAAGAAAAGGGCTCACCTGAGGGAGGTTCATGATGGAGAGGAGCTGGAGGTGGAGATGGGCAGAGTAGTTCGCTTGGGAATGGGGAGCTCAAGCCTTCAGGTGAGTCGTTGCTCGAAGAACTTCGTCGAGGAGGAAGCTCTGAGCTCCTGCTGCTTGGTCAGGGAAGCAGCTTACTCGGTGGGGAAGAAGGTCGAGGATATCACCGTACTTACAGTCCTCATCGTTGCTTTATCTATGTGCCTCTTCCTCTGTCACCAGAGAGGAAGACCTGGATGGAGGTATGAAGTATCGAAGTGGTGGATACGGAGGACAGTGGGGGCGATAAGGAGTTTATAGGGGAGAGGTTGTAGACGTTACGCGGAGTGGGTAGTGGAGGCGTAATGGCCGGAGAGGGAGGTGGACGTTATAGGAAAGGGAGGAGACTAAGGCGTCGGACATTGTGGGTGGAGGGGAGGGGAAGGGCACATGGCGTAGCACGTGCAGGCAGAGGGAAAGGTGGCACGTGTCGCGCACGTGTTGCGAGAGAGAAGGGGATGAGGAAGGGGTCAGGTGTTGCGCACATGACCAGTGAAGAGAGAGGAGAAGAGAGGGGAACGAGAGAGAGAGATATATAAAGGAATAAAAATGAAAGTTAAATAAAAAAATTATATAATATATAAAAATAATAAATAAAGAGTAAAATAAAATTAAAATTAAAATAAATTCGAAAAAAACAGTAAATGAAGTCAGATCAAAAAGTGTCAATACGAAAGTTGTTCGCCTTAACTAGATCTACAACTTTCGTAAAAGACCCAAAATCAAAAGAGGTCAATTGTACAAAAGTATTTTTGAAGGTACTCTATATATAATAAAATATCACATTTTTTGTTTTGTGATTTTTTTGCATTTTTAATTTGATTTTAATTAGTGAATTAATGTATATACAATATATACATAATTAATCTAATTTTTATAGATTTTTTATAGGTTAGAAAAAGGCAAAATAAAAATATCAAAGATAAAATATGCACAAAATATATAATATCAGAATTTTGTATTTTCTCTTCTGATTTAATGGGTTTTAATTTTTTATGCCAAGTTAGTTAATGAATTAAAGAAAATAATAAAGAAAGAATTATGTCAAATACTTTATTTTTGTACATAAAATAATAAGCTAAATCAAGGTAAAAACACATACTATTTAATTGCAGATTTTAACCCTAAATTTAACACTATTACTGAGTGGTAATTATTAATTAATACAAATTAATGAGATTAATTAGTGATTTATAAAGGGGATTTTGCTAAAATAATCATATAGAGTAAATAAAACATGGATTCATCACACCCCTATACTTTGCTTTTTTGCTTGTCCCTAAGAAAATTTTAGCGAATTAGAAGGTTGAATCCATGACTGTGCATGTGCAAATTTCAAGACTTGTCTCATGAAGAATATTTGGTTTTAGTGGTCCTAAAATTATACGCTCAACTAGGCTTTAGTCAAAAGGAATCCAACTCCTCTAATTATCACTCTCTGTTTTTACATATAGCATAAGAGATATGACATTTAGTGTGTACTGCAATTATGAGAGTCGAGTCGAAACGTCATTCAAAGTCTTGATCCAAGAGACTCTCCTCAAGATCTAATCCTCAACACTATGGATTAAATTAGCTCTTTCATTCAATATACCATCTCAGTAGTTGTCAGACTTGAAAATGTAGATGATAGGCCAGATGATGGAGGGCTTAGGTTTGTGTAATTTCTTCTCTCCCTCAAATTGGAACATGGGTCCTCTTGAGTGCCTTATTACTCAACACATATATTTTTGGTTTGCTGATCAATGTGTCCGTTAAGAGATGTTGAGTCATTTGTACTTCTTTTCTTGGGAGAACACCATGGTATGTCTTCTTTAAGTATCTAATATACTTACATCCAGACTTGTATCGCTTACGATGCAGAGCCCTTTTGATGGCTCAACTGATGGTCCTAATTAGCTCTGGTCTAAATGGACACTTTGAAATGGTTGGGGGTGCTTGCGTCTCCTTGAAGCTCTTTGAGGTTGATTTGTAATTGAGATCTCTTCTTCATTCATCAAATTTTTGTTTTTTTGTTTTTTGGGCAGGCTATCTCCACTACTTTTACCAAGTTGGGGAACACTGATCAACAATTATTTAATTTCATCAAACCCTGACACATAGGTCAGTATCAAAAGATAGCATGCGAACTTATTCGCATACAGGCTAGGGTTTGCAGACACTCAGGATTCATGAAGCTTTCATCGACTTTATCAAATCCTCGAGTATCATAAAATCAGGTCTAGACTCAAATCTCAAGTTCCAGTCCCTCAAGTGAAACTCAACTCATCTCATCATTCATGCAGTTGTGAAAGTGATGTGTTGGTCATATTCTTTGAAGGTAGAGATCAAGAGTGCAATACAACGCTCATATCTTTCAAATATAGGAAATTGTGGATTATTAAGTCTCTAACCATAATGACTAAAGTCGGTTACTCTGAATCAAAGGTCCTCAAAAACTCGAGTTTCTTTCATTCCTCAAGTCTTGAGTGATAGTGAAAATGTCAGGGATAAAACCTTAAGTTAGTTTTATTTTGTTTAGTTTTATTTTGTTTTTTGTTATACCCCTAATTTTGTAAATAGGTTTTATTTACACAAAGAAATTAGTATAATATACATAATATACACAACTTATATCCTTACCTGATTTTTGATGAAAATAATTAAAGTATGAGTTGTGGATAAAGTATATATAATATAATATACACACCCCCATATACTTAGCTAGTGCTATGTCCTCATGGCACATAGTGAAATGTAGACATAGCTCGTACTAAGCATAGTTGACTGAAAAGAAAAGGAAGTTGACTCGTCCCCCTGTACTTAGTCTTTTGAGGACCTAAGCATAGCCGAAGAGCAAGCAATGGGACGATCGAGGGTGAGAAGGAAAGAATAAAAGTGGTGTATACACAATGATACCGATCCTCCCATACTTAGGCTCAGTTCAGTCTATGTATGATATGATAATTACAAGCGGGGGATCGAGTAGATTTATGGATGTACAAGGTAAAGGAGGTTTGCAATGAGCCTTCTTATGGGAGTGTGGTGGTAGATAGTATGGAGATGTAAATGGTGGTGAAGAGGGGGAGGATGATGAGGTCCAGCCATTGTCAGAGTCATCCTCAGAAGAATAATAGTCACATACAGATGATCTTTAACTATTGTCAACAAGATGTAAATGACCTTTGATCATAGCTACACTTATTGTACTTACCTAATGAATCACTTCAGGACCATACAAGGATTCTTCATAAATCACATGGTTTCTAAGGTCAAAGGTGACTTCCTTGGTCGGTTTGTTTCTGTACGAAGCATCGGGAGGAGAATGATTAGAGTCCTTCTCCCTATCATGAGTAATCGGTGTAGCTTTTATGAGTTCCTCGTCAGATGAATCTCTGTAAAAATCGACCAATTCTTGTAGGGTGATAACACGCTTCGGGTGAGGGAGCTTGTTCCTGGTGTCAGTATACGTGATGGATGGGGAGGAAGATGTCACCTTCTGATATCCACGAGTGTTGGTGACATAAAAGGTTTCCTCAATCATTCGAGTCGGCTCCTTGTATGGTTCAAGTATTTTATGAATTACCGTTGACTCAAAAGTTGGACCACTTAAATAATCATGATGATCTTCATACACATGGTCTAAATCCTCATAAGCTCTTGAATATTGTTTCCTCCTAGGAATAATATTAGGGTGGGAGGTGTGATGAGAATCAAATGTCAATCCAGCAATAGGTCTCTCAGGTGTCTCTCCTAGGATTTGTGTTTGTGTTTCATGAGGAGAGGTCCGATCGTGTGAAGTGCTCTTGTCATGCTCATGGTTATCGGTTGATGGTTGGGTTGTCTCAGGGTCGGGCATGTCATTGAGGGCTTGTTCATTATTATCCGTGTTCGGGAATCTTATGTCATGAGTATCGACAATTGCCTTAGCTGAGGCTAGGAACGACTTTCTTAGGATGATAGGAGACTCAGACATTTCTCCGCGGTGCTCAATATTGAGGATAATAAAGTCAACTTTATGCTTGTCACCGCAGAACTTTACGATGAGAGAAACAATTCCTTGAGGTCTTTTGGTAGATCGCTCTGGCAGTTGAACAATCACCCTTGTCTTTTTGAGTTGTCCTATCTTGAGTTTATGAAAGACGGACTTTGGGAGGATGTTTAATGCGGAGTCACCATCCAACCGAACATGGGTGAATATGGAATCCTCAATCTCACATGTGATCCAAGTCAACCGCTTGACTTTGTAGCTTTTGATTTTATGATTCATCGCCAAAGAACTGGCCAAAGATATGACATGATATCCAGTCCTTGATCGTTTCTTGCCTAACTTTTTGGGTTCAATCGACTCTTTACAAATCTCTTAAGATCGGGCACGTATTTCATGCCCTAGATTAATGTAAGCTCTAAGATCAGGCTCCTGCAAAATGCTTCCATTTCAAAATTGTCCAATTTTTTTTGAATTTTCTTATTTTTCATTTTTTGATAATTTCGGTGTGATGGTCAATAGTTTGGTCAGAAGTCAGTGGTGGTTATGTCTGAGTATACGTCACATGATGGACTTGTGGTTCGCATGGCGGTGTCCTCACTTCTTCTTGATTCTTCATTGATTGGATGATATTATATACTTATTTAGTCAAAGCCTTTACTCTATGGTTGATCTGAGAAATATCATCCTCAAACATCTCATGACTTGGTGATGAATAATTATACTCCACATGATGTGACTATGGCATGTAGTTCTGAGAGGAGTAGTAATTATTCTTTGGAGTTGTAGTCTGGTCATGAGTTATATTTCCATGACTCTGGATTTCTCGTGGACTGTCGAAGGAAAAGTGATCATACTCAGGAAGAGAGTCAACCTGAATATGGGATGGAATGAAGAGTATTAGGACATGATCGTGTACGTTTGGCACACGGAGTCTGGGGGTGGAGAACAATGAACCGACATCAGCGCCTCAATCTTTGCCCGCGCTCCCATCCTAGCCGTTGGATCGTGAGATCCAACATCTAGATCATCATCCCTTACCTCCCAATGCCTCCTCCCAAGCGTTACACCTTGCTGCCCTTCGCCCACCTTCCATTTTTAGCTGGCACTCCAGCCACGCTCCTCCCATTCCAACAGCTCCTCCCCATAGTCGTTACCTCCCTCTTCCTCGCGCAGCCAGTAATGCCCCCGCCTTCACTCCTCCATCACTCCTTCAACCGTTTGAAACCCCCTTGCCACCTTGTAACACCCGGCCATCCTCTCCTATAAAAGTTGTCGCCCTGCCGCCAGTCACCTTTGTCCACAAATCCACAAGTTGAGGCCCAGCCTCTTTTGTCCCTCATGTGACAACGGAGGGCGAAATTGACGAGGCGGCGATGATCTTTATGCCCAGGTGTCGACCCAAGGTCTCCGACCATGTCGCGATGCCTCCGGCCCGCTGAGCACCAAGGACAGAGGCTGCCCTTTCCGTGCGATGACCCGAGGACCACCCAGGTCCTCAGCCCAAGCCGCTCTGATCATCTTTCTCTTCTACGATCTCCAGGTACTTCTTCCCCCTGGTTTTTCTTCATTTTTGTCTTAATTATCTCGTCGTACATGATGCTCCTTGCCACCAGCTGACCACCCATTAAGCTTCGCCTCATATCCACCACCTTCGCTGACCAACCCGTTCACCCTTCTCCTTCTCCAGAACCTCCATCGCCCCCACCCCCTTCTTCTCGGGCTCGACGGAGAAGGAGCACTTGGCCTCCGCCTCCTGTCGCTCCAAGGCCTTCCATTCACCTCACAACTTCATGCACATCATGCCTCGGCTATACTAACCATGCAGGTCTTCAATAGCCGGACATTGCGCCTCCTCGCCGGCCTCGAGCACCCACTCCGACTACCTGCCTTCGCCTTGACTTTCCAGACATCGATGGAGCTCCTCCGTCGTCCAAGCTTCAACTCCACGCCCTCACGAACCTTCCTCGACCATCAGGTGGGATTCCAGAGCATTGTGGAACTGAATGGAGGTCGCCGGAGCATAGCCTCCTCCAGCAACCTACGACGGACGAAGAAGATACATATATCGTATGATCGTTTCAATCGGACGGCCATGATGAAGCCACGTGGCCGGCCCTAGCTTCCTGTCGATCCTCTAGGCTCGGGTCCATTGAACCTCATGCCAAGCACCATAGCCACCCATGTGGACCCGAACCTACGACGAGCCCGAGCCTAGCCCCCTCACGTGCACTATGCGTGAGGGTTGGGAAATTTACACGAGGGAGCCTGGATACTTTTGGTATTTACACTTTGGTCCCCAGGCACGTTCGCCACGTACGTGCCTTGGTATTTTATAGGGATGCCCTCGCATGTTTCAGAAATTGCATTCTGAACGTTGCGTGCAATGGAAAATTACATAAGGGCCCAGGTGGTTTTTGTTAATTGCAAATAGGTCCCTCTAAGGAGCTATTTGGAATTATTTATCTCTTTATTTATTGCATTTTATTTACATTTATGCCCCTACATTATTTTCTTCATAACTTGAGCATTGTAGGTCCAAATTGCATGATTTTAGTGTCGTTTTTATCCTTGTTTCTTCATCTATCTTATGTCATGTTTAATTTTCTCATCTGACACCATTTGAAAAGAAGTGATTTTTTATTGTTAGATGATGTATCTTACTCAAATGCTTTGTCATAAAATAGATGCTTGCTCATGATGTTATGCTTAAAATGACTCTAATTTCAAACTATTTCAACCTTGTATTATTCTCGTGCATCACTCTAAATTGCATCGAAAAAAATCAACTAAAAATACATGCATCACTCTGCTTGCCTTGTATTGTGCATCTGCATGAAGACCTGAAATTGAGAGCGTATTCACGCATGCTCTCCATTGACCAAAATTCGATAAATCAATAGAGTAGCTCGTATCCCTGTGTTCGACCTTAGTAGACTTGCCAAGTATAAATTTTCCACAACATTCAAATGCGTGCGGTTTTTGATCGACCGAAATCTGTCTCCTATACTATAATTTTAGATAATTAAAGAGGTGATTTTCGAGATCATCACTAGTATGTGTGTAAGTACAGACCGTAGAATGGCTACCTGTATTACTTCAGGACAGTGCCTTACACGTTATCCTTTAACTACCCATCCTGCTAAGGGAGATCGTATTTCCCTCACTGAGATGTAGATAGTCGTTTCTAAATTCAGTAGTCAAAATAAGGCTCCCAAATTCTAGCTCTACTCTAACTGTGTGATTCTTTTCCTACAAACAATGAGTGGGTTTCTCTCCACCAGACACAAGGGTTAATTTTATGTCGACTCAATTGCAATCACCTTGATTAGCAGTCCTGATTTTAATTTAGAGTTGTCACTTAAGTCTTATGTGAGCACAGAAAAATCACGCCTAACGAGCAGTCCCAATTCCTTTACATCCTAAGTTGTAAAACTGTGGTAGAGAGAATCAAGAAAGTTGATGCAAGCATGAACTCAATGATGCATGCTAAGTAGAAGAGTCACCGTGATTCCTCACGTTCTTCATGCAAGATGCAATACAAGGAATTAAATTTTACACTAAATGATATGCACATATGAAAATGCCTTAAGTATATAGTTCTATTAGCAGTGAAGAATGTATTTAGAATTTGGCTAAGCCGAACGATCTTTAATGTGTATAGTTAATGAAAAATGTGTGGCCCAAAAAATTATGAGCACAATCAAGGATAAAAATTTTAAACTAGTATCTGTGCAACCAATTCCTATGCCACTCAAGTCGGGTCCCAACTGCATAGAATTGATTAAAATAGACCCAACACACCACAAAGAGTTCCGTCTAAATTATTACAAAAATCAGGGTTCAGAGAGGCTTTTTAAATGATGCGGAAATTTAAACCTAATCTAAGCTCTCTCTCACAACAATAAAATAAGAGTCTTCTTCGCATGGCCTTGATTTTTATCAAAAGAAATTTTTCTTTGAGTTATCTACAAAAAAAAGAAATTACAGTTAGTATCTGAAGTGAGAGAGAGAGAAATGCAAATAAAATGCAAAAAAAATGCAAAGCAAAAAGAAAATGAAAGAAAAAATGACAGGAAATTAAATTCACAAAATTTAATTACAAAAAATTATTTAAACCCCTAAAAATATGTCACCCCAACAACGGTGCCATTTGATGAACTGCTAAATTACCTCTTTAATAATCAATAATTGTAGTATAGGAGATGAAAATCGATCTATCAAAAACCACAAATCTTGAATATTGTGGAACAATTTTTACTTAGTAAATCTACCAAGGTCAAACACAGAGAACAATGTATTTTCTAGTTGCATGATTTTAGATTAATTAAAGTAATTAATTATTCGCTAAGTTAATCTCTGTGCCAAGAAATAAAGTAAAAATAAAAGAAATGCAATAAAGAAAATGTAAGCAGAGAAGCAAGATGAAGCACAGGATCTGTAATTAGATCTTTTAAATCCTCAATTCAAGTAACCAATTAATCCTCAAATAAAATCACAGATCAAAATAAATTCAGGAAAGATATTCACAAAATCCAAATTGCTCGCTATTTGATCAATAATTAATAATCTAACATGCTCAGATATCAATAATATGTTCTCAAGATATTCTAGGATGCTTTCTCTGTAATTTATTCCTCAAATACATAATTCTTAATCATAAAAATTATCAAGGAGATTAAATTTATTCCTCCACCTCAAATGAGCTCAATTAAAACCCTAATTATCATAGATCTCAGAGATATTCAAAGAGGGATAATCAAAACCTCAATATAGCAGATCCAAGAATTTAATCATAAAATATGGTCATACTTTTCCCTACAAAGATTAATTCTTCAATGGAAAAGATCAATTATCAGTAGAGAACTAATCGAAATAAAAATCCCCACAATAGAGCTCCTGTAGATTAAGTCGAATCTTTCTAAAGATTAAGTAGCACATAAATGTCAGAAACCAACTTGCATAGATCACATTAGATCCTCGAATAATAATCAATATAAACCAAGTCTATATGTCCATAAGTTATGAAGAATGATAGAGCACGGAATAGGCTTTAAAATGCCATATTGTACGCTAAAAATGGAGTTCATATGAGAAAGTTATGCTAAAGTGAACTTTCAGGGACTATACCGCAACCAAAATAAATACTTCCTTCTCTAATCTGTACCTAGAAGGACTTATCTGTAATTTAAGAAAACCAGAGGGATCCCTGTGTAAATTTCCCGCGCACGCATGCACAAGGCACGTGCTCTAGACGACGGGGCTTCCGTGTAATTTCTGAAAAGTGGAAGGCACGAGAGCAATTATCCCTGCTTTGTACATGCGGGTCATATGCTCCGTCAAGGTCAATGGACGAGGCGGAGGCTCGGGACACTAAGCCTGATGCTCGGATAATGAGGCTTAGCTGTGGTCCTAGGGCGGCACGTGACAAGCGATGTAAAGGCTCCGGTACCGAGCTTCCACGTGGCAGCAAGGCGAGGCGTGGCGACCCCAAGCCTCAAGGCGTGGAGGCAGGCGTGGATTGGGGCAACGTGGTAGCATGGGAGCCATGGGATCGAGGCCATACCCTCGATACGATGACGGATGATCATCGACAGTGATCGGGAGGTGGAGAGAGGGTGAGAGGCGTGTGGCTATGCTTGCGGTGGAGCTGTGAAGGGCGGCTAAGCACAGTGGAGATGACTGGCTGAGGCGGTGAAGCGGTCATTGGTTAAGGGCGGTGGCAGTCATCGAGGGTGATGGAGCTGTTGCAGTTGGCCTCCGCGGGCGAGAGTGTAGTGGAGGGCCGACAATGAGGCGAATGGTGAAGTGTGATGGAGGTTGAGTGCGGGCGGTGGAGCGATGGAAGAGGAGTGGAGAAGGTGAGCAGAACTCTGACCTTTGCAAGGTCAGAGATGAGCAGGGGTCAAAGGAGCGGTGATCGGTGGTGGAGAGGAGAGTGATGATGGAGACAAACAGAGGAGAAGCGGAGGAAGGAGAAAAGAAATAGAGTTCACTTGAGGGAGTTTTGCACCAGAGAGAAGCTGTATGTGGAGATAGGCGGAGTAGTTCGCCTCAGAATGGGGAGCTCAATGCTACGGGTCAGTCGTTGCTCGAAGAACTTTGGCGAGGGGCTCTGAGCTCCTGCTGCTTGGTCGGGGAAGTGGCTTACTCGACTGGGAAGAAGGTCGAGGATCTCACCATACTTACGATCCTTGTTGTTGCCTGATCTAAGTGCATCTTCCTCTGTAACTGGAGAGGAAGATCTGGATGGAGGTGTGAAGTATCGAAGTGGTGGATACAGAGGACGGTGGGGCGGCGAGGAGTTTATAGGGGGAGGTTGTAGACATTATGCGGAGGAGATGGTTGAGGCGTAACGGTTGGAGAAAGGGCAGCAGACGTTGCAGAAAAGGGAGGAGACAAAGGCGTCGGTCGTTGTAGGCGGAGGGGAGGGGAAGGGCGCACGTGCGCAGCACCTGCTGGCAGAGGGAAAGGTGGCACGTGTCGCGTACGTGCTACAAGAGAGAAGGAGAGGAGGAAGGGGTCACGTGCTGCGCACGTGACCGGTGAAGAGAGAGGAGAAGAGAGAGGAAAGGGAGAGAGAAATAAAGGAATAAAAAATGAAAGTTAAATAGATAAAATAAAAATAAAAATTTTAGAAAATAACTAATATTAAGAAATAATAATAATAAATAAGGAGTAAAATAAAATAAAAAAATAAATAAAGATAAAGATAAAAGAAAAATCGAAATGAAATAGTAAATGGGATCAAATCAAAAAGTGTCAACAAGAAAGTTGTTTGTCTCGATGAGATCTACAACTTTCGTGAAGGACCCAAAATCAAAAGAGGTCAATTATACAAAAAGTATTTTGGGAGGTACTCCGTATATAAAATACCACATTTTTTGTTTTGTGATTTTTTGCATTTTAATTTGATTTTAATTAGTGAATTAATTTATATACAATATATGCATAATTAATCTAATTTTTATGAAATTTTTATAGGTTAGAAAAAGGTAAATAAAAACGATAAAGATAAATATACAATGTTAGAATTTTATATTTTCTTTTGATTTTTTATTTTTATGGGTTTTAATTTTTGGTGCCAACTTAGTTGATGAATTAAAGAAAATAATAGAGAAAGAATTAGGTCAAATACCTTATTTTTGTACATAAAATAATAAGCTAAATTAAAGTCAAAATACAGATTATTTAGTTGCAGATTTTAGCCCTAAATTCAACACTATTATTGAATATTAATTAATACAAATTAATGGGATTGATCAGTGATTTATCAAGGAGATTTTGCTAAAACAACCTTATAGAGTAGTTGAATCATGGATTCATCAGACAGACGGCGATACCATGTTATAATATGTACAACGGTAAGAACATCATCCCCCCAGTGAGCATTGAGAACTTTCATATGGGTGAGCAGTGACCTGTTCCTTAGGATACCAAACAACAGAGGAAAAACAAATGATATTATCAAAGCACTATATATAAAGGTGAGTTCTGATTCACCACGCTAGCTATACCAATAAGCATCTCGTCTGCATAACGAAGATAGATAAACCTATAACGCTTAGCTACAAGATCAGTGACAGTCAGATCAAACACTCATGAAGATCTAGGAGATGAGGAAGTGTCCTCTCAGCTACCCCATTTTGTTGAGAGGTGTGCGGGCATGAAGTTTGGTGAGTGGTACCCTGAGGTGAAGAAAGCCATCAAGACTTGTTAACTAAATCAAGGGCATTATCAACTTGTAAAACATGAATGCACATTGAACGAAGTTTTAACAACCGAAAGAAGGATTTGATAATGAAATTAATTTGAGATCATTCTTTCATTAGATAAACCGAAGAACATCTACTATAGTCATTAACAAAGACCACAAAATACTTATGACCACCAACAGTATGGACCGGACAAAATCCCCACACATCACAATGCACTAATGAAAAAGCGATAGACAGACAAGATTTAGCCTTAGAAGGAAAGGAAGTGTGATGATGTTTCCCGAACCAACACGCTTCACACTTGAATGGCTTTAATGTGGACAGTTCAGGGAATATCATGGGTAATGCGTTGGAAGAATGGTGCCCAAGCGGTAGATGCCAAAGAAATAGATCAGAGATGATAGACAATGCTTTACAAAAGTAAATTCAATAGAAATATCTAGATAGTAGAGATCATTCTTCTCATGTACCCCACCAAAAATCTGCATCGTCCGGATGCCCTGAAAATAACAATGAAGCTCATAAAAAATCATACGACAATTCATCTCATGACATAATTTATGAACAGATATCAATCTCAAAGAAAAGGCATGCGCACAATGAACTACTGTGAGATGGAGTTTGGGTGAGAACTCCATAGTTCCAACTGAGGTGATGGGAGAATGGATACCATTGGACACCCACATCAACTTCATGGTGGAAGAAAGTTGAGATGAAGACAACAAGCTACCTTCACTCGTCAGATGAGTTGAGTCTCAAGAATCTATAATCCATGCAGGGGTTGTGTGTATAACTAAATTGGATATAGTACCTGATGTGGTAGCCAAATGTGTTGTAGGTGCACTATCATTGGAGGAAACACTGGAAGTTTGCAACAGCTGCATCAGACAAGAGTAATCAGTGGCAGAGAATTGTATTGTCTGCTCAGGCTGAGGCTGCCGTACCCTCATCCCACCGCCATCGGTAGCTGGCGATGGCGGTGGGATGAGGGTACGAGCCTCGATCTAGGACGGCTTGCTTTGATACCATCTAGAGAGAAAGATTAGAGAGAAAAGTTTGTCATATTCCAAGTATCTAGGGTTTCGTATATAAAGGGGAACCCTAACCCTAGAGAGTTGAAATGAAGGAATTACATAAGTACCCCTAAGGGGGTTACAACAGAGAGATAAAAAAAGAAATAATATCTAACAGTGGTAGTTAGTAATTCTAGAGTACTCACAACATATAAAATTGGTTGTAAAAAAACTATCTAATGGGACTAAAAATAAATCAATTTGTGTGTGTGTGTGTTTGTATGAGCTAACTGAAAGGTTATTTCCAGAAACTTCATAGGTTACTATTGATTGGATTAATATAGGTGATCTTCACAATGAGTGAAATGGGAAATGAGGTAGTCGACTGATAAAAAATATAAGTCGACTTAATATGTTTCACCATAATGTTTAAGGATCTATGGGGCCAATTTCTGACCTTTTGGGGGAACTAGTTGATTGATGAAATCTGGTTAGTTGAGAACTAGTTAGCTGACTAGCTGCATTATATCTATTCAAAAATCAATCATACGATAATTTTAGCTCACGATTTAAGGTTAGTCGATCGAGAGTTTAATGGGTCAACTAATAAAGAAAGTAGTTTATTAATATGTTTTTAGTCAATTTGAAAAGATGAAACTTAAAATCTAAGAGTACAAATGCATGTTCCTTTGAGGTTTTATAGACTTCTAGATGATAGTACAAGATTACATGATTCAATAAAAATATCCTCAAATTGTCTTCATCTTCTTGAAGTTCTTTTGCTTAATATCATTTAGTGAAAGTCCTTGACTTGATCTTCTCAAGTCTTCTTGGACTTGAGCAAGGTTAATTTACTTTATCTTGATCTTCCTCAAGCTTTAGCATTCTTCCCATAAACTTGAGCTTCCAAACTTGATCTTTTTTACCTAGTTATAAGGAATTAAGTCAAGTTTTTTATCATGAAAACATGCATGCTTGTACATTACCAACAACTGTTTCCTCACAGTTTAATGTCTTTCCTAATATTTGTAATTGTTATGAAAATTAAAAAAACGTTATTGTGTAGTTTGACTCTGATATTTAGAAGAAATACATTTAACAACATCCTGAATTCCATTTTGGGGGTTACATATGATGTTTAAGATAAAATATTCTCTGAGTAACATTCCAAATTGTGGATTATCAGTTGCATATGACCTGTGATGCAAAAGAAGAAATAATATTCCAAATTAACTTGTCTATTACAGATGGTATCGAAGATTGACACGTCTTTCTATACTAAAAAATCTAGAAGATCCTTACTAGACTAAAATTAAAAAACTTGTGTGTGTACGTGTGTATAAATGTGTATTAATACACACACACTATAGGTGCATGTGTGTGTGTGTGAACCGTATGTCTGTACTTGTGTGTATATGTTAATACATATGTAGGCATCCATACATGTATGCATACATGCCAATATATGTATATGTATATGTTTATGCATACGTATACGTATCTGTAAACTGATGCGTGTGGATTTATGTGTATATATAGATGTGTGTGTGTTTGTTTTTCTTTGTGTATATGTGAGAATGTGCGTACATAGTGTGTGTGTGAGTGAGAGAGAGAGAGAGCACATATATGCGTGTAGGTGTGGGTGTAGATGTAGGTATAGGTTCATGCATGTGTACACGTGTACGCGTGTGAGCAAGTGTGTGTTATGTTTTTGATCAGTTTTCACAACATGGTGGGAAATAAAAATATCGTAATATAATAAAATAGACAATCAATCGATGCTAACTTTTTAAAGAAGTCATTTCATAATGGGTGGAGACTTGTCAAGAAAAAACCCATGCATAAGGAAACAGATCCTTTGCCCATTAGGAAATGAATTGACTAACTAAATAGGGAGATTAAGAAATAATTTTCCCTATGCTATTACAGGTGACACCATTGTGATTCTATGTTGGTTCGAAAGCTAGGTATTTGTCGGAATCACATGTTACAAAATAAAAAAATCATGATGAGTTTCCTCTTAGGATTTCAGCCTATTGAAACTCTTGCTAATAAAAATCATGGCTTGTATATAGAAACAATAATTCAACCATATGATATATAGATATTGAAACTCTTGCTAGTAAGTTTCTTCTTAGGATTTCAACCTACTTAGTGATCCTTTTCACTAACCATACTGCTTAATTACGTGGACAATCCGCTCATCAAAGTCCCTCTAGAGTAAACTTTTCTTCCGCACAAGAAAGACGAGCTCCCAGAAATCGTGCATCCATACGACTTGTACACCAATACATCACTCCTATATAAACATCGATATAAAAGTATGCAATATAATGTAAGAGAATAAAATCTTACACAGTACACATGTAAGATGATTAGCAGAACTTCAGATATATCGGAATTAATCATAGGATGATATATAGCTTAATAATTCTTTCATAACAATGAAAATGGAAGCTCATATGTATATAACGAATTATTTCCTTTGATGCTGAGAATGTGTGGTATATGATCCAATTTATAGGGCTCGTAGTTATCTAGGGTGTTTAAGTAGAGTTAGGTGGTACTTAATAATGCCAGGGGACCCACAACATATAAAATTAGTTGTGTAAAAACTATTTGAGTCGACTAAAAAATAAATGAGTTTGTATATGAGCCGATTGAATGGCTATTTCCAAAAATTTCATAGGTTATTATCAATTGCATAAATTTAGTGGTCGTCACAATGAGTCAACTGAGAAATGAGGTAAGCGACTGATCAAAAAGATAAGTCCACTGAAATTATTTCTCCATAATATTTAAGGATTGATGGTTTGATTTTTGATCTTTTGGGTATATAAACTAGTTAACTGATGAAATTTGGTTAGTTGATCGAACTGGTTAGCTGACTAACTACATTATGTCTGTTCAAAAATCAACGATACGATAATTTTAGCTCAAGTTTTGGGGTTAGTCAATCAAGAGTTTGATGGGTCGACTAATGAGGAAATTAGTCAATTGATAGGTTAATTAGTCAATTGGAAAAGATGAAACTTAGAATCTAAGAGTACATATGCATGCTCCTTTTGAAGTCCTATAGACTTCCAATTATTAGTACAAGATTCAATAAAATATACTCAACTTGTCTTCATCTTCTTGAAGTTCTTTGTTTAATCTCGTTTCGTGAAAGTCCTTGACTTGATCTTCTTAAGTCTTATTGGACTTTGAGAAAGATTAATTTACTTGATCTTCATCTTCCTTATGCTTGAACTTTCTTCCCTTAAACTTGAGCTTTCAAACTTGATCTTCTTAACTTAGATATAAGCCAATTAAGCCAAGTTTTGTTATCATGAAAGAATGCATGCTTATACACAACCCAACAATCGTTTCCTCGCAGTTTAAAATCTTCTATAATATTTGTAATTGTTATAAAAATTAAAGAGACGTTATAGTATAGTTTGACTCGGCTATTTGGGATAAATACATTTAGCGACATTCCAAATTCCAATTTAGCGGTTACAGATTATGTTTGAAACAAAATATTAAGTTAGTTTCATTCCAAATTGCGGATTATCGGTCATAGATGACCTTTGACGCAAAAGGCAAAAATAACATTCCAAATTAACTTGTCCGTTACAGATGGTATCAAAGATTAGCACGTCTTTCTGTATTAAAAAAATCTAGAAGATCCTTAATAGACTAATAATAATAAAAACTTTATCGATCATTTGAGTCGATTTTCAAGTAATTGCTTTTCTATTTCACATTATTTGATGCTTATGCCATCATTTTTTTCATACTTGCAAAATTTTACAATTCATTCAAGTATATATTTACATATTACCATTATTATTATTTCCTTTTTTCTTTAACATTGAGCATATATACTTGTTAGATAAAGGACCCTGTTCAAAATGACACAACGACCCCTTTGCAATACCATCAGCAAAGGAAGTGCATGCATGCAAATCCATATTATTACATTCACAACCACCATACAAAGCAAAGAGGCAGAGTATCCGTTGGATGATTATTGGACGATCCGAAATGCATGCCAATCATCCCTCAACGATGCAAAAAAAAAGAAGGGGAACATTCCTCCAGTGACCATCGTTTCTACCGCCCCCTCTGCCACGTGTATGCCCTCCCCCTGCGGCGCCTATATCTTCCCGAGACAACAAGAAACACCACCACCCACCCTCCACTGCGGAGAGAGAGCCAAGTGCAGTGCAGTTGTCCAGAAAGAGAGAGTGAGTGCGACGGAGACGAAGAGAGAGATAGTCGTGTGGTAGTGGATAATGGACGGAGGAGGGAGCTACCAGAGTTTCCAAAAGCTCGGAAGGTCAAGCTCTGGTAATGCATAGACGTGTCCATGCACCAATGGGATAAGCCCCACTATCCTCTCTCTGTTATCCCTCTTATCCCAGTTTTTTCTGCGTTGGTCTATGTTTTGTGTTTGCTTTTCTTGGTGTAAGAAGGGATATGCGAGTGGTTTTATATCGCGCTTCTCTCTCCGTTTTCAAGCAGGTTAGAACACGTTCTGGTCTCTTTTGTCCAGGTTTTCTAGGGCATTTTCCTCTTGTTTTTTAGGACTTTCGGTCGTAGAAGGAACAATAAATCGGTTTATCCCGGTTTTTTTAGAGATACCCAAGCCTGTATTCGTCTTTGAAGGGGCAGCCCCCTCTCAATCAGGATCCTCTGTTGTAGTGCAGGTACTGTAATCGTGGAGCATGAGGATCGGACGACCCTCATATGGAGCCAACTATCCCCGACCTCCTATGAGGGTCGTCCGGTCCCCCCATCAGAGGGCTACCACGATTACAGTATCTGCTGCACTACGGTAGAGGAACGTTCCCAGCCCCCTCTTATTTCCTCCACTCTTGTTTGTCTGTCACCTTTAACTCAAAATCCTAACTCGGAATCTTTTCGGATATAGAAAATCCTGTGTGTGGATTTGCTTTGCCAAAGGGTATACAACTTGAATTAACTCTTGTTATGGGTTGCTTTTCTTGTGGAGGAAGGGATGTGAAGTTTGTTTTGTAGTAGTGTTTCTTCTGAGATTAGATAGGACTTTATTATGTAAAATAATTGTTGACTTTAACCTAATTTTCTTTTGAAGATTGTTGTATTGCATGCGAGATTTGCTTTTGCCTTTCGATTATAAGGTATATATTTGGCTTGTTTTTCATTTTCTATTTGATCTGTGCATGTAAGTTTGCGTGCTTTGAATATTATTTTGCTCTTTAAAATCGTTGGGACTTTCTGTTCCAGAATATGACCTAAGTATATATTTGTTCCTATTTAGCTGTGTGTAGATTATATTGTAAGACAGATTTTTTATATTTATAATTTATTACCCTATCCAATAAGACCTCCTAATTAGACCTATTCCTTTCTGCACGAGGGACAAATCATCAACCACTTATGATCTTAAATGTAAATTCATCTCATTTTTATATAAAAAAAATCATCACAGTTCCGTATGAAATCTTCATGGAATAGAAAAGGAAAATATATTTTGCAAGAGTTTTGTAGGCTCATAACTTTATTAATCAAGGCATTTTTCTAGCTTGAAAATATCATTTTGAATTTCAGCCATGCAGGCCAAATATTTACTTTTATATTTTACAATTATTACTAGTTATTTACCGGAGAGATATGGGGATGAAAAATATCACAAATCATCTAACTTTAGTCATCCCATTTTGCATGGGAAAACGTGAAGGAACGCTCACCTTTGCATGCAGAGTGCAGACATATTTAATGTGCACGTAACGGCCTCCCATCCTTTTTGACTTCTTCATCCAGTCGATCCTCACCGTTCCTTCTCATCCATGGACGTTCAGGATCTCACGTCACCTGACTGCGTAACATTCCCAACGAACTCGGTCGGTGCAAAGCGTCAGTAAATGGAATTAGTCCAATTAAATGACGCAAATCAAGCTTTGATTTTAGTGGCAAAAGTGTAATTACACCTCTTACATTAATTTCTTGGAATTCTTACTCCAATACTCGCTGTTCAATTACAGTACAATTTCTATCGTCTTTGTAGGATTTTTTACCCTTTGTACCCTTCCGGGATTCTGCAATTCTAATTAAGCATTCCTTCTTTTATCACTTTGCCCTTATATTACACAACTCACAGCACCTTCCTTCTTTTATCACTTATGCCCTTATATTACATCAACGGGACGGTAATACTGTGAATTTTATAAGAATATAGGAGCGAAAAAAGGTAAGGGTATAATTTTAATTGCAAAATTTCGAAGGGGGTACAGGTGAAAAAATCCTATTACCACAACATTAGACACGGATGTGTATATGTTAAATAAGGTTAGAAGATTATAGAGCCATTGGTGCATTCACAAAGATTATAGGGATTCGGGTGTAATTGGAAAAAAAATAGGGGTTGTGATGTCAAATTTTCATAGTTTTTTTGGCAATCGTTTTCCTCCAGTAAAGTTCAAAGTTCTCTACATTTCTTCGAGAGTAATAAATGCTTTTACATAAAAGTAGGTATTTGGCTCCCTCCGCGCCATTTCGTTCCTTTTTTCATTTTTTCTGAAATTTCTTCCGTGGACTTTCATACATATATCTCTATATTATGTCATTTAAATTTCACATGAAACTGAGACTCATACGGCCTCCATCCAAAAGAGTCGTTTTTAGCAATTCTGTTACCGTTAGAAAATGATTGTCTGAATGGAGGCCGTACGAGTCTCTTTTCGCACGAAATTTTAATAGCATAATATATGGATATAGTGATGAATATTCACGGAAGAAATTTTCACAAAAATAAAAAAAAATCGGATGAAATAGCACGGGGGTAGCCAAGTTAGCTCCCTTAGGAGGCAGTCCCATTTAACCCATTTTGTTGGACAATATTATTTTGCAGGTACGTCTATTATCGCGAAAGTCCAGAAGAAGTTGTTATGTTTAATTTTAATTTATGAATTATGATTAGCGATTTCAAATTTCACAAAAATGTTTTATAAAAAACCATTAAATTATAACGAGAAAGTGTGATTGATTGAATTTACAATGTATCTTCAAGCTGATTTTGATGCTTGTGTTATATTGCATAATCTTTTCGTCTGTAATCACCTTTCTTGCAGCTGGAATCATGATCCCAATCAGCCCGGTAGCCGCGGGAAACAACGGTCTCCACCATGACATGAACCCGGCCCAAGCCGGTTCTCAGCCAAACCAAGCCCATCCTGCTCCGATCGTGCGTGAGCAAGACCGCTTCATGCCGATTGCCAACGTGATCCGCATAATGCGCAAGATGCTCCCCACTCATGCGAAGATCTCTGACGATGCAAAGGAGACCATCCAGGAGTGTGTATCTGAGTACATCAGCTTCATCACGAGCGAGGCCAACGAGCGGTGCCAGCAGGAGCAGCGCAAGACGATCACGGCCGAGGACGTGCTGTGGGCGATGAGCAAGCTGGGGTTCGACGACTACATCGAGCCCCTCAGCATCTACCTCCAGCGCTACCGCGAGGTGGAGGGAGACCACCGCGGTTCGATCAGGGGGGAGAATCTCCCCCCAATCAAGCGCTTTGCTGCTGATGTGGCATCATGCCACATGTTCACTCCCTCTTCTGCTTTCACCTTGGGACCCCACCCGCACCACCCGTACATGTACGGGGGGTTGATGGGTGGGGGGTTCTACAGGTCGGGGTGTGAGACGCCTGCAGGGACGTCCCATGCAAGCGTGACACCACCAGGGGCGGTTGGAGCAAGTGTGCTCCAGATGCCGCCCCAGGGAATGCAGGCTTATGATCCTTATGGAAACGGAGGGTACAAGTGAATGTCGGATCGTCATATTGTTGTGTGTGTGTGATGGATGAGTATGGTGAGATGTGTAATAGCTTTGGGCTTATTGCTTTGCTTTTTAATAATTACATATTGCTGTGATGAACGGATAGATTGTTCGAGAAATAGAAAAATTCTTAGATGCAAGAGATGCAGAAATTCAGTATAATATATATAGCGTGGAAATGTAGCTTTCATTTATTTGCATGTGATATTGATATTACCTGTGTTTTCAACTTCTATATATACAATTCGGGCAATCTATTCTCACATGTTTTCTCGGCTAATGTTGTAGCTTGACCGTGTATTTTTTTTTGTATATATCAAATATCGTATACTCTCAGGGTGCGTTCGGTTCGGGAATAAGTATGAATAATGATGGGGAATAAGGAGAATAATGATCTATTCTTTGTTCGGCTGGAGGATAGGAATAAGGAGAATAAGGTGAAATAAAAGCAGATAAGGTGGGATAAGGATATGAATAAGAGTGAAATAAGATGGAATAATGGGTAACAATCGTACCACTGGAACCGTGTCGGGAGGAGAATTGGCCCCTTATTCCAGGGCCTATTCTCCAACCAAACAGGGCCTATGATCCTCTGTTGCAGTTCTGTTTAAACTACAGCAAGGATTGTTCTCCTCTTATATCTCTCTCATTAGCAAAATTGATTTAAAAAATTCAACCACACGGATTGAATTTGTGAATGTTTTTTTTATATCTATCAAATTTCGCTTGACATTTCTAACTATTTTAGCTTAATGATAAAAAAATTCAATCTTTTCTAAGTGGGTTTTAAGTTCTTTAAATATTGACTTTTTTATCTTTAACATAAAATAGCAAGAAATGTTGTATTTAACCGAAATTAGATAGATATATATATAGAACAATATTGATATAGTCAATCCATGTGATTGGATTTTTTAAAGCAATTATGCAAAAAAAAAGAAGATTAAAAAAAGGATGTTGTAGTTTGTACTATACTGTCAAAGACTACCGAACATGACATCTTTTTGTCTTTGTACCTCTAAAGTAAATAACAACAAATTCAAATATTCTGTTTGCTCATTATTTTCCTTGAATAGACATCTCAATGGATCAAAATTGATGTTGCAACCTAACTGATTGAACAATTTTTGTTGTTGTTGTTTTACTTTATGTAATGGACATAAAGTTTAATAATAGTCTAATTTCAAGGTGCTTACTAATGGATACCAAAAAAATGTAATAGATTTCTCCTATCATCAAATAAAGATACCAAATGGTAAAGATAATGAAAAACAATAATCTGGTAGGTCATATAGAGTTATGGACAATTCAATTCATGCTATCATTTTACAAGTAAGGGTCATAGTTGGAAAATTAAAATATGTGTTATCATGGAAATGGTGTGCTTTTTTCCAACTTGATATTTGTAATTGTGATGTACATTTTTCTTGAGAGTTCATCCATGTACACTGTGAAGATTTGATTCATTTCTTCACTGGAAATTTTGAATATCCAATCTCTTATATGTTATATATAGAGAGAGAGAGGAAAGGGAAGCTACAACATGATGTAGCTAACCTTAGCTACATCAGGGGCAATGTCGTCCTCTCTTTTTTTTATTTTTTTTCGAAATTTCCATGATAGATTTTCGTACCTATATCCCTCTAATATGCCATTCAAATTTCGTTGGAAACAGAGACTCCTACAACCTCCATCCAGATAGTCATTTTTTAACGGTCACATATTTGTTGTATTTTACTTGTTCTGGATGGAGGCCGTAGGAGTCTCTGTTTCTGACGAAATTTGAAAGACACATTAGAGAGATATAGTTATGAAAATCCATCATGGAAATTTCGAAAAAAATAAAAAGAAGATATATATATATATATATATATGCACACACATTGAAAATAACATTCCATAATAATTTGGTACCATGTTTTTCTGAGTCCGCAAAGGTTATTTGACTTCTCAAGACAAATATTCAATCTTTGAAATAGATTTACCTTTCAACTTATGGCTATGAATAAATGCATAATGAGATGGTTTCTTTGGCTCAAATTTATACTCACATCCAAGTTTGTGTATAATAAATGGTACTAGTGTGGAAACTAAGTTTTTTTCTAGATTTTTACTTCCATTAGTAAACTTAGCAAGGTCATCTAACAATTGATCTCTCGGTGTTTTTTTAAAGAGTCTACAATATTTTCTAGAGTTGTTAATTTGTTTTTTAAATAGTTAATCTCATCAAGTGAAACTTCTATTCTTTTAATCAAAGACTAATTTAACTTATTTGCAAAAGTTAAATTTGTCCAAGAATAACTTTTTATTTTGTAACTTTTCTTAATTTTTTAGTTTTTTTATTTAATGCATTTTTAAAAAAAATTCATTTTATGCATCAAAGAAGTTATACAAGAGTTTTTTCTACATCATTGTCACTTTCAAAGTTATATTCATTGGTGGAACCTTTGTTTTGCTTGAATCTGAACCTCATTTAATCCTCATGACTTTACAAACATTTTTTTCTTGAGAGTGGATTTCTAATTATTCACTACTTTCTTTTCCATGAAGTTGAACTACCTTTACATTTTATTTCTTCTCAAAATAAATATGATTAGTTCAAAATGGTGAGGGATTGTCTAGATGATAACCTTTTAATACGAGTGGTAAAGCTCGCATAGATGTACAGAGGTTTGTACATGTTCGCCTTAATTAAGGGGGTGTGTACGTCTGTACTTGTCCTACTCAAACTTACAAGCTCTCACCATAAGAACTATTGAAGGTATCATCCAAATTGCTAGGACACAACTTATCAGCATATAAGAATATTAAATCTTTCACCACACTTCTTAAGGTATACAAACTTAAAGGTACCGTTTGGATGACGGTTACCTGCGGGTTAGGGGAGTTTACCCCCTTTAATCCACATCTCCCTCTCTCCCCGTGGGCCCCACTTTATTTCTTTTTTAAAAAAATAAATAAGTCAATTTTACATCATCAATCCTATCAAAAAATAATATATTATACCATCATATCATATAAAAATTATAAACTACTCCACTTCTACTCACTTTTCCAAACTTCAATACAATCATATCACAATAACTACTCACTTTTTCAAACTTCAATACAATCATATCACCCAAATCCACTTCAAACCCACCCCCAGTTTAACCCTCTATCCAAACACCAAAATCCAAAAACAGGTTACCATCTACCAGTTTAACCCACCTTAACCTGCCAACCAAACGCACCTAAAGGGATTTATCTTCTACACAGAGAATAAAACTTTTCATAAAGAACGTCTAAACAACTCCTCCAATGGTATTTTCCATTTAGGAAGACATGCCTTCACAAGAAACACTATTTAGCCAAGAATAAAGAAAATACAATGTTCTATTATAAAATGCAAACCAAGATCAAAATATAAGAAATTTTGAATATCATATCAGCTGTACTGAAATTTTCTTGGCATACAGAAACTCGTTGAAGAGTACAATATAGTGGGAGTTGGTAAAAGGATATTGTGTTATTGATGTATGTTGAAACGGGTGAAATGAAGACATTTTTATATGTTTTAAAGGAGGTATGAGGATACCTCACATCTAATGATATACTAGTGTATACCCATGTGTAACGTCCCAGGCTTATGTCCCCGGTTCATTATCAAGGAAAAGTAGCTCTGACAACTTTTTGGGTTCGGGCCCAAATGGATCCATCGACAACCACCCAAAGTGCTTAAGCCCAAGTTGTCAAGTAGTAATCCTCACCACTTATAAATCACACCCACTCTTCGTGAGTTTTAGATGTGGCACTATGTTTTGGGATATGGGTGTTACAACCTCCCCCACTTATATTCGCAACGTCTTCGTTGCGACATGGCCCGTCACTTATTCCCAGTGACAGTGGCGGCTGCACGCTCTGGGTAGCCATTTTCTCCTATTTCTTTGTAGGGGTGGCTCCACCTCTCGGGTAGGCCTTTCCACGATCAGAGGAAACCCGCTCTGATAGCATTTATAACGTCCTAGGCTTAGGTCTCCAGTCCGTTATCGAGGAAAAGTGACCCTAACAACTTTTTAGGTTCGGGCCCAAATGGATCCGTTGACAACCACCCAAAATGCTTAAGCCCAAGTTGTCAAGTAATAATCTCCACCACTTATAAACCACACCCACACTTCGTGAGTTTTAGATGTGGCACTATGTTTGGAGGTATGGGTGTTACAACCTCCCTCACTTATATTCGCAACGTCCTCATTGCGACATGTCCCGTCACTTATTCCCAATGACAGTGGCGGATGCACGCTCTGGGTAGCCATTTCCTCCTATCTCTTTGTAGGGGTGGCTCCACCTCTCGGCTGCCCTTTCCACTATCAGAGGGAACCCGCTCTGATACCATTTGTAACGTCCCGGGCTTAGGTCCCCAGTCCGTTATCGAGGAAAACTGGCCCTGACAACTTTTTGGGTTCGGGCCCAAATGGATCCGTTGACAACCACCCAAAATGCTTAAGCCCAAGTTGTCAAGTAGTAGTCCCCACTACTTATAAACTACACCCACACTTCGTGAGTTTTAGATGTGACACTATGTTTGGGGGTATGGGTGTTACACCGTGTGTACTAGTGTACCAATGGTAAACCATACTTGTTACCCAACTAATGAACACGATGTACCATTTGCAATAATTGATGTACGAATGCACAATCGGTATCGAGATTGAAAATGTCGAAGTAGTTGAGTTTGAAAAGTAATGGTCCCAAAATGTAGCAGTGCAAATTAGATGTACTGGTGGAACATTAAGAAAAATATTTTGGTGGAACAAGTTGAAGACTGTGTACTAATGAGCATGTCTAGTGTCCCAATGCAATAGAATAAATAGGAATATGGTTCAACAGATTAAGGCCATGTTTTGGTGAATGAACAAGTGTTTTGACTAGGGATGTCAGCGAGTCGGGTTTGGGCCGGGTATTACTATTCCCAAACCTATACCCATTTATAATATCACTACCCATACCCGTCCATTTATTAAACGGGTAATTTCTAGCAGGTACCAATATACCCATCGGATACCCATGTATCCCATGGGTACCCATATCTTTGACATGGTAAATCTTAAGGTATTTATAAATGTATACAAGATTTTCACAGATAGACAAAATAGAGTGAGATCGTGTAATATGACGATTCATAAAAAATGTGCAATATATATAGAGAATATTAAAGCTTTATGTATGTTAAGTGTTTAACTCTTTTGTGTTGATAATTTTTATTTACTAATAATACAAAAAATTAGTTGAATATGAATAAATGGATCGAGAGGAGAAAATTGAGTCGGAAATTTATACATGTAGATCAATACGTATTAGATATGAACTGGATTTGAGGCTAGTATGATTAAATGCAACACGCACATCTATCTTTATATATATTTTTTATTTGGGTTTGGGGTGGGTTCGGGTACCCACAAAGCAATCCCAAACCCATACCCATACCCGTACGGGGAGTCAATTCAAAATCCAAACCCGTCCAAAAGTAATTGGAGCGGGTTTCGGATCCTTAAATAGGGCGGGTTTGGGTCGGATAACCAACGAGTAGACCCAAATTGACATCCCTAGTTTTGACGCACAGGCTAAACAAAAAAAATTACGCTTTTTCACTTGATGTACCATTAAATTTCAAAGTGTATTGATACATTTGCTTAAGTATATTGGTAGAAAAAGTATTCTACAAATATTCAAGCTATAAAAAGTATACAGCAAAGATCAAGTATAAATGGACACGATCTTAGTAAGGTGTCCATGGTGGATGCATGGCTTTTCTAGGCTTTTACACTTTTTCTAAAATTAAACAACAACTACACAAGATAAGGAAATAGCTTTAAACTTTCTTGTTGCTTCAAATCAAAGCTTTAACTTGAGCTTGGTCTTATTTTAAGTCGGAGCTTTAACTCGAGCTTCCAATAAGCTTCGTATTGTTATAAGATCCTACTTGTCTTCTTGCTCTGAGCTTCTTCAAATCAAGTTATCAACTTTAGTCCTTCTAAACCAATACATGTGATATGTGGCTTTGCACAAAATATGCACCACATAATTGCACAATCCATGTGCTTTATGACACACTAAGTCTTTGTGGTTAGTTTGCCCTTTTAACATAAACCATTTGTAAAATCAATTATATTGATTTTTTTTCATAAAATAATATCATCGAGATGTTTATTGATATGAATGATATATTATTGATACATCTAGTGTCTACGTTTATATTTTTATTGACATTAATGTCGAATGATATGTTATTGACAGAATGAATAAAGGAGTTAAGCTATGTTATTGTTTGAAGTACCAACACAACCATCACCAACAACAGGAACATTATCACCTTAGCAACAATAACAAACCGAGCACCATAAGAAAGCCTCCTCTGTGAGAGGATGCTCAGATGTTTACAAAAAAAGCCGCCTCTTGAGATGGCGACTATGCAATAATAAGACACAACACCACTACTTCAATGAATGGACGTCATCCTTCAAAAGGTAATGTAGTTAGGGTATTTTAATACTGTTTGCCAACTTATAATAATGTACTAAGCCTTCTCCCATTATAAGTAGGGTCGGCTACATGAATTCTTGCTCAAATCCATGTTAAAAGATTCGACTATTTTTTACGCTGGCCGTCGACTACCTAACGCAACCCCTACAAGAGTGTATACCTTATGTATTAATAAATTTGTTGGCACAATATAATGCATGGATATGTATACCTTTTTTTATCTAACATGAATATGTGTTAATTATCTACCCATTTAGAGTGAGGAGTAGATCCTTTTATGATGTGGCTTTTCGACAACATGCATGTTGTGACCACCTTTCTTATTTTTGCGAAATTGAATTAAAAAATCCGAGTAGATTGAATATATGATTATTGATCTACATTCTTATCAAAATTTCGTTCAAATCCAACATTTATATCTATTTTATCTTAAATGTAGACATCAATATTTAAAGATTTTAAAATCTAATTTAAAGAAAATCAGGCAAGAATTGTTGTATTTAAACAAAATTTAATAGTTACTTAGAAAAATAATCATTCAATACATGCAGTTGATTCTTTGAATTATTTTTGTGAAGTTATAAAATAGAATCTCATAAGATCTGCTTCATTTCAAGTCTGTTTGTTTGGTTAATGGGATAGAATGGGTTAAGTAACTTGGAATGGTGATCGTGAGAGTTGACGTAACCGTAGTTGGTTGGATGGTGGTGATTAGGGCTGGCTATCGAGCCTAACGAGCCGAGTCAGGGCTGAGCTTGGGCTCGATAAGCCCAACTGGGCTCGGGCTTAGGCTCGATCGAGCACAGCTGAGCTGGCTTGGGCTCGAGCTCGATGGACTCGAGCCTATTCAGACTCATTAAGGAAATATGTGTTTTTTGGTGAAAAAGTATTTTTCCTGAGCTCGAACCCGAGACCTCCTTTTTAAAGATCATCCACCTTACCAATAGACCACCATATAAGTTGTGTGTAAAAGTTAAATTATAATATATATTGTAAAATTCTGCTTGTTAAAAAAAGAAAAAATACTAAATATCCAACTATAACTTAGATTAACATAGATAAAAGGTAGAAAATCCAAGTCTACAACATAGTCCATCCAACATTGTTGTTACATAAACAACGTAAACACATAATCCACCATTAACAATGTTGCAAAACTAATACAAATAAAAATTATTGTATTTTCACAAATAGAATATATATATATATTCCTTATCGAGCCCATTATTAAGTTATCGAGCTGAGCAGAGCTCGACTCGATAAACTATCGAGCCTAAAAATCTGGCTCGAACTCGGCTCAATAGCTTAATGAGCCAAGCTTACGAGCTCTTATCGAGCTGAGCTCGAGCCTGACTCATCAAGATATGACTCAATAGCCAGCCCTAGTGGTGATATGATTCGAATTTCCGATTTCACTTCGTTTCCACCGTAACCGATAAAATTCTAGAGGAGTAAACCGGGTTCACTTTTTTCCACCGTGACCGGAAAACCCCACATGGCTGACGCCGCCGTCGACGACAAGCCGGCTCCCGGCGCCTCCGCCGCCACTGCAGATCCGCCGCAGCTCTCGAAGAGCGCTAGGAAAAAGCTCCTGAAGCAGCAGCGGCTGGAGCAGAGGAAGGCGGAGAGGAGGAGCGCGGAGAAGGAGCGGCGGCGGTGCGACCTTGAGCGGCGGCGGCGCGAGTGGGACGAGAAGCTCGCGGGGGCGGACGATGAGGAGAGGGCGAAGATGGTGGAGGGGAGGAGGCAGACGAGGCGGGAGAGGATGGGCGCGAGGGCCGCCGAAAGGGAGGAGAAGACTGCGCGCCTTCGCAGGGCCACGGAGGTCGGGCAGAGGGTTGTCGTTGACCTCGAGTTCGCGGAGCTCATGTCCAAGAACGAGATCCACAGCCTTGTCCACCAGGTGATCGTCTCAGCACTTCCTTCTTGCTGAATTCTTCTTCTTTGAAAATGTTACTTTTTAGTTGCAACATTAGTGGAATTTACTTTCATGTATGGTTCAGGACCTGTTTATTCGAGCAGGTTGTGCGCATATTTATTTATTTGGATGCTAAGTGATAAATGCATATTTCCTTTATTGCTTGATTCCGCTATAGGTTTATAAACGGCTAAACGCATACATTTCCTGTAGTCTATTACAAGAAGAAAGATAAAGTTCCTAGCTTTACTCTTCATGTATTTTTTTGTTGGGGTGCTGAGTCATACTTACTATTCTTGAAGCGAAAGCAACGACTTAATACTTATGTGTGCTTTTATATTCTTCACTCCAAAAGGTGTTTTTGTTCGGACTTCGGAGCAATATGTATATGTGAATAGTCCTAAGGTAAATATGTATTATATCAAATGCTTGCAAGGGCATATATGTGAATTAGTTAACTTGATAAGGACGAGAGTTGAGCAACAAGAGAAGCTAGTTAGATCGGTGTCAAAGATGAAGTTGAAGTATGCATCGAGTATTTTGAACTTTCAAGTAGAAAGGTTTACTTGGGTAGATGGCTTTCCATTATTTTTCTTTTAAATAAATCACGATTGATCAATGGGAGAAGCTATATAGGCTTGAATACATAAGATGGCCATCTTCCTCCCGTTAACAAAATGCGACACATGGTGATGCAGCGTGACCCCAAATTATGGGGCCACATTTATTAAATTAAATAATAATCAATTTTATTTACGTTTTTAGCGGTCTTATCAATTATTTAATTAGAGTCTAATTAAGGTAATTAGAGGTCAATTAGGATTTGTTAGAGTCCAATTAAATAAGTTGGTTGTCAATTTAATTAAGTTTACTATTTTTGTACACCCTCTCTCCTATATAAAGAGAGGGTAGGTCCTTGTTTGTAGACAGTCGATTATGAAGTAAAAATTTGAGTTGATCTCATTTTATCCCCTCTCCTTCTCTCTCTCCCTCCACGCGATCTCCGCGGTCTTCCCCTCAACCCCGCGCATTCCGGCGCGCTCTTCCCCTCATCCCCTCAATTTCTTCTTCTCAACCATTCTCTTCTTCTACCAATTTCCACAAAAAAAAATATTATCAACGTCGACGCCGAATCCTGTTTGCATCAGATGGGGCCAATTGTGAGCTGTGGTCTATGCAATTTCTCACCCTCATGCAGTGCAATAATAAGGAGCACATCCTGACAGAGCTAGATCCGATGGATAAGACCGGGACCAAGTCTTCTTGGAAGCAAGATGATGTGTATGCGTGTATTTGTCTCTCTGGGACCCTCATTATGGAGATAGCCAATGATATTGTGAATCAGCCATGGCCTCAAATTTCAGCGAAATTCGGTCGAATTTCTGTTGAATATCGATATCCAGTCGAAATCGAAATTCGACCGAAATGACCGAAATATGGAGGTCGTAGTACAAAAAACGACCGAAATGATAGAAATTTCGATCGAAATTTGACCGAAATTCCATTGAAATTCTGTTTTGGTCGTCACCGAAATGGTGACCGAAATCGACATTTAAGGCCTTGGAATCAGCACACTGCCACGGTGATGTGGGATATTTTGGCATCCACTTATGCCCAAGAGAAGAATGAGGTAAAGATTCTTCAGCTTCAGTTCGACATTTACATGGCCAAGCAGAATGACCGTCCTCTGCACGTGTTTTACTCCTCACTTCGTGGCATGTTCGAGAAGCTTCACAGCTTCGTGCCTATTACGACATCTACAGAGCAACATAGGGCATACATGAACTCCACGATGGTTGGAGTTTTCTTAGCAACGCTCGATCCAGAATATGATGCGGCACATGCACAACTCCTCACTGGAGCAACAATACCTCCCATGGAGGAGGCCTATAATCGTCTCAGCATGCTTGTTATTCCTCCTACAGTCATACCACAACCCTCTTCAACGATGGTTGCTTCTCGCGACAGAGGAGGGTCCACCCAGTTCAGAGGGTGTATCCCTCGTGGCAGAGGCGGTGGACGTCAATGTGGTCCTTGCACATAATGCCGTCGGCCAGGACACTCAGAGGATACATACTACCAGAAGCATGGATACCCTGCATATGCTCGTGTGGCAGAACAGATTGAGCCTTCAGAGACTCCAACTTCTCGGGTTGATCCACGCCTGGATGATATTGTCTCTCGCAAACGAGAGATTGTGACTTCTGTTGCAGGCACCACCATCACGGATACCGCAGCCGGAGCCTCTTCGAGCTCCTCAAGTATCGCTTACGCTTTTACTGGTAGTAGCGGTGTAGATATGACAGAGTGGATCATGGACTTTGGTGCATCCCACCATCTTTATGGAGGCAAAGCTCAACTGAGGTCCTACTGGACTAGACCTCCTGGTAGATGGGTTGTAATCGCGAATGGGGTCCACTTACCCATTATAGGACATGGGGTGGTACATCTGACACCATCCATGCGCCTTCAATTTATTTTCAGATGAACGTACTTTCTATTAGTCAGATTACTAAGGATCTGCATCGTCGTGCCATTTTTGACCATTTGTCTCTTGTATTTTAGGACATACTCACGGGTATGGTGATTGGATGTGGCCGTGAGTAGCAGGGGCTCTGTAGACTGGTCCAGCTTCCTCATGCTAGTGTCTCCACTATTCCTACTGGACCGGTCTCACCGTATCTGTGGCACCTTCATTTTGACCACCTTCCTCTGCAAAAGTTGTGTCATGTCTGTGGAGATATTTCTATAGTTTATGTATCCTTTTGTTATGTTTATTTCCTTGTTCCATCTTATGTAATTTACCCATAGGCTTTCTCTATATAAGAGAGCCTAGGGTTCCTTAGAATAAACATCTTCTCATTTTCTTCCAACATGGTATTAGAGCCACCACCCTAAACCCTAGCTGCCCTCTCCTCTTCTCTTGCCGGGGCCGCCACCCCCGCTATCACCTTCCGCTCGTCGGCGTCGCCTCCCCCCCGCCACCTTCCTCTCGCCGCCCCCTCATCTTTCTACCTTCCTCTCGGCGTCGCCCCCACCCCCTCCCCGCTACCCTTCCTCTCGGCGCCGCCCCCACCCCCTCCCCGCCACCTTCCTCTCGGCGCCGCCGCCCGCCCCACCCTCTCTCCCGTCCCCTTCTCTCTCTCTCTCATTCCCTATGGATTTGAGTGCATAGGTCTACATATGCACTCAAATCCTTGGATGTTTATGTAGACATTGTTTCTTAGTCTACAAACCCTAGTTCTCCGTCTCCGACATCAATGTCAGAAAACAAAGTCGACATGCCCTTCATAGGCGCTTCAAAGGTCCAGTGCCCATAGTCAAGATGGATGGGACGAATTACGAGCTCTAGGCGATGCAGTTCACGAGCCTCTTGAAGTCAAATGGTAAGAAGCATATTCTTACCGAAGATGAGCCGACAGAGAAGATTAGGGTTTATGCCTCATGGGAGGCTGATGATTGGTATGCCAAAGTCTACTTTCAGGCACACTGACGATGGAGATTGCTAATGATGTACTCCATCAACCCATTGCTAAGGCAATGTGGGACATCCTTGTCGCGACATACTCGCATATGAGAAATGAAACCAAGATTCTCCAACTGCAACATGATATATTTACGGTCAAGCAGAATGGTCGTCCTCTGTATTCGTTATATACATCCTTGTGGGGGATGTTTGAGAAACCCTACAGCATCATTCCCCTTACGGCGACTCCTGAGCAACAGAATACATTCCGAAATGCTACAATAGTGGAGGTCTTACCGGCGACTCTTGATCCAGAATATGATGCGGCCCGCTCGCAGATCCTTGCAGATGCTACTATTCCTCCAATGGAGGAAGTGTATGGAAGGCTTAACAGAATTACAGTCTCGTCTACTGCTACTACTCCATCCCCATCGGCGTGGCAGCTTCTAGAGGCAGAGGAGTCTCTTCTTCTTTCCGTGGCCGTGGACCTCGTGGTCGAGGTGGCCGCTTTCGTCAGCCCTACACCTTTTGTCATCACATTAGTCACATGGAGGATATATGCTATTCTAAGCATGGTTTTCCTGCATCGGCCCGTGTAGACGAGCATGCTGCGTCTCCACAACCATCTATTTCAGACCAACGGTTTGAGGATCTTGTTGCCAGACTCCGAGATATAATGCCTCCTGCCTCTACTGACTCTCCAGGAAGTCACTCGGACATAGCAGCTTCAGCTTTTGCCAGTACATCAGCCCTTGTTAGCACATCAGGTAGTGCTTATACGTTTACTTCATGTCATGGTTCTGAAGTTTCAGATTGGATTATGGACTCTGGTGTGACACATCATCTTTGTCGAGACAAAGATAAACTTACATCGTACAAGGAGGTTTCGCTAGGGAGATCTGTTGTGATTGTAGATGGGACCAATTCCCTCATCATTGGACAAGGGGAGATCACTTTAACACCCTTTATGCGTCTACAGAATGTCTTGGACGCTCCAGATTTTTCAATGAACTTACTATCTATCAGTCAGATTACAAAGGATTTGCACTGTCGTGCTATTTTTGACCCATCGTCTCTTATTTTTCAGGACATTCTTACGGGCAGGGTGATTGGCTGTGGCTGTGAGCAGGATGCAAGGTTCAGAAAGTCGGCCCATGCGGCCGCATATGCGGCCGCATATGCGCATGCGGGCACCCAGCCGAACCGCATATGCTATATGCGGCTATATGCGGCCCAAGCGCACAAACGGGGCGCATAAACCGCATATGCGACTGTTCATGCGGTCTACATGCGGCTGATCCATTTAAAGATCCGACCGAGACACCGAGTAACCAAATATCTTGCGTTCTGCTTCTGCCCTTTCGACTCCCCTCCCGCTTTCGAAATTTTCTGGAACCTCAAAGCCTCCACCGTGCTTCTACCCTTTCGACTCGACGAAACCCTCAACCTCCCCGCCTTCGTGAGCCTCAAAGCCTCCACCGTGCCTGCGCTGCGCCTTCCGCCTTCAGCCTGCGCGTCGCCCTCACCTCCTCCTCCTGCTTTCCGCCTTCTGCCGGCGTGTTCACCCGCATCTCCTCAAAGCCTCCACCGTGCCTGCGCTGCCCTTTTCGTATTGCAACTGCATCTGATTCACTGTGAGTAATATATGTTGATTTAGTGCATTTCCACCCTTCTGATCTTTTTATTGCAACCTCAAAGCCTCCACCGTGCTATTGCAACTGCATTTCCGCCCTTCTGATCTATTTGTGCATTTTTTTCTTTCAATATATGTTGATTTAGTCGTTGGTTGTCTGCTGCTAATGTGCATTTTTTTCTTTCAATATATGTTGATTTAGTTGTTGGTTGTCTGCTGCTAATGTTGTCAATTTGAGTTGATGATTGTGAAAGAATGATAAGAAAAGATGATTCGTTGTTTATTCAAGAGGTATAGGGGTCCTTATATAGGACTAAACCCTACAGGGCTCAAAGGAGAATATTCTATAGAATATTCTTTAGAATATAGAATATTCTCTATAGAATATTCTCTTAACAAATAGCCACATAGAATATTCTCTTAACATAAAAGCCCTCGTGGGATTACAATAGAATATAAAGAAGGAAATCTTCTGCAATCTCTAACACTCCCCCTCAAGTTGGAGCATATCCATCGATCATGCCCAACTTGGAAGATATCCAGGAAAGGCGCTTCTTTGATAAGGCCTTTGTGAATATGTTTGCAAGCTGAAGATCTGTTGAGATATGTGGTGTAGAAATCTTGCCTTCTCGTACAACATCACAAACAAAATGACAGTCGATCTCAATGTGTTTGGTCCTCTCATGGAACACAGGATTTGTAGCAATATAAGTGGCAGATTTGTTATCGCAGTATAGAGGAACAGGAGTAGTGATAGCAATATTGAGTTCTTGCAAAAGAGACAGTAACCAGGTAATTTCGCATGTGGCTTGGGCCATTGCCCTATATTCTGCCTCTGCACTGGATCGGGAAACCACCGTCTGCTTCTTGCTCCTCCAACTAACAAGGTTACCTCCTACCATCATCGCATAGCCCGTCGTAGAACGACGATCCTCAGGTGAGCTTGCATAATCAGCATCAGCATAAGCAGCAACCTTAGTGTATCCATTTGCCCCATAGAATAGACCACGTCCAGGGGATTCCTTTAGTTAGCGAAGGATCTGAAGAACATCTTGCCAGTGGCTGTAGCATGGTTTCTCCATGTGTTGGCTAGCTCTGTTCACAGCATATGATATGTCTGGCCTAGTAACAGTAACGTACAGAAGTTTGCCAACCAGGCTTCTGTATCTTGTAGTATCTTCAAAGGCAGGATCATCTGGTGTAGAATGTTTCTTTGGTTCTGTAGGTATGCCAGATGGCTTGCACCCAAGTAATCCTGCTTCAGTTAGTATATCTAAGCAGTACTTTCTTTGTGACATATGAAGCCCCTTCTTGGTGCGTAAGACTTCTATACCTAGAAAATAGCGAAGTTGCCCCAGATCCTTGGTGACAAAAACCTTTTGCAGAAAAGTCTTCACTTCTAGCACTCCTTTATCGTCATCACCTGTAACAACCACGTCATCCACATATACAGCTAGTATGACAGTACCTGTTGATCGTTTTCTGACAAAGACTGAATGGTCAGATGTAGTTCTCTGAAAGCCCAAAGTGCTAATCTCTGAACTAAGTCTCTCAAACCATGCCCTCGGACTTTGCTTTAGACCATAAATTGCTTTGCGAAGTCGGCAAACATACTCCCCCTCGACTTCGTAACCTGGAGGTTGCATCATGTAAACCTCTTCCTCAAGATCACCATATAGAAATGCGTTCTTGACATCCAGTTGAAAAACAGGCCAGCCTTTGTTCACGGCTACAGAGAGGATAGTGCGAATAGACCCCATCCTGGCAACAGGTGAAAAAGTCTCGAAGTAATCAACTCCATATGTCTGTGTAAAGCCTTTTGCCATAAGTCTTGCTTTCAGTCTGTCAATAGAACCATCTGGGGAATGTTTCGTAGTAAAGACCCATCTGCAGGCAACAAGCCTGACACCTTCGGGACACGGAACTAGATCCCATGTTCCTATGGAATTGAGAGCATCCATTTCTTCATTCATAGCTTGTCGCCACCCGTGGTCCTGTAATGCAATGTGATAGTCTCTTGGGATCGAGATTGTCATAAGAGCATCTGCATATCTTTTATCAGAACATGATAGGCTATCAGTGGACGTGAAATTAGACATAGGATGGATAGTGCATTGCCTCTTTGTTCTGCGTAAGGCAATGGGAAGCTCCTGAGGATCATCCGGAGAAGTATTGGTGGGGCCACTTGAAGATGGCATATTTTCCTGCAACAAAGGAACTGGTAGAGGAACAGGAACAAGAGGGGACACATGTTTTCTTTTATAGACAATTGGTGGAGGAGGAAGTTCTAATGGTATGTCAGACACATCTTGATTGAAGAAGCGAGTTTGTTCGAAAAAGGTGACATCAGCTGATATATAATAGCGTTTACCACAAGGATCATAGCATCTGTACCCTTTCTTTGTTTGGGAATAACCCAGAAAAACACATTTAATTGCACGTGACGATAATTTGTCTGCAGTATGAAAGTTGTGAACAAAGGCGGTGCATCCAAAAATCCGCAGAGGTAGAGGAAATGGTGAGTCATTTGGATACAATAAGGCAAAGGGTGTGGAGCCATTTAGGGAGACAGAGGGAACTCTGTTGATTAGATGGACAGCAGTGAGAATAGCATCTCCCCAATAGGTTTTGGGGACCTTCATTTGGGTAATAAGAGAGCGGGCAATGTCGAGGAGATGTCGAAGTTTTCTTTCGGCTACCCCATTCTGTTGGGAGGTATATGGGCAAGAGGTTTGATGGATAGCACCGTGGGAAGCAAAGAAGGATGTCAAATCATTTTGTGTAAATTCCAATGCATTATCAGAACGAAATATTTTAACAGTAATGGAGAAGATGTTTTTGACATAGTAAAAGAAATTCTTGACAATATTGTTAATTTCTGAGCGTTCCTTTAACAGAAAAACCCAAGATGATCGACTGTAGTCATCCACAAAGACAGCAAAATATTTATGACCACTTAGACTTCGGACCGGACAGGGTCCCCAGATATCACAGTGAACAAGTGCAAAAGGAGTACGACGACGAGGCTCAGTTCGTGCAGGAAAGGAGGTTCGATGATGTTTCCCGAACTGACATGCTTTACACTCAAAGGGTTTCAGCATAGAAAGTTCAGGGAACATCATGGAGAGAGCTTTAGCAGAAGGGTGACCAAGACGAAGGTGCCATAGAAAAGGATCTTCAGAGATGGAGACTGCACCAACAAAGTTGGAATCAGAAGGGATGTCGAGGTAATAGAGGCCGTTCCTCTCATGACCCCCACCAAAAATCTTCCTCGTCCGGATGTCCTGAAAATAACAACAAACCTCATCAAAAATAACACGACAGTTAAGCTGATGACATAGCTTCTGTACTGATAGAAGGCTGAGAGGAAAAGCAGGGGCACAATGAACATCTGTCAGATGCAGCTTGGAAGAAAAGTTGACAGTACCAACAACAGTTACTGGGGAATGATCCCCATTAGCAACCCGAACAGTCTTCACAGAGGAAGATGGCTGGGAGGAGGTTAGCAAATTTCCTTCTCCCGTCAGATGGGTAGAGGCTCCAGAATCAATAATCCATGCATGCTTAGAGGCAGAGACAGAGTTTGCTACTGTACCTGAGGTAGTAGCCAGGCTAGCAGTAGGGGCAGAGGCATTACTATCAGAAGGGCTAGATTCTTGCAGCAGTTGTCGTAGGCGAGCATATTCAGAAGCAGTGAATGGGGTTTGTGCCTCGTTGGTTTGCTGAGTAGATGTTTCTGCAGTTACATCATACGATACTTCATCATAGGCATTGTTAGCATTAGGTTGCATGCCAAACGTTGCCCAGCAGCGATCAGAAGGGTGATTCCAGCGTCCACAGTGTACACATGCTGGATACCGAGCAGAAGAATCACGACCACGTCCACGATCACGTCTGCGTCCAGAGTCACGGCTGCGTCCAGATTCACGACCACGTCCACGCCCTGAGTCACGTCCCCGTCCTCCTTGATAGTTATGACGCCCTCTGTATCCTGAGGAGGTATAGTGGGCCATCGTCTCTGTAGAGGTGTGGGTGGTAGAGTGCTGAATCGGAGCCTCTAGCTCCTGTAAGCGTCCGAAGATGGTCTCAAGAGTAGGTAAAGTATCAGCCATCAGAAACTGATCTTTCACAGGCTTATATTTTGGATTTAGCCCCGAGAGAAATCTGTAAACCTGCCATTCAGCACGTTCTCCTACTTGTTTATCACAACATGCAGGCTGAAAAATAATGAGTTCCTCAAAAAGGCTTGTAAGAAGCATGTAGTATTCGATAAGACTTGATTCTCCCTGAGTGGCAGACCAAAATTTTGTGTATATGTCTGACAGACGAGACTTAGTCGTCTTTTGAGAATATGTACGCTCAAGGTTTTCCCACATTGCCTTAGCGATGTCTTTGTAAAGAAGATTCGCAGCAATGTTTGGATCGACACTGTTCGTCATCCAAGTGATAACCTGACAATTATCAACAAACCAAGTTTCATAGTCCTTATCAGTTTCCGCAGGTGGAACTTTTGTAAGAGCGTAGCTCTTGCGCTGGCCACCAACAAACACTTTGAAAGACCGAGACCATAGAACATAATTTTCGGAGCCCTTCAACTTGATAGAAGTGCCCTGTACCAGCAAAGAAGAAGTAGGGTACGTGGGCTTGATCTCGGCAGACGTCATTGTAGCGGCTTAGGTCAAGAAAAAGTGACCTAGAGAGTATATCTTCCCTCAATTTATCATCAAATATCTAAACCCTCATCAAGAAATAAGAAGGATGAGGCAATGCTCGTTTGACGGCACAAGAGGGGGCATGGCGGAGTCGGCCTGGCGGCGGAAGGAGGCCCTGGGAGGGCTGGCGGAGGCGCCTGGCAGCGCGAGGCGGGCCTGGCCGACCTGGCGGTGGTACCTGGCTGCCCTAGAGCAGCCTGGCGACGCTCAGCCGAGGCGGCGCGAGCCTAAGGCAGGAGGTGCGGAGACCCGAGGCGGCACGCGGTTGTAGATGAACTTGGAGGGCTGGTGGTGGCGGAGGGGTGATTAGGTCAGAACACCGGCCTAGGACCGCTGCTCTGATACCATGTGAAAGAATGATAAGAAAAGATGATTCGTTGTTTATTCAAGAGGTCTAGGGGGTCCTTATATAGGACTAAACCCTAGAGGGCTCAAAGGAGAATATTCTATAGAATATTCTTTAGAATATAGAATATTCTCTATAGAATATTATCTTAACAAATAGCCACATAGAATATTCTCTTAACATAAAAGCCCTCGTGGGATTACAATAGAATATAAAGAAGGAAATCTTCTGCAATCTCTAACAATGATTATTTTATATTGGGTGGATTAAAAAGCAAATGGGTGCTAATTTTGATTTGAGTTTATATGCTCTGTCACTGTTGGAATCGAGTTGTATTTATGCTAAAAACTTCATCTTATTTGGATCATTTGTCCGAGTTGCTCACTTGTGGGCTTGAGTATAGTAGGAAATTTATAAAATTTGGAGAGGACTTGTATTAGGATGTTTCATAGTTCTATTGGTTGCTTGTTTGGTATAAAATTAATCCGTGAGAGCAACCTTAACCATTAGAGATGACCTATCCTCACATTTCAATGTTTTCTTCCATTTGTTTGGGGACTGCTGCAATCATATGATCTTGGAGGTTCACGCGTTAAATTATATGTTCACAAAATCTTGCCAGACATCTATTGCAAGTGATCTGTAAATGTCCATTATTATTTGTGTACTTCTTGCAAAGCACATGTACACGTACATTCTTGATAAGATTACATTTTGTGCTTATTTTTAATGACACATAATTTTTGTGTCATGTTTAGGTCAGTTGTTATGGCCACCTCTTCCACACCTACTACGGCAGAATCTACTTGCTATGTTCCACCTGGATCTACCGATCCAGGGTGGAAATATGCATATCTTGTTGAAAGAACCGATTCGAACACGGTTACGTGTCGCTTGTGCGGCAAGGTCATAAAGGGAGGCATCAATGGAATGAAACAACATCTTGTACACATCAAGGGAAACACGAAGGCATGTCCAAAGGCCGATGCAAATGTCCAGAAGGAAATTAGAGATTATATAGAAGATATTATGAAAAAGAAGAATGAGAAAGTTGTTAGTTTGAGAGAACTACGGGAGGAAGTAACAATCAAAGCATCTGACGGATCTTTTAACCAGCTATATGAAGGAGGGGGCGATGCAAAAGACCTCGTGTTTCTGAAGATGATGTGTCTTTGGGTGCAACAATGCGACAGACGGTGATTAAAGATGCCTTAGCCAAAGAGGAGCGTGCACACGTCAACAAGTTTGTGGCAAAATTCTTTTATGATGCTGACATTCCCTTCAATGTGGTGACCAAGAATTCCTTTATCCGAATGTGTGAGGCAATTGGACAATACGGAAGCGGATACAAACCACCTTCATACTATGAAATTACAGAAACTTTGTTGAAGAAGGAAGTGCATGAAACGAAGGAATATTTGAAGCATCACAATGAATCATGGAAGAACAATGGTTGTTCAATAATGACCGATGCGTGGACTGATATGAGGGGAAGGAGCATTATGAACTTGTGTGTGAACTGTGACTTGGGCACAACTTTCTTGAAGTCTGTTGACACGTCTGCTGATTCTCACACGGCTGAATACATCTCTTCTCTGGTAGAGGAGTGTATCAAGGATGTTGGAGAAGACAATGTTGTACAAGTTGTTACTGACAATGCTTCTGCAAATATGGCAGCTGGGAGGCTTCTTAAGACCAAATATCCAAGGATATTTTGGTCTTCATGTGCGGCTCATTGCATTGATCTTGTACTTGAGGAGATTGGTAAGGAATCGAAGATCAAAAATTGCTTCACTAAGGCTAGAACTCTCACTCTCTTTATCTACAGTCATGCAAAGACTTTGAGCTTGATGAGACAGTTCACCCAGAAGGGTGAAATTGTTCGGCCAGGGCAAACAAGATTTGCCACCACTTTCCTTACACTACAGAGCGTAATGGACAAGAAGGAGAAATTACGGTTGATGTTCTCTTCTGATGAATGGAGGGAGTGTAAGTGGTCAAAAACAAGAAAAGGTGAGGTGGCTGCATCCGTTGTCCTCAGTTCATCATTTTGGAGCCAAGTATCCTTGACGCTGAAGATCTTCTCTCCACTTGTCCACCTCTTACGTATTGTTGATGGAGAAAGGAAGCCATCAACGGGCTTCGTTTATGGAGGATTGGAGGATGCAAAAATGAAATAAAGGCTATTTTTAAAGATGTTGAGCATTCATATAAGCCCTTTATAGATGCCATTACCTTGAAGACAAAAGGAAGATTGGATAGCCCCCTCCATCTTGCAGCTTTCTATCTTAATCCCTATTATTTTTATAGGGATAGCGATGCAATTTCTAAAGATAGCTTCGTCGTTGATGGTTTAATGGAATGCATAGAGATTTTTTATCCCGAGTTAGAGATTCAGGATGCCAGCACGAAGAAAGAAATTCATATTTATCGAAGGGGAGGAGCGTTTGGAAAGCCAATGGCTGTCAGACAAAGATCCACTAATGATGATGATTTCAATCCTGGTAATATATCTCAACTTTATTATCGGTGTAAAAGTTCTTAAGTTAGGTTTATTATTTTACAAGAAATTGACTGTCTAATCTCTTGTAGCTCATTGGTGGTTGCTATATGGTTCTCAAACGCCTTATTTGAAAGAAATGGCTTTGAGAATTTTGAAGCTGACATCCTCTTCTTCTGGCTGTGAGAGGAATTGGAGCTCATTTGCAGCGGTATAACTATCACCATTTGGATGTACAATTGAATATATTCATTAAGTGATTGTAATTTATAATTGATCTATTTTATATATTCTTAATGCAGATTCACACCAAAAAAAGGAACAAACTAGAAACCAAGAGATTGAATGATTTGGTTTTTGTAAAATTCAATTCAAAGCTGAAAGAGCGTCGATCACTAACTGGGAGAGTTCCATTTGTTTCAAAGGACAGAACACATGCTATGGATTGGATTGGTGCCAGTGAAGAAGAAGAAGAAGAAATCTTCCAAGGGTCAGGGCTCACATGGAACCTGATTGCAGAAGCAAGTGGGGCAGAAGAATTTGTTGAGAATAGGAGGAGCCAAAGAAATACGGAAGCTTTGCCAACTTTGGACGAAGAAGAAGAATTTATGAGTGACTCAGAAGGCGATGATGATGACATTCCAACAATCAATTTTGAAGATGATTTAGATTAGAATTTAGAAGCCGGTTTATAACTTTATATATTTGAACATTTTACATTCAGAAACATATTTTGATATCTAAATGAACTATGTAGCTTTTTATTGTGGTGCCTTTTTTATTTTATTTTTAAAAGTATGTTTTTGTAGGAATCTAATGGAAACATGTACTTTTTGTCTCTGACATCACAATTAAGAGCATATCTTTAATATTTTTTAATGCAAACCGCATAATCCGCATATACTTCCGCATATACTTCCGCATATCTGCTTACTCGCTCGGCACCGCCTGACCAAACGAATACCGCATACCGACTTTCTGAACCTTGGCAGGATGGTCTCTACCGGTTGGTCCGAACTCCTTAGGCTGGCGTCTTATCTCAGTCCAGTGGAACAGTCTCTCCCTTTACTTGACATCTACGCTTTTGTCACCTCTTCAGAAGCTGCGTCATATCTTGCCCCATATTTCTCCGAATTCTTCTTTTCAGTGTGAAGCGTATCAGTTAAGAAAGCATCACAGATCTACTTTCCCTAGTCGTTAGTTTCGGAGCAGTAGCTCCCCTTTTGAGTTATTGCATGTTGACATTTGGGGTCCGAGTCGTGTTCCTAATCACCAGGGACACATGTTTTACCTAGTTATGGTTGATGATTTCTCTAGATTGTCATGTGTGTTTTGTTAAAGAATAAATCTGAAGCAGGCGATGTAATAAAAAATCTTATCAATGAAGTTCAGAATGTTTTTTCGTCCATTTTAAATATTGTGCGTACGGATAATGCCTTGGAGTTTTGCACTCGTGCTCTTTCACAATTCTTCTTGTCTCGCGGCATTATCCATCAAACAACTTGTGCTTACACGTCTCAACAAAATGGTGTTGTTGAGAGAAAACATCATCATCTACTTGATATCACTCGGACTTTACTCACCCAGAGTTGTGCTCCCGTGTCTTTTTGGGGTGATGCTGTGCTTATGGCGTGTTATCTGGTGAATCGTATGCCATCGTATGTCTTAGGTGAGAAAGTTCCTCTTTCTGTTGTCTTTCCTGACAGGGAATTGTTCTCCCTAACTCCTCGTATCTTTGGCTCTGTAGCTTTCGTTCATTAGCTTTCTCCAGGACTTGACAAGCTCTCACCTAGGGCTGTCAAGTGTGTATTTGTTGGGTACTCTCGTACTCAAAAGGGTTACATATGCTATGACCCTGTGAACATGAAATATTATGTCAGTGCCGATGTCACTTTCTTTGAGTCCGTGATGTATTTCTCACCTATAGGTGACAGGTTGACTTCCTCTACTACTGATGATGAGGTTTATGTGCCACCTCCTCCTCTGCGTTCGTCTGTTCCCATACCAACTCCTACTGCACAACCACCATTACCATCACCACCACCTCCACAACCACCAGTGCCTCCTTTACAGAAATTTTATACTCATCGTTCGGTCCCTGCTCATAGAAGTGGTTCTTCATCCACTACGCCCCATGTTTGTCCAGGTGATACTACTAACGATGGGGTTGAAAATGTGCAAGTGCCAGGGATCTTTGCAGGGAATAGCGTACCGATGAGTACTGCTGATGATTTGGATGTACCCATTGCCTTACGGAAACAAAAGCAGACTTGTGCATTCTATCCACTTGCTTCACATGTTTCATTCCATCGCCTCACTGGTGATTTTCAGAGGTTTGTTGTGGCCTTATCTACCGTGGAAATACCAAGAAATTATCAGGACGCATTGAAGGAGAGTTGTTGGCGTTCAGCCATGGAAGAGGAAATGGCTGCTCTGCGAGCTCGCGGTACATGGAGCTTGGTTGTTGCTCCCCCAAGAACTTCTGTTGTCAGTTGTAAATGGGTATTTACTATCAAATATCACGCAGATGGCAGCCTTGATCGTTACAAAGCAAGGCTAGTGGCACGTGGGTTCACGCAAACCTATGGCGTAGATTATATGGACACTCTCTCTCCAGTTGCACGTCATTCCATTTGACGTGTCCTTTCCGTTGTTGTGGTACGCGATTGGCCATTGTTTCAGCTTGATGTGAAGAATGCATTTTTACATGGGGATCTGCAGGAAGAAGTCTACATGCAGCAGCCTCCAGGGTTTGCTGTTGAGGGGGAGTATCGGATGGTGTGTAGACTTCACAAGGCCATATAAGGTTTCAAACAAAGCCCGCGAGCATGGTTTCAGAAGCTTTCCGACCTAATTCAGAAGCAAGGGTTCAAAAGATCAAATGATGATCATTCTTGTTTGTTCAGAAGACTCCCAGAGGTATTGTTGTTATCATGGTATATGTTGATGATATACTTGTTATGGGAGATGATATGCAGGGGATAAAGATGACAAAAGAATTTCTAGGCCATCAGTTTGTGACTAAGGATCTTGGTACCATACGATATTTTTTGGGGTTGGAATTTGCTATGCACATGATCTTGTGATGACCCAAAGGAAGTATATTACAGACATGCTTGTTGAGACATTCATGATCGACTGTCGACCCTCGACTACTCCCATGGATCCTAGCATGAAGTTATATGAAGACGATGCAGGCGAGGTTGACAGGAGAAGATATAGAGAAATGGTGGGAAAGCTTCTCTATATTACTATCATTAGACCTGACATCGCTTTTGCAGTGAGCCAGATGAGTCAGTTCATGGAACAACCCAAACAAGTACACATGGATGCCATATACATGATACTGAGGTATCCAAAGTCGTCTCCAGGTACAGGACTTTTGTTCAGGAAAGAAACAAATATCTTTGTTTCTGCATGTGCTGATGCAGATTATGCAGGATGCCCTAAGGATTGAAAGTTTACATCAGTCTTTGCTTTGTTTGTTGGCAGCTCTTTGGTTTCTTGGAAAAGCAAGAAACAGATAGTGATGGCTAGATCTAGTGCTGAATCTGAGTACAAAGATGATGTTGGTTCGAGCTGTATTAGAAGATCTGCATATAGATGTATCTCTACCCATGCAGTTACAATGTGACAATCAAGCAACATTATTTGTTGCTAATAATCCCGTGTTTCATGAAAGAACAAAACATATTGAAGTAGATTGCCACTATACCAGAGATATGATTCAAAAGGGCTTGATTTCTACTTCCCATGTTAGTTCAGGAGAGCAAACTGCAGATATCTTTACCAAACCATTACTCAGAGGGCTATTCCAGAAATGTTCTTCTAAGCTGAGCATGATTGACATCTATGCTCCATCTTGAGGGGGAGTGTGGAGATATTTCTATAGTTTATGTATCCCTTTGTTATGTTTATTTTTCCTTGTTCCATCTTATGTAATTTACCCATAGGCTTTCTCTATATAAGAGAGCCTACGGTTCCTTGGAATAAACATCTTCTCATTTTCTTTCAACAATGTCCTACAGATTTCCACGTGATCTTCCTTCCAGTGCAAGGCATGCCAGTTTGGGAAGCACCACCGTTCCTCCTCTCCATCTCGTCAGAGTCGGGGCAGTTCTCAGTTGTTTGAGCTCCTCCATTTAGATATCTGGGGTCCGATTCGTGTCCCTGATCACAAGGGACATCGTTTTTATTTAGTCGCTGTTGATGATTTTTCTATACTTTCTTGGGTATTCTTACTGAAAAATAAGTCTGATGCTGGGTCGATAAATCTTTCATTAATGAGATAAAAAGAATATTTTCTGCCAATGTCAAATATCTACTTTTGATAACGCCTTGGAGTTCTGCACCTTACAACTTTATGAGTTTCTTAGATCCCTTGGCATTGTTCACCAGACCTCATGTGCTTATACATCCCAGCAGGATGGTATTGCCGAGCGCAAACAACATTACTTACTTGATGTGATTAGAACCTTGTCCTTACTACTTGCTACCTAGTGAACCACATGCCCTCTTTTGTGTTGGGAGAGAAGATCCCTTTCTCGATTGCGTTTTCAGATAAGGATCTATTCTCCCTTACACCTCGTGTGTTTGGCTGCTTTTGTTCAGGATTTCTTTCCAGGTCGTGACAAGCTCTCTCCTAGAACTGTCAAGTGTATTTTTTGTTGGCTACTATTGTACCCAGAAGGGGTATCGTTGCTTTGATCCGCTTCGGCGGAAATACTTTGTTAGTGCTGATGTTACTTTCTTTAAGTCTGTCATGTATTTTTCTCCTACAGGTGACCAGTGTTGCAATAGTCGGCCGACTATCCCGAATAGTCGGTCCGGCTATGCGGTGCGGTGGGATACCCGACTGAACAGACCTCCAGTCGGGCAATAGTCGGCCCGACCGAATAGTCGGCCGACTATTCGTCCGACTGGCCCGACTATGAGGCCGACTGGAGTTTGACTCTTCATATTTTTATTTTTTTATTTTCAATTTTCAATATTTATGGGTTACATTTTACCACGGTATCGCCACAAATGTCAAATTCTATATGTCTATTATATTGATTGGTACTTTTATCTTGGTCTCATGTTAAATAATGACCATATATGTATAAAAATATAAGAATATATGTTATATAAATAATTTTTATATTAAAAATTACAAAACCGAATAATTCCGAATAGTCGCCCGAATACCGATTATTCTCTATTCAGTGACCCCTCCGACTGAATACCGAATACCGTCTTCTGCAACGCTGCAGGTGACATATTAGCCCCATCAGACTCTGAAGACTGGCGCAGAGATCTACATGCCTCCACCTCCTATTGTCATACCACCACCTATACCTACTCGTGCTCTACTGCCACCACCACTGCCACCACCTACACCTACTCCTACTCCTCCACCTGCTCATGTGGCTACCCCTGGACCACCACCTACCTTTATTGAGTTTTTGCCACGCATGTTTACTCGCTGTTCTCGCTCTGTTCCCCCTGCTCACAGGTCTTCCCCATCATCCAGCACGCCTTAGGTATGTAACGAGCACATTATTTCTACTGATGGTACTGCTGAGTTGTCTGTGCAGCATGATTCCATATTGGTTGAACAGGTGCCCTCTCAAGAGGGGAACTTACATGCTCAGGATTTGGCAGATGATCTTGATGTGCCGATTGCTCTGCGAAAGCAGACATACGTGTGCTACATACTCTCTTGCAACCCAGGTTTCCTTGAGCAGTCTGTCAGAGGATTTCATGAGGTTTACCTTGGCACTATCAGTCGTGGAGATACCACAGACATATCAGGAGACTATTCGAGACAATCAATGGCGTTTAGCCATGGAGGATGAGATGGCCGCGCTACAGTTGCGTGGCACTTGGAGTCTTGTTTCAGCTCCAGTTTGTGCATCCATTGTTAGGTGCAAGTGAGTGTTCATTGTGAAGCACCATGCAGATGGCGGTTTGGATCACTATAAGGCGAGACTTGTAGCACGTGGGTTCACCCATGCATATGGGGTGGACTAGTAGGACACCTTTTCTCCAGTTGCCAGACATTCTACTCTGCATATCCTTCTATATATTGTTGTGACATGAGATTGACCTCTTTACCAGCTTGATGTGAAGAATGCCTTCCTATATAGTGATTTACAGGAGGAGGTCTACATACATCGACCACCTGAGTTTGCTACTGAGGGGAAGTGTCAGAAGGCTTGCAGGCTACACAAGGCTATCTATGGCCTTAAGTAGAGACCAAGAGCATGGTTCCAGAAGCTCTTGGACTTGATAGAGCAACATGGGTTTGTGCGATCAATCTTTGTTTGTGCACATGACTCAGAGAGGTACAATCGTCATTCTTGTCTATGTTGTTGATATTATTGTTACAGGGGATGACGAGCAGGGCATCAAGTTGCCAAGGACTTCCTAGGTCAGCTGTTTGTGACCAAGGACCTTGGTAGTTTACGTTACTTCCTTGGACTGGAGTTTGCCAGGAACCAGCGAGGTCTTGTGATGACTCAAAGGAAGTACGTTACAAATCTTCTTTTCGAGACAAACATGTCAGATTGCAAACCTGTCACTACTCCTATGGACCCAAGCATGAAGCTTTACGATGATGACACTGAGGATGTACATGGAGCTTGTTGGCAAGCTCATGTATGTGACCATTACAAGGCTAGACATAACCTTTACCGTTAACAAAGTGATTGGTTTATGGAGCAACCTAGACATGCACATATGGATGCAATCCATATGATTCTGAGGTATCTGAAGGCATCACTTGGCACAAGACTTCTATTCAGCAAATGTACATCGCTATCGGTTACAACATCTGCAGATGCAGATTATGCTGGGTGTCCCAAGGGTAGGAAGTCTACTTCAGGCTTCGCAGTGTTCATAGGAAATTCCCTGGTGTCAAAGAAGAGCAAGAAGCAGACTGTGGTTGCCGGATCTAGTGTCGAATTAGAATACATGGCCATGTCACATTCTAGCACAGAGATGATGTAGGTTTGATCTGTTCTTACTGACCTGACTTTCGACGTGCCTCTTCCCATGCATCTCCAATGTGACAAACATGCTTCTCTTTTCATTGCAAACAATCCTACCTTCCATGAGAGGACCAAGCACATAGAAGTTGACTGTCACTACACTCGTGACATGATGCAAAAGGATCTCATAGCTACTACTCACGCTAGCTCTGGATACTAGACAACATATGTACTTACTAAGGCCTTAGCCAGGAGGCCTCACCAGAGATACTACTCCAAGCTGAGCCTGATTGATATCTATGCTCCAGCTTGAGGGGGAGTGTTGAGATATTATCTATCTTTTATTATTGTTTATGTAATTTTCTTCTCTTCTTGTCTTCTACTTGTAGTTTGTCCAATCAGTTTCTCTCCTATATAAGAGAACCCTAGGACCTCTCTATAATGTAATTTTATTCTTTCATCTCCACATCGTTGGTATAGGGGATCTACAAATTAATCTGTAACCCCTAGTCTCGACTCTCAATTCCCAATCTTCGAGCTTCTTAGACATGAACCTTTTGTATGCCTTCTTCACTGAGAAGCACAGCTTGCCTAGTTCCAGCAATCGCGTGCCCCTCAGAGGATATCTAACTTGCCCAACTATTGCATTAGGTCCAAATACTCCAGCAGCTGTTGTTTCGAAAAACAAAAAACCGAATGAAGGACACCAAGCTCTATTCACATCAACAACAAATGGATTCTTATGAGTTGCCAATGGATAGATCATCGGGAATCCTCAAGCATACCATTCCCAAATCAATTGTCTCTCCAAAAATTAAACCAATCACCACAACCTAATATTGCCTTGAACATGTCTCACCAGTGGCATCACAGAACAAATCCTACGCTAAAAATGGAGGGGTTGGGCGTATCCCTCTCCTCGACCTCCAGGTTCCCGATCACTTTATAGATGCGACATAATAAGATATATAAAAGATTACTCATTCTGCCCCAAATTCTTACAATCCACTTTGTCAAAAGAGCCTAATTAGCTCCTTGAGTCTCTTAATTAATACCCCAACCCCCCTCCTTTGGTCAGGTACCCGAGTCCGCATGCGTCTCATGACTTTTTGACCTTGCTCCCAACCAAAAGAATCGACGCATAAAAGCCTCCAATCATTGAATAACGACTATATGGATGTCTCGTGGACATGAAGAAGAGTGGAATAACTGCTTACCAACTTTAAACGTACCAATCTAACACCCTTCGAGAGACAAAGGGCCTTCCATCCGGTCAACCTACTTTTTAATTTCTCAACCAATGGAAGCCAACAAGCTTGCAACAAGTGTTGGGGAGACCTAGATAAGGAATTGGGAAACCAATTCGAGGAGATTTGGGAGCTTTGCCACATACATTGCTCTCCTCCTTAGAGACGTTGAAAGGAACAAACACTGACTTAAACATGTTATTCATGAGGCCCGCCATGGTCCTGAACACATCAATCACCACCAACAATCATATAGCATCTCGTACCCTCCCACAATGAGGAACAAGGGCAACCTTGTCGTATCCCCCTCTATTGCTTGCTTAACCAAAATTTCAAGGGTATTCACAATGGTAGCTGAAATTATCAACAACTTCTTGCTTAGCCAAAATTGCAAGGGTGTTTGCAATGATAACAAAAATAAGTGAAGCAAGGGGCATCCCTGCTGTATCCCCCTCTACAGCTGAAGTATTTACTTTTCGGCACGTCGTTAACAAAAATCGAGTATGAGATAGTCGTGATACACTGCTTCATCTTGGTTATCCCCTTGTTTGAGAATCTTCTCTTGCAGAGGGTTTAGACCAAATGAATCTCCTATTCAATATTGTCGCACACCTTAGAGAAGCCAACCTTCCAAAGAACGCCTTTCGACTATCGTGTTTTCCAATCGGCAACCATCTCTGTTGTCAACACTAAGCCGTCCATTATATTCGGGTTTGGGATAAAGCTCATCTGCTTATTGGAAATGATGTCACCAAGTATGTACCTAAGGTGATCGATGAATACTTTTGCCATAATAAGGTAAAGACTATTAGGTAGGGTAATGGGTTGGATATCCTCCATGTACGTGTCCACATTCTTATTGTGAGGAGAAAATTAAGGGCTCTATTAAGCAGTTCTACCCCATGTTACCCTATAATTATGTAATGAAGCCTAACACATCCTCCTTCACCGCACTCGAAAATAGATTGTAGAAGGAAACAAACCCATTCTGTCCTCTTTAACGCTTATAATAACATCATGCATTTCTTGCATTCGGAACTCCATCATAAGCTCTAAGCTCTGGATGAGCGAGTTGTTGTTAATGTTGTGCCCTTGTTACACACATCTAACCACATACCAATCTATGCTTGCTCGATTGAAGAAAGCACCTATTAATAGCAGAACCAGTCTCCCGCTCCCGAGTCCCAACAATCTCTCCCTCATTGACCTCAATGAAGTGGATAATGGATATGATTCCATCTTCTCCTTGAACTAGCTATATATGTAAGTACTTTGTATTGGTATCACCTTCTTTGAGCCACCGTTGCCTCGATCTTGGCTTTAAATTCATCTATGGCTTCATGCCCTCCTCCAATAAGGCGTTTTCGCTCTTCAAACTCCTCAATCGCCATTGACATTTCATCCTCGATCTGGGCACCTTATTAATCTCATTGTGAGCTCTATTTCTTAATCCGATTCTTGATTCATGAATCTCCCATTTAAAGGCTATGAGTCGAATTCTTAGAGCCCAAAACTTCATAAAAAAGTTTCTTGTTAGCAGAACCCTAAACCTTGCAATCATGCCAAAAAACCACTATTATGGTCTCAGATCCCTCCAACAACCAAGATTGCTCTATTCAAATAAAGGGGGTTGTTGCCATTCAACGAATCTTGATCCGAGTGAGCTTAGAAAGGGCCCTTGCAAACTGTAGCTGAAAAAGATGTAACCATTCAGCCAACACCAGGCATCGCTCGATCCGCAACCTAGCATATTTGTTTCTCCCTGTGTAGTTACAGGCTTGCAACTATTTGTGTTAATGCCTTCTAAATGAAAATCATATTTTAAGGTCGCAAAAGCATTCGAGCCTTGGTCTTGGCCACCTCTCGCCCCACAGTAACATAGTCGGCAATATCGCGATATATCGTCGATATATCAGTATCAATGAGATGTGGATACCGATATTCATATATATATATATATATCTTTTTCCAGGATATCGACTGATATCTCACGAGATATCGGTGATATATCGCTATATCGAGCCATATCGCTCGAATTGAACGGTTTCAGTACAAAATTTCTCGAATATCGATCGATATCATAGATACATATATATATATATCAATGATAGTACCCTTGACAGCTTGATTTCACTACTTATTTGGTACTCCTAGTATTAAAACACATCATGAATTATATATTTTATTTTGGGTCGGGGGCGCTGCCCCCGTTGGGGGTTCACACTTGCTCCCCATTGTCCCCCCAGGATCTCTGACTGGGCAGCTAGACCGCCGTCTGGTAGGATATAGTGCTACAGGCAAGGTTTGAAAAAACGAAAGGCGGGATGTGGCGTTTTCCTTGGAAGTGAGGCATAGCCTCGAGGTGGTTGAGGCTTAAGCCTCAGTTTGTATAGGAAAATAATTACAAAATGTATAATAAATATATTTATTGGTGAAATAATCTAATCTGACAAACATATAATATATAACAATGTAATATATGATGATATTATGAATATAAGAACATGAAAAAAAGGATATGTCAATGCCATAAACCTTTCTACTAAATTTCTACCTAGTCAAAAGGAAATCATTGGATATAATATAACTAAAATAGTTATCAAAAGGGGTTGGCTATTGTTGTCACTAAATATATCCAAGTTGTGGATATGGATCATATGATTTGAATCCTAACCGTATGTTCTACTGAACCCATATGAAGAACGGTCTGATGTCTCCCTGTACCACCATACCCTACCAGTCCAGGGGTCTTGCTGCCTGTATATGGGTATTCGAATTCACACGCAATTTCTTATATGTTTAAGGGTGTAATAGTAAGAGTTCACTGAAATAATTGGACATATTAATGGTAAATAATAAATATGAATACGAAAGAGGTCAAATTTAAGCATTCATCTTGCATAAATATATACCCAACAACTAGGCCTTTATAAACATATGAAAATACCAATAGGACTAATTGTTTTCTTTAAAAAATGCTTGAAAAAATCCCCAATGCCTCACCTTGCGCCTCGCCCCGCCTCGCCCGCCTCACCTCACCTCGATCGCCTCAGGCATCCGAGGCGCACACCTCAGCTAGGAGGTCCGAGGCGGTCACCTTGAGACTCTTTGGCTCTGCTCCGTTTCGCCTCGAGCGCCTTTGCGCCTCGAGGCGCTTTTTTTCAAACCATGGCTACAAGAGGGTGCATATGATGGTTCTTTAATTGGTGGACTTCACCCTCTTTGACAGTGGAGATGAAAACAAGTCTAATGCTGATCAAGTTAGAATCACAGGTCCAGAATACATCTCAACAGTCAGCTCAAATGTCACCTGTCAACATTAACAACCAGCTATCTGTGCGATATAATGTGTATTAGTATGCTAAATACACCTCATTCTTCCATATAAATATGTATTTGTATGTTATTTATTGTTTTAATAACTAGGATGATCTTCATTCGTGGAAAAAATCGCTTTTTATGCCATTTTCGACCAGGCGAACCGGTTCGATATCGATATCGATATTTCCTACCTTGCCCTTCACATAACTCTTGGTTCTAGACCCCTCGTGACTAGGTAATCTCTTTTACAATATTGCATTAATTACATTTTTCATTTATTTTTTTCAACAGATAATTCTTTAGACCAAAGAAACATTGTTTCATTAATCATTATGTACTTTTTTGAATTAAATGACTCATCTCAATGTCATTCTCTATCTTCCTTGAACAAAACATGTGTTTTGAGTGTACTTAACTTAGGTACTTTGATTCTAATTCCAATGTTTATTAATCACCAATCAACATTAACAATGATATATTTGATATGATCGATATGTGCGATTTAATGGTCCTAGATGATCTATATGTGTCGTCTAAGTCTATATTTTTTAAGTTATTTAATGTTATAAGAAGTTGGATTAAATCCGTTTCCAATATCTATAAGTCAACAATCAACATTAACAATGATATGTCCGATATGACTAATATGTGCGATATATGGGGTATAAATGATCGATATGTGTGATATAAGTGTGTATTTATAGGTTATTTTTTGTTTTTAATATCTTGGATGATCTTAATTTATGAAGAAATGACAAAAAATGGCGACCTTTTTGAACCATTTCCGACATTTCCACCGATATCGTCTACTTATTGGCGATATATCCCGATATATCCATTTCCGGGTGGACCGATATGATATCGATATTTCCTATCATGCGCAGCAGTCATCGGCCCACAAAGCGACATTTAAATCTCCCCAAGTCCCCAACCAACCAAGGCATCCAAAGGAAATCACCACAAATCTGTCTCATTTCTTCCTATAAACCAGCCCATGCAGCCATATCCATCAGTCCATTAAACATTGGATAGCAACTGTTCCATTTGATCAACCTTTCCTCTAACCACCACCAAAAGTACATGTTGGCCATCCTTTCTAGTGCAAGCATTCTGATAGGTCTTTGTTCCAACATGTCAATAGGCTGCATGAGCTCCCCTCTACATTAATGGCACAGAAATGCGTAAAGGTCGACCCCCCATTGACTTCTATATATGCTCGGACCATTCACCAATCTTTGTTTCTCGAAACATCATAAGGATGCCATGTCGCGAGAAGGCTGGATATCACCCTCCTTATCCCCAATTTCCTTAGCCTCCGAACGTTCCATGTGATCACCTTCATGCGAAAACCAGATCTTGCCCCAATTTATAGGTGATTTCCAACACCTCTGCAGTCTCGTTATCATTTGTCGATGTTCCACAGGTTTCCCCTTGATCAAGCGTATCTTGTTGCCCCTCTTTGGAAGTCGACTCTAGCTTGTAGCATGTGTTTGTTCATAAGCTGAATATTCCCTCGTGTTCTTTATTAGTTACTTTCAAGTCACATGAAGCTGCTTGTCCCCGAAGCGACTTTTGTTGATTGAGAGAGGGGGATCCGACAATCTTTGAGTATATTCAAGGGAGCAACGTCTGACGACTCTTCGCATCGTAGTGCTTTAGATCCCATCGCTTGAGCCAACATCAGTCTTGGATTATGTCTCAATCCACAATAAATAGGAACATCGATATCAATGGGTTTTTGGTCCAATACCAGAGAACCTACTTTGAAGGCTCCTGGGTGTTGAGCCTACCAATCTGACTCGTCTCGCTCAACCTGACATGCTTAGAATCACATTTGCATAAGTAACTCGAATTGGGGGGGGGTCTAACTTCATATCGTAGTGCATCGAGACTGAGGGCGACACAATTACATGTTCCACGGGACTCATCGGGATGGTCTTCGGAAAAAGTAGGGTTCAATGATATGGATTTTTTTGCCATGTACGCTCTACGACGCTTCGACTTCGTTCTTCCCCATGCTTTTCAAATCTCGTGATCATTTGACTTCCTGCATTGTTAGTGTAGGCTGTGTAGCTTTGACCGCTAATGCTTTTGTTTTTCTGATCTCTGGCATGGTCCTGACCTCCAGTGTACCTCTGACTTCCTCCAAATTTTCCAACTAACCATCTCTCGAATGGGTTCCAAGCATCGAGAGGCCTCCCATCAATCAATTCTTGACGACACGGTGATACACCGACTTTCCAACCCTTAGCTCAAGTTTAGATGGCAAAAGCAGCTTATACCTTCATAACTCGACCACCACATCTGCAGACTGGCCCTTTGAGAGATTTCGAAAATGGTTCTGATGCCATCACCTACTTTTTCCATCGCCTTTTGCACAGTTATCTTGTTTATGGTAAGTGAGCATAAGCCCATGTATCTTGAGCATTTTCTTGCAGTTCGATTCCAAAGTCCCACACCGAATCCTTGGTATGCCTTGCCACCAGTCTTCCAAGCAAATGATTGGAATTCAACAGCTTGATCATGTCATCTCCTAAGAGAACTCTGGTGCACATTGATTATCTCCCATGGGGATAACTTGTCTAGCAAACTCGTCTCCAATAACTTCACTCAGAACCACATAGCAACCTAGAGGTTCGTCGATGCCCCCACAAACTCACCAACGAGAATCGAGGATATCACTTTGCATTCGACCACGTCGATAGTCTTCTTCTTATGCCAAATCTCATGTACAGAGCACCTGACCTAACCTATTACATTTGAAGTAGCAAATCAGGTCCATATAGTCACATTCAGGGTGATTTTGTCCTCCACAATGCAAGCATTTCCCTCGAATTGCAATGGCAGGGCCATCATCATTCCGGTGGTACACTCTCCCAAATCCAAACCTCCGCAATGTTGAGATCTTGTCTTTGACACGTGTCTTCCTTCGTTAAATAAATTGCCATCCACCCTTGTCTTCTCACTGCCTTTATCCTTTCCTCGAACTTGAGCCTTCTCTTCGCGAGCTTTTCTCCCTGCGAACTGTCTTTGAGCCTTCTCTTTGCATTGATCATTCTCTCTCCGCCACCAATCCAGTTATCTAGCCAGAACTTGGCTTTTGAAGCAAATAAACAGGCAACTAGAGTTTGGAGAAGTAAGCTGAGAAACGGTGCCTACGAGACTTCTTTTTTGTAGCATGACTCAGAATGTAGACCATATTTTCTTCCTATATCTTTTTATAAGTCACGCTTGGAGAGCAATCGATGTTCAAGAATACGATGGCATGAACCAAATATGTGGCTCCATATGCCTATTGCCTATGTAGTAGGTGGGCAGAACCACGATCTCTATGTAGTGAATTATGCTATCTACACTGTATATTTGGTCGATGTAATCACATTCACGTATAAGGCTGCATACATCACATGTGTTGTCCATATTCTATATAGAGTGCATACATAAATTAGACTTTACGTTAAAAAGTTCTATGATTTATTAAATTGTTATAGTTTTTGTAGCTTGTAATTGGTTCAAATCCGATGAGGATTTTTTTTCACAAAACTCTGGGCTTAATTTATTTGTAAAAAAGAAAGGGTGGGATCATCAGTCATATTTAGTATTATTTAGAAAGTGGAATATTTATTCATTATTATGATAATGAATAATTGCACTTATAAGGAAAAGTCTACCCTTTACTGGTATAGTGGTTCTCTTCATGTTTCATTATTCATATTTTTCTCCTTGAACATAGATCATATCAGATCATCTTAATTCCAAAACCAAGATATTCCTACTTCTCCACTCTTCCATCTTTCAATTAAATCCTAAAAATATTAAATGAAAAGTATGTGGTAAGGAGTTTAGTGCTTACATATAGGTTGTGTTTACATGATCTTATTATCAAAAATTAAGCTAAATCTACATGCTTACCTTTGATTTTTATTGTAATCTTGGAAAATTCTATTGTGAGTAATAATGAAGTACCGCCTATTTTAAATTTTAAAATACAAAGACGCACAAACTCGCATATTACTTCGCATACGGCGTAGTCGCTTTGCGATGACCTGTTCAAAACGAATTCACATACTGCATTTCTTAACATTTTGAGAGCAACCAACATTTTCAAGGTGGATACCTCTAACTTTGAATAGCTCTAAAAGGAGCCTTAGGGTGCGAGGGATTGCTAGGGGGATCAAGGTCCCAAATGTCAGTTTCGGTCACCATTTCGGTGACTGACCGAAACAGAATTTCGGTCGAAATTCGACCGAAATTTCGATCATTTCGGTTATTTTTTGTACTAGGGCCCCATATTTCGGTCATTTCATCCATTTCGGTCGAATTTCGATTTCGACTGGATATCGATATTCGACGGAAATTTGACTGAATTTCGTTGAAATTTGAGGCCATAAGGGGGATGTTGATATATTGAGGACATTAAGGCTAGAGATATGAGTTAGTAGTGATGAGTGTTTTCCATAAGTTAAGATTTCTAATGTTATTTAATTTGTAAATATAATAGAAGTATGCACTTATTTGCTAAAATAGAGATGTAAATAGAAGGCTTGGCTTATGCCACATCTTACACGATATATGCTGAAAAAAGGTATATGACTGAAAAAGTACAATGTGCAACTTGTTATATAGGAATGCATGCTGTTGTAGTAAAAACAACTACATATATAACCAACCATATTTGTGTGTTTCTCGGGGAGGGGCTTAATACCATGATAAGTAAGTGCTCTCATGGAGTTGTTATTAATGAGATAGATTGAATCCTAACTTGTCAGTTAGCTCGATGCAGTTGTAATTTGATTCATACTTTATAGGAGGCAAGTCCTCCCCCCTCCCCCCAGGGTGAGATGTCTTGATGGTGGAGCTCTCGAAATCTAATTAGAGATATTGGTGTTCTTTGAGTTTGGTTTAATTAAGATTTATATAAACTTCAAGATTATTGCAAATAATCATTTGTAATTTGTGAATTTATTAGACTACATACAAAAATGTGGATCTCAGTCATCTCATAAGAGCAAGAGGAGTCGTCAGAGAAACGACAATAAAATCTGTTGGTAGAAAGGAAATGAGAATATGTTATTCCAAAGAACTTTAGGCTCTCTTATATAGAGAAAGCCTATGGGTAAATTACATGAGGTGGAACAAGGAAAATAAATATAACAGAAAAGTACATAAACTCTAGAAATATCTCTACACTCCCCCTCAAGATGGAGCATAGATGTCAATCATGCTCAACTTAGAAGAACATTTCTGAAATGGCCCTCTGAGCAATGGCTTGGTAAAGATGTCTGCAGTTTGCTCTCCTGAAATGACATGAGAAGTAGAAATCAAGCCCTTTTGAATCATATCTCTAGTATAGTGGCAGTCTACCTCAATATGCTTTGTTTTTTCATGAAATGCAGGATTATTAGCAATAAATAATGCTGCTTGATTGTCACATTGTAATTGCATGGGTAGAGGTATATCTATATGCAGATCTTCTAATACGGCTCGAACCCACATCATCTCCGTACTCGCTTGTGCCATGGCCCTGTACTCAGATTCATCACTAGATCTAGTTACCACGGTCTGTTTCTTGCTTTTCCAAGAAACTAAGGAACTGCCAACATATACTGCAAAACCTGAAGTAGATTTCTGATCCCTAGGACATCCTGCATAATCCGCATTAGCACATGCAGAAATAGAGAGATTTGTTTCTTTCATAAAAAAACAGTCATTGATGCAGCGTGATCGCAAATTATAGGGCCGCATTTATTTAATTAATTAGTCGTCAATTTAATTTACGTTTTTAGTGGTCGTAATGGTCTAATTAAATAATTGAGGTCGCCTGTGATCTCAACGTTTATTTCGTAGATTTTAATTGCAATTTTGGTCAATTAATTAGTTAGAGTCTAATTAGAGTAATTAGAGGTCAATTGGAAGTTGTCAGAGTCCAATTAGGATAAAGTTGGTTGTCAATTTTAATTTGTTTACTATTTTTGTAAACCATCTCTCCTATATAAAGAGATGGTAGTCCAATATTTTATTCAGGAAATATTATGAAAAATTGAGTTATCTCATTATCTCTCTCTCTTCTCTCCCTTTCTCCGCGCGATCTCCGCGGTTCTCCTCCTTCAACCCCTCGTTACCGACGAGTTTTTCTCTTCTCAACCTCTCCTTTTCTCCACCGATATTCCACCGTCAAATTATTTTAATTTTATCGTCGACGCCGGAAGCCGTTTGCATCATTTGTATCAGAGCATGGCATTTAGATCGTCCTCACGATCTAACGATCCGTCCAGGCGCTCGCACCGGCATCATCGTTCGTCCGAACAAACACGGCGAGCCATCTCCACCATCGACGCCACCTTCAAAGAGACGGGGGACATGATACGTGATTTGCAGAACAACCTCCAATCCATGTCTCGGGACCTAATGGCCTACTTTGAGGCCTACCGCGACGCCCAATCAAAGCCGTCAACCACCGAAGCCGCTGTCGCGAGTTTTGACGAAGAAAACGTCGCCGTAAATGAAGATCCGGCCGCTGTCCAGCACCTTCCAGATCCGTTTCCGCCACCGGAATCGGTGCCGCTGCCTCCTCCGGCCGTCCCGGCACGACCCCATCTATCCCAGGTATCTTCCCGACCTTCCTCGACCACTCCTCCAGTCCTCCGCCCCGAAGACCCCTCTTTCGCGGCTCTCACCATCCCGACAAACCCTCCAGCCCCACCCCTTCCCTCGCAGCCCCCCTCCCTGGTTCCACCACCTGCTAGCACCCCATCCCTTCCCACGGCCCCCCTCTTCATCCTGAGGCCCATCAACCCACCCTTGCCACCCTCCTTCCTCCCCTCCCAGCGCACGCCAGCCCGCAAAACCCCTACGCGCCACCAACCTCCCCTCCCTTCCTTTCTCACCGCAACCCTGCCGCCCCCACCCCTGCTGCTGCTGCCCCCACCCGCAGCGCCCCTCCTCCCGCGTTTGCCTCCGCGCGCGGAACCGCGCCACCGCACCAACCATCGGCAGGCCTTCACCGACCCCCATCCGCACTGGGCCCGATCGCCATCTCCCGTCCCCGCAGCCCGGAGCTGTTCGCATCACCAGGCACTCGGCCGCCATCGCCACAGAGGAGGAGGCGCTGGAGGTCTTTGGAGCGGTCGGCCCGGCTCACTCCCGCCGCCAGACCGCTGGAGGTCGTCATCCGCTTTCCCGCACCTGCAGCGCGACCCCCCCGCCGCCTCCTCCCCAAAGCATCTAGATCACCAGCGCCGCCTGCTTCCTCGCGAGCCGCCGCCCTGCTCGAGCGTCCACAACCGCGCCGCCCTTATGCGGTAGATGCCCCCGCGCATAGTGCGCAAGCCCTAACAAGAATCCCGAAGCCCACGGGATATGCAATCCACGATTTGAGGGATTGGGAAATCATTTAGAAAAATTGCAAAAATAATTCCCAAGAATCCCCTATTTGCAGAAAAAAAAGAGGCACTAAGAATGAGGGGGTGCGAAAATTGCACCCATACCCCTGGTGGCGAAAATATTTAAAGAAAAGGGCTGCAAACCAGAATTATGGGGATCCTCCTTATCTAAATAGGATTAGGACCTTGGGTTTTCCCCATATAAGGACCCCGTGGCTTCATTCCTTAGCCACATCTCCTCTTCTCCTCTCCTTGTGCCATTGCTTCATTATGGATTCTCCAAGGACCATATTCTCCATGCCGCATCAAATTTTTGAGCATCACGGGAAGGAGACAACACGCAAGACGACGCCGCCGTTCGCGCCACACATGTTCTTCAACCACGATAGCCGCATCATCCCCGCCCGTGTATGGATCCCGCCGTTCGCTCCACATCAGTTCTTCCAGAAGACGGCGGAATCTGCATATTCGACCTCCAAGCCTACATCGAGCAATTCGTCGGGAGACAAATTTTTTAAAGCGGCAGAGAGTTGATGCAGCGTAATCGCAAATTATAGGGCCGCATTTATTTAATTAATTAGTCGTCAATTTAATTTACGTTTTTAGTGGTTGTAATGGTCTAATTAAATAATTGAGGTCGCCTGTGATCTCAACGTTTATTTCGTAGATTTTAATTGCAATTTTGGTCAATTAATTAGTTAGAGTCTAATTAGAGTAATTAGAGGTCAATTGGAAGTTGTCAGAGTCCAATTAGGATAAAGTTGGTTGTCAATTTTAATTTGTTTACTATTTTTGTAAACCATCTCTCCTATATAAAGAGATGGTAGTCTAATGTTTTATTCAGGAAGTATTATGAAAAATTGAGTTATCTCATTATCTCTCTCTCTTCTCTCCCTTTCTCCGCGCGATCTCCGCGGTTCTCCTCCTTCAACCCCTCGTTACCGACGAGTTTTTCTCTTCTCAACCTCTCCTTTTCTCCACCGATATTCCACCGTCAAATTATTTTAATTTTATCGTCGACGCCGGAAGCCGTTTGCATCAGTCATGTACCTGGAGACGACTTTAGATATCTCAATATTATATATATAGCATCCATATGTACCTGTCTGGGTTGTTCCATGAACTGACTCCCCCGACTTACAACAAAAGCAATGTCAGGTCTAGTGATAGTAATATAGAGAAGCTTTCCCACCATTTCTCTATATCTTCTCCTGTCAACCTCCTATGTATCATCTTCATATAACTTCATGCTAGGATCCATGGGAGTAGTCATGCGTCGACACCCGTCATGCCCATCTCAACAAGCATATCTGTAATATACTTCCTTTGGGTCATCACAAGACCCTGCGCATTCCTAGCAAATTCCAATTCCAGAAAGTATCGTAGGGTACCAAGATCCTTAGTCACAAAATGATGGCCTAGAAATGATTTTGCCATCTTTATCCCGTGCATGTCATCTCCCGTAACAAGTATATCATCAACATATACCATGATAACAACAGTACCTCTGGAAGTCTTCTGGACAAACAAAGAGTGATCAACATTTGATCTTTTGAACCCTTGCTTCTGAATTAAATCTGAAAGCTTCTGAAACCACGCCCGCGGGCTTTGTTTAAGACCATATATTGCCTTGTGAAGTCTACACACCATCTGACACTCCCCCTCAGCAGCAAACCCCGGAGGTTGCTGCATGTAGACTTCTTCCGGCAGATCCCGATATAAAAAGGCATTCTTAACATCAAGCTGAAACAAGGGCCAATCACGTACCACTGCGATTGAAAGGACATGTAGAGTGGAATGACGTGCAACCGAAGAAAATGTGTCCATATAATCCACACCATAGGTTTGAGTGAATCCACGTGCCACTAGCCTTGCTTTGTAACGATCAAGGCTGCCATCCACATGATATTTAACAGTAAAGACCCATTTACAACTGACAACAAAAGCTCCTGGGGGACCAGCAACCAAGCTCCATGTACCACGAGAATATAGAGCAGCCATTTCCTCCTCCATGGCTAAACGCCAACAACTATCCTTCGAGGCATCCTGATAATTCCGTGGTATCTCCACGGTAGATAAGGCCACAACAAACCTCTGAACATCACCAGTGAGGCGATGGAATGAAACCTGTGAAGCAAGTGGATAGGATGCACACGTCCGCTTCGACTTCCTTAAGACAATAGGTACATCCAAATCATCAGTAGTACCCACCTGTATGCTATTCTCTTGCAAAGATCCCTGCACTTGCACATTGTCAGTTCCATCGTTACTAATATCACCTGGACATACTTGGGGCGTGGTGGATGAATGACGGCCTCCATGAGCAGGAACCGGACGACGGGTATAAATCTCGGTAAAGGTGGGACTGGTGGTTGCGGAGGTGGTGGTGGGGTTGATGGTGGTGGAGCAGTAGGAGTTGGTATGTGATCAGACTGACGCAGAGGAGGAGGTGGCACATAAATCTCATCATCAGTAGTAGAGGAAGTCAACCTGTCACCTGTAGGTGAAAAATACATCACAGACTCAAAGGTCATATCAACAATAACATAATATCTACAAGGGTTTGGGAGATGGAGACTCAGAAGGCGATCGTGAAGGCGACCGGGAAGGCGATCGTGAAGGCGTCTGAGCGGACTTTCGCTCCTAGCGAGCGGGCTCAGGGGAAGGGTTGCGCGTCGAGCTCGCAAGACATCAGCCCCCAGTTCGTTGCTGCTGAAGGTGAGGAGAAGCTCCCTCAAGATGGAGGTTGGGTGACGGTATCTCGCAAGAAGCAAGGCCGCGTTTGCTGGCGGTGCGGGGTGAGGGGCCATCTGGCTTCGGTCTGTGTTGCAAGACCTCGTTGCTTTGCTTGCGGAGGGCTGGGGCACAAGCAAGCGGGTTGTGGTGCAAGGTCCAGGGGGGATGGCGGTCGCTTCTCTCTCGGAGGACCTCCGGCGCACTCAGGGGTTCCACATGCAAAAGGGGCTGCTTCAGTCGTTGCAAACAGGTCTTTCGCGCAGGTGGTTGCAGGGGGGGCGCGCTCTTCGGCTGAGGTACACTGGAGCTGCGGGAGAAAGGAGTATAGCTCGCATGCAGCGTTCACGTCGGGGGGGTTGCGTGATGGTGGGGGCTCATCGATGGAGGAGACCCTGGTGGCGGGGGGTGCAAGTTCCTCGGAGGGGAGAGCTGGCCATGCACGTGGCCCGCGAGAAGGCAGGGTGGTGGTGGGGGTTTTTCTGAATCACTGCATGTCGGTCGAGGAGGTGAACAACGTTCTCGTGGGGCTTCTGGGACAAGCTTCTCGAGGGACCTGTTCCTGCTGGGTACGAAAAGATGCTGTGTTAGAGGTCTTTCAATGGATCAGCGTTTCCGTTTAATTCAAGCAGGGCCTCATGGAGGCATCGTGTGGAGGGATTTGCGTTTTGCAGATGGTGCATGCTCGGAGTTGGAGGTATGCGTGGCTGAGGTCAGGGGGGTCCCTTTCCTGTCAAGATCCGTCCATTGCCTTCGGCGACCTCTGAGGCGGTGGGGTGAGGTGTTGGCCGTTACTAGCGACGGCTTATCGCCGGGGGATGATCCAACATCCACGAAGATCCTAATGGAGTTCAACAAGGTCTTCCTCGATCGGGCGGCTGGCCAGGTGTTCTTTGAAGAATTAAACTTGGGAAGGTTCTTTTGTAGAATCGAGCTCTCGGTGGTGGTGCCTCCACCGCCTCCTTCTTTGTCGGACCGGTTGGCTCTTGGGGGGGAGGCCGGCAAGAGGGTCGTTCCGTTTTCCGAGGAGAAGCTGCCTCGGTGGGATTTCGCCTCGAGGATCTCGCCGCAGTTGGGTTCATCTTTGGGGGATGCGCCTTTCTATGATGTTTACGTAAGGCCTTCTCCCGCTCTCGTACGTGATGCCCATCCCACCGCATGGAATCGATGCATGGTAGCCGCCCTTGGGAGTATGCGGGGGGACGTGGCGGGCGGTTGGAGTGACGTGGAGGGTAGGTGCACGAACTTCGGAGGGGATTTGACATTCTCGGTGGGGTCGCAATGCTCTGCCTTCCGGATCTTTTCACCCGGGGCTCTCCTTGGGCAAGACGCTTCTCCTCCTTTCGGATCTGCACGTCACTCTGTAAGTCGGGTTGCTGAGCTTGACCCGAACATCCTTTCAAAAGCGGATCCTCTTCTTTCTTCGGGTTGGGCGGGGGTTGATTCGGGTTCGGGGGCTCAAGCGGACCCTCTTCTGTCGGAGGACCTGGGCTCCTTGATTTCTTCATCTGCTTTGATCTCCGCCCCACGTTCGGACACTCTGCTTCTTAATCAGCGGGCAGAACCTTCTTCTCCTCTGACCAGAGCGTCGTCGCAGGAGGGTTTCTCTGGAGGGGCAGTTCCGGCTGCAGAGGAGGGCCTTGATGATAAGGGTGCAGATGGTGAATCAACGAGGAGATCTTGCAAACGCTATAGAAGAAGGCGAAGCGCTCGTTCGTTGTCAAGGGAGCATCACTCGTGCCACTCCTTCGAAGAAGCGGTGGCGGAGGCAGCGGGGGTGGTACCTTTATGGGTCTACAAGAAGGTTACTAAATGAAGATCCTATCATGGAATGTAAGGGGCATGGGGGATGCGGCTAAGAGAAAGATACCGGGGTCCAGATTCAAGGAATGGGGGTGCGACGTCATTCTTCTTCAAGAAACCAAGTTGGCCGCTCTGGATGATGATGTTTGGCGCTCTCTCGCGGCGGGGGATCTTGACGTTTTTTCGGCCTTGTCTGCAACTGGGAATGCTGGCGGTTTGCTTATTGCTTGGAAGTCATCGGGGTTCTCACTTGTCTCTACTGTGAAGGGCAACCACTCTATCTCTGTTCTGCTCACCAGGAAGGAGGACTCTCAATCGTTTGTTTTCTCATGCGCGTACGACCCTTGTAATGCGGCTCGAAGAAAGGGGATGTGGGACGAGCTTCGGCAGATCTCGCTGGATAACCCGGGCTTGCCTTGGCTGATCGGGGGAGATTTCAATGTTACCTTGCGTTCCTCTGATAGGCCCCAGTCCAGGGGGGGCTCCGACCCGGGCTCGACGGACTTCGCGGACTTCGTCAACGGGCTGGCTCTGCAAGATATAACGGCATCGGACGTGAAATTCACTTGGAGGAATTCTTCCTCAAAATCGTGCATTGACAGGTTCCTCGCGTCGATGGTTTTCATGGAGTTGTTCCCCCTAGCGGAGGTCCTCTCTAGGCCGCGTGCCTTCTCGGACCACACTCCTATCATTTGGGACTCCAAGGTGTCCTCTCCGACGGCGGGGTTCTTTAGATACGAGAGGTGCTGGCTGCTAGAGGATAATTTCCGTGAGCTGGTGTCTTCTTCTTGGGCGGAGGTTTGCGAGGGTCGGTCGGCAGTGGTGAGGTTTGGGAAGAAGCTTACGCGTCTGAGAGGGGTTCTGTCTCGGTTCAAAAAGAGGTCGCGGGAGGATAGGATGTCTGCAAGGAAGGATGCGGAGGGCGTCGTTGCGGCGTTGGACGCTTTGGAGGGGGTGAGGGAGCTCTGCGCTGAGGAGTTGGTCTCCAGGGCTACGGCTGTGGCTGCGGTGGAGAGGGAGGAAAGAATGAGGGTGTCAGAATGGCGCCAGAGAGCGAAGGTGAAATGGATCAGGGAAGGGGACGCAAACTCTTCATACTTTCACAAGGTGGCCTCTAACAGAAGGCGATCAAATTTGATTCGATCGATCTCTTTCGGGGGGAGAGAGGTGGTGGGCGAGGAGGCGGTGGGGAATGCGGTGGCCGCTTACTTCAGGGAGTTCTCCTCGATTCATGAACCTCGTCGCTGGTGCTGGTTGGGGGAGGATGCCTCGAAGCTCTCGTCTGCGCGTTGTGCGGAGTTGATTAAGGAGATATCCTTCGACGAGGTGAAGGCTGCTGTTTGGGATCTCAATGGCGATGCCTCGCCAGGTCCGGATGATTTCCCTATTGCCTTCTACAAAGACTTTTGGGAGGTGGTGGGGCTGGAGGTTTGGGAGGTGGTAGCGGAATTTTGTGCTGGAAACATGGGCTTTGATGGGATCAATAGGGCTCTTATTGTTCTAATTCCTAAATCTACATCTCCGCATGCTATTGAAGACTACCGGCCGATCGCAATTTCAAATGCTATATACTTGATCGTTGCGAAGGTGTTGGCGCGGAGGCTTGCGTTGCTGCTGGACGATTTAATCCATCCTTCGCAGGTGGCTTTCATTCCTGGCCGCCTAATATCCGATGTAACGGCTCTTGCCTCTGAGATGGTGGACAGTTGGGTGAGGAGAGGGAAGCAGGGGATCCTTTGGAAGGTGGACTTCGCAAAGGCGTATGACTCCTTGGACTGGAACTTTCTTTGGGCGGTGATGCGGGCTCGTAGTTTTCCAAATATGTGGATCTCGTGGATGCGCCGATGCGTTACTACTGCATCTTTCTCTATTATGCTGAATGGTCGTATCGTTGGCAACCGATTTCAGCCAAGGAGGGGTGTGCGGCAGGGGTGCCCTTTGGCACCCATGCTTTTCGTTATTGCGACGGATGTCCTTCCAAGGATGGCGGATAGGGTGGTCGCGCGAGGCTTCTCCTCGGGCTTCTCCTGCGACTACCGGAACACTCCTACTCTACAATATGCGGATGACACTATTGCTTTCATCGAGGGAGGCATGGAGGAGGTCAGAGGGATGGCGGTGACTTTTAAGATTTTTAGCGAGCTCTCGGGGCTCCGCATCAACCAATCCAAGTCCAAAGTGATTCCTTTCGCGTGGAATGAGAGGTCGGCGGTGGCGTGTGGAGAGCTGTTGGGAAGTTCTCCATCCTCTCTTCCGATCGATTATCTGGGCTTGCCGCTGGGAGCGAGGAGGCCAAGATTGAATGATTGGAACAAGGTGATGGCCAAGGCGGAAAGAAGGCTTGCTGGGTGGAGTGCGGCGATGCTATCTCGGGGAGGCCGACTCGTGCTTATTAGGTCGGTCCTTGCCTCTATCCCCGTTTACTTTCTGTCGAATTGGGCTATCCCGGTGGGGATTAGGAGGCGTCTTGAGGGCCTTATGCGGAGCTTTCTGTGGGGAAGAAGGGGTCCCTCGTCGCGGGGCATACATCTGGTGGCCTGGAAGGAGGTGGCGAACAGAAAGTGCGCGGTGGTCTTGGCATACGAAGGCTGGATTTGACTAATGACGCGTTGATGCTAAAGTGGGTCTACAAACTTTGGGGTAGCGCAAACGGTTTCTTTCCATCTATGTTGCGGGATGTTTTATCGATCGGGGTGGACATGATGCGCGACGTCGACTCTCCGCGTTCTGGAACCCCATTCTGGCGGGGGATCGCTTCGGCGGTTAGGCGTTTTTCTCATCTCTTCAAGCCTGCGCTGGGGGATGGCAATTCCTTTCTTTTCTGGCGCGACGCTTGGGCGGGGGAGACCTCTCTCGGTAACTCTTTCCCTCGTCTTTGCGCGCTGGCTTCTGACTCTCGTGTGACGGTGGCGTCATCTTGGAGCGGGGGCGAGTGGTCCCCTACTTTTGCTAGCAACCTTTCCGATGAGCGGTTTGATGAGTTCTTAAGCCTCCTGCAACAGCTTAGGGCTGCGCCAAAGCCATCGACTACCAGGGATCACTGGATTTGGCGCGACGGCATCTTCTCTACGAGGCGGGCGTTCAGGGCCATCTCGCAACAGCAGAACTCTCAGCTGAACCTCCTGTGCAAGGATCTTGGGTGGCTGTGGCACATGAAGCTACATGAGAGGGTGATTTTCTTCCTGTGGCTTTTGAGACGAGGGAGGGTCTTGACCAGGGATAGATGTGTAAGGTTTGTTTCGGGAATTGACTCCTTGGACCGTGTGCTGTGTGGTGGCAGCGTGGAGACATTGGAGCACCTATTTTTTCTCTGCCCGACCTCTGCCGCAATTTGGGGGGACGTCAATGCTACTTGGGTCAACGCATCTTCAGCTAACTCGTTTTGGGATTCTATGCGCTCAAGTGTTGATCGGCCAAGGAGGGACCTGCTCCGCCCCTTCGCGTGCATTTGGGCGCTGTGGCTTGCTAGGAACGCGAAGATTTTCAGGGGTCAAAGGCTTTACAAGGAGAATGTTTTAGCACACGTTTCTTTGCTTGTGAATGACTGGATGCTCCTGTAATGCATTTGGCGTGTGTTTTCACTTTTTATGGGGCACTCAGGCGGGATCCACTCGATCCTTAGTGTTTGTAAAACTTACCCTCCTCGTCTTCTTCATCGTTTTTAAATAAGATTTGGGGAGAACACCATGGCGTGTATCCCCCGAAGTGCTTTGGTTTCAAAAAAAAAACATAATATCTCTTGTTCGTAGGATCATAGCATCTGTAACCCTTTTGAGTATGAGAGTACCCAAGAAAAACACACTTGACAATCCTAGGTGAGGGCTTGTCAAGCCCTAGAGTGAGTTGATGCACGAAAGCAACTGAGCCAAAGACACGAGGAGTCAGGGAGAACAATTCCTTGTCAGGAAAGACAACTGAAAGAGGAACTTTCTCACCTAAGACAGAGGAGGGCATACGATTCACCGGATAACATGCCATAAGGACAACGTCACCCCAAAAAGACACAGGTGCACAACTCTGGATAAGTAAAGTCCGAGTGATATCAAGAAGATGATGATGTTTTCTCTCTGCAACACCGTTTTGTTGAGACGTGTAGGCACAAGTCGTTTGATGGATAATGCCGCGAGACAAGACGAATTGTGAAAGAGCACGAGTGCAAAACTCCAAGGCATTATCCGTACGCACAATCTTCACAGTAGAAGGAAAAACATTCTGAACTTCATTTATAAGATTTTTGATTACATCCTCTGCTTCAGATTTATTCTTAAATAAAAACACCCATGACAATCTAGAGAAATCATCAACCACGACTAGGTAAAACCTGTGTCCCTGGTGATCAGGGCCACGACTCGGACCCCAAATGTCAACATGCAATAACTCGAAAGGAGAGCGACTGCTCCGAGACTCACGGCTAGGGAAAGTAAATCTGTGATGCTTTCCCAACTGACACGCTTCACACTGAAAAGAAGAACTTGGTGAAATATGGGGCAAGGTATGACGCAACTTCTGAAGAGGGAGGCGACCAAAGCGTAGATGCTAAGTAAAAGAAGAGATTGTTCCACTGGACTGAGATGAGACGCCAGCATAGGGAGTTCGGACCAACCGATAGAGACCATCATGCTCACAGCCACAACCAATCACCCTGCCCTTGAGAATGCCCTGAAAAAGAAGAGACGATGGGTTAAAAATAGCACGGCAGTGCAAATCCTTTATAATCTGACTTATAGATAGTAAGTTCATTGAAAAATCTGGAGCATGCAAGACATTCTGTAGACGCATAGAGGATGTCAAACCGATCTCACCCTGTCCAATGATGTGAGAATGAATCCCATATGCTATTACTACCGATCGCCATGGCGGAACCTCCATGTATGATGTAAGCTTATCTCTGTCTCGACAAAGATGATGCGTCGCATCGAAGTCCATAATCCATTCTAAAATATCAGAACTATGACAGGACGTAAAGGCATAAGCACTACCTGATGTGCTAGCTGGGGCTGACGTACTGGCAGAGGCTGAAGCTAATATGTTCGAGTGACCTCATGGTGAGTCAGTAGAGGCAGGAGGCGTGATATCACGGAGTCTGGCGACAAGATCCTCAAACCGTTGATCTGAAGTAGATGGTTGTGGAGGCGCAACGTGCTCGGCTATACGGGCTGATGCAGGAAAACCATGCTTAGAATAGCATGTATCCTCCATATGACCAGGGCGATGACAGAAGGTGCATGGCTGACGGAAGCGGCCACCTCGACCACGAGGTCCATGGCCACGAAAAGAAGAAGAGGCTTCTCTGCCTCTGGAAGCTGCCATCGCCGAAGGAGGTGGAGTAGTAGCAGTAGAGGGAACTGTGATTCTGCTGAGCCTTCGATATACTTCCTCCATTAGAGGAATAGTAGCATCCGCCATGATCTGCGAGCGAGCCGCATCATATTCCGTGTCAAGTGCCGCTAGTAAGACCCCCACCATTGTAGCATTTCGGAACGTCTTCTGCTGCTTAGGGGTCGCCGTAAGGGGAATGATGTTGTAGATCTTCTTAAACATCCCTCGTAGGGATGTATATACGAATGCAGCGGCCGACCATTCTGCTTGACCGTAAATATATCATGCTGAAGTTGGAGGATCTTGGTCTCATTTCTCATCTGCGAGTATGTCGCGGCAAGAATGTCCCACATTGCTTTAGCATTAGGCTGATAGAGTACATCATTAGCAATCTCCATCGTTAGTACGCCTGAAAGCCAGACCTTGGCATACGAGTCATCAGCCTCCTATGAGGCATAAACCCCAGTCTTCTCTGTCGGCTCATCTTCGGTAAGACTGTGCTTCTTACCATTTAACTTCATGAGACTCATGAACTGCACCGTCCCGAGCTCGTAATTCGTCCCATCCATCTTGACTATGGGCGCTGAACCTTTGAAGGCACCGATGCAGGGCATATCGACTTTGTTTTCTGACATTGATGCCGGAGATAGAGAACTAGGATTTATAGACCAATGAATAAATGTCTACATAAACATGTAAGGATTTGAGTGCATATGTAGACTAATGCACTCAAATCCATGAGGAACGAGAGAGAAGGTGACGGGGGTGGTGCCGGGTAGAGGGGGGGCGGCGTCGGCGGCTAGATGGTGACGAGGCAGCGGGAGGAGGGGCGGCGGAAGGAGGGGCCGCGGGAGGAGGGGCAGCGCCTGCGAGATGAGGAGGGGAGAGGGTTGCGGCGCCGGCGAGTGAGGAGAAGAGGGGGTGGCTAGGGTTTTAGGGTGGTGGTTTTGATACCATGTTGGTAGAAAGGAAATGAGAATATGTTATTCCAAAGAACCCTAGGCTCTCTTATATAGAGAAAGCCTATGGGTAAATTGCATAAGGTGGAACAAGGAAAATTAATATAATTGAAAAGTACATAAACTCTAGAAATATCTCTACAAAATCTCTTTTAGAAACAATATAGCAAGGATAAAACAAAACTTTTAAATTTGGCGAGTTTACTACTGATTTTTCACATTTCGCCTATTTCGTCAATATTTCACCAGAAATATCACGATATGGAGCAATATATTATGAAATCATGGAAATCAAAATAATGGGTGGGCGGACAACCTACATGGGTGATCCTTTTAATTTTTAAAAAGCTAGTTGCTGGTTGCCTTCCTAATTAGATGTTGATGAAAACTGTAATAAACTGTGAACTACACGCTGCATACCACCCACCTCATTAGCCTGATGTTCCCTTCCAAGAATTAAATTATTATCTTTAATATCAAATTTTAAATGATGACCAATTTATTATGTCTCTCAGTTGTTTTGAGTGGTCGAAATGAAAATCTTGTTTGACATTTATGTTTGAGTAAATTACAAATATTTCCCTGAACTATACCTCTGATTTCGATGTCATACATGAAATTTAAAAGGTAACATTGTAGTATACAAACTTTAAGCTTTGTCTCGATGTAGTCCTTGATTATTGAAATTTAAGGTTGGAAAGATGAAATGATCAACTAAATTTCAATAGTGAAGGATCACATTGAGAGATCTTAACGTTTGGGTTCCATGTTGTTACCTTTTAAAGTTCAGGTATGACATTGATATTGGGTGTATAGTTCAAGGACTTTTTTGTAATTTTCTCTTTATGTTTCTTCCAACTTTGAGAAGATATCATGTAATTAACAGATGAAACTTCAGCTTATGTTTTGTTATGCAGCAAATGGGAAATGTGCTGCACCAGCTCATCTTATGTTCACAGGATGCAAAGGAGAGATTCAGAGCCACTTGCAAAGGCTCCCAGGATATGATAGATGGATAATGGATAGAGAAAACAGACCATATATAGAAGCCTTTGAAGATCAGAAAGAGAATCTTGTATACTTGACTGCTGATTCTGATACTGAGCTGGAGAATCTTGATTTGAATAAGATATATATAATAGGTGGACTTGTTGATCGGAACAGATGGAAAGGTATAACTTTAAATAAAGCTCAAGAACAGGGTATCCACACTGCAAGGTTGCCCATATCTACTTACTTGAAGTTGTCCAGTTCCCAGGTATGATATGCATCTCCTCTCTCTGTGTATCCTAAATTTTTTTCTTAAGCCTTAATTCTCTCAACAAACATTTTTTGGTGTTATTGTGATGATTTTAATTTTGGGAGCATATTCACGATATCTATGTATCTACAAAATGCCTTTCTTGGAATCCAACACAGAAATAATTTGTTTGGTTAAAGATTTAAATGGATGTAAATAGATATTTGGGGATTTTAATTGTACATGGTAACCGTGGTTGCAATAATAGTAATGAAGAAGAATTTTTTATTTTGTAATACATGTGACCTTTTTTGGATCATATACTTTCTTAAGAGCACTTGTTTATTTTTATAGTGGTTGGGCAAAGGCACAATAGCGACTTTACATGGAGGAAAATAGATCGATTGTGGAGTAACTTGTACAAGGTCATACCAAATGAATGTTTAACTACCCTATCACATCTTAGTTTTGAACATGAATACACGGAAGCTAATAAAGAGACAAATTGTGTATAGAAAGATGAGAGCTAAATGGTGGAATCATAAAATAGAGTTTTTACGGTTATGCCTCTTTTAGATTATGCAATATTAGTTATGCCCCTTCTTTTTTTTGTTATATTAGTTATGCCTTGTCCGACCACACACCAATTTTATGGGATTCCGGTGACCCACCCCAGGTGAGGGGTCTCTTTAGATATGAGAAGAGTTGGTTACTGGAGGAGAACTTTAAGGACGTGGTGGTTTCTCATTGGTCCAACATGGACGTTGTTGGATCGGCGGCGGCTAGGTTTGTTCAGAAGCTCGGATCCTTGCGCACGAGGCTGGGTTCTTTCAAGAGGGATTCCAGGGCTGCCAGACAGGCTACTAAGCTGAAGGCTGAGGAGGTGGTTATGAGACTTGACGCTATGGAGGATAGCAGGTAGCTATCGGGGGAGGAGTTGGCCACTCGATTGCTTGCTCAAAAACTTATCGCATCTGAGGATCTTAAGCGCGTCACTGAGTGGAGACAAAGGTTGAGAAGTACTTGGCTTAGGGAGGGGGACGCTAACACGGTGTTTTTCCATCGCATTGCCAGCGGGAGGCGTCGTTCGAATGCTCTGCGATCGATCACGGTCAATGGTGTTCGTGTGGATGGTGACAGGGAAATGGGGAAAGCGATCGTCGCATACTTTAAGGAGTTCTCGGCAAGGACGATTCCCAGGCTTTGGAGGTGGACGGGGATCTGGGCTACGTCTCTGACACCCTCTCTGTGTGATGGGCTGACGCAGGTGGTGTCCTTGGAGGAGGTTAAGGCTGCGGTGTGGGACTTGAATGCGGATGGGGCTCCGGGCCGGGATGGCTTCCCGGTGGCTTTTTACAGAGATTTTTGGGATCTGGTGGGCAACGAGGTGCTAGAGGTCATCTCTGAGTTTTGTATGGGCAATGCTGGCTTCGAAAGGATTAATAAGTCTCTGATCGTTCTCCTTCCTAAATCCGCGTCGGCTGAACGGATCGAGGAGTATCGCCCCATTGCTATCTCTAACGCCCTATACCTGAGTGTGGCGAAAGTGTTCGCCTTGAGACTCAGACGGGTTCTTGAGACCCTTATTTCCCCGCTCCAATCTGCCTTTATACAGGGATGGCAAATCTCGGATTGTCTTACTCTTGCATCGGAAATCATAGCGGACTGGAGGAGAGGTGACAAGCAAGGTGTTCTTTGGAAAGTTGATTTTGCAAAAGCCTATGATAGCCTAGATTGGAAGTTCCTTTGGTCGGTTCTACGGCGGAGAGGTTTCCCGGAGCTATGGATATCTTGGATGAGACGTTGTGTGACGACGTCTTCCCTCTCGGTCATGGTGAATGGCCGCCCGGAGGGGGGCTTCTACCAGCCACGTAGGGGCATGCGCCAGGGCTGCCCCTCGCTCCCCTGATATTTGTCATCTCCGCGGATGTCCTGGCACGCATTGCTTACCGTGTAGTTGATTGTGGATTCTCGGCTGGTTTCTCCAGGGATGGTGTGGTGATCCCGCTCTTGCAATATGCAGACGATACGTTCTTTTTCATAGGGGGGGTTGCAAAGGCATCCGGCATGTCCATGGCCCTGGATCTTTTCAGTGAAATGTCCGGTCTCTTCAAGAATGTAGATAAATCGAAGGTCATCCCCTTCGGCCTTTCTGTGGAGGAGGCTGACGCTTGTGGACGGGCTTTGGGGTCTGATTGTGGCTCCCTTCCGATTGATTATCTAGGGATGCCCTTGGCGGTGGGAAGAGCGAGGCTGCGGGACTGGCTCAGGGTCATCGAGAAGGTGGAGGCGAGGTTGGCAGGGTGGAAGTCAGCCATTCTCTCCAGAGGGGGGCGACTGGTCCTCTTAAAGGTGGTTCTCTCTTCCATCCCTGTGTACTTCTTATCCAATCGCAGGCTGCCGAAGGGGATCCGTAGCCGCCTCGAGAAGCTGATGCGTAGGTTTTTATGGGGCAAACATGGGGAGGAGTCGGAGGGGATTCACCTGGTTGAATGGGAAGAAATTATACTCCACAAGAACGAGGGAGGGTTGGGGGTACGGAGACTGGATCTTATGAACGACACTATGCTTCTTAAGTGGGCTTGCAGAATTTGGGGCCCGGGGGAGGATTTCTGTAGCAATGTTCTACGCAAAATTTACGATGTCGGCGGGGCACCGCCAGACCCTGCTACTCTGGCGGAATCTCCCACACCGTTCTGGAAGGGGGTGGTGGAGGTCTTCTCTAGGCATATCTCTCTGTTTAGGCCGATGCTTGGCAATGGCGAATCCTTCGTCTTCTGGACTGATGATTGGATGGGGTGGGGCTATTGTGCGCGCGGTTCCCTCGCCTGTTTTCTCTTGCGACTGATAAGAGTGCGCGGGTTGCGTCCTGCTGGTCGGACGGGAACTAGTTCCCCGCCTTCTCCTCTAACTTCTCGGACCAAAGGCTCGAGGATTTTCTTTCCCTGCTGGATTCTATCAAGGAGGTGGGGCGTCCTATAATGGGAAGAGATCATTGGGGGTGGCGGTTGGGCCTTTTCTCGGCTAGGAAGGCGTTTGGGGCGATTTGCAGGCCTCCACCATCAAGGTCGGAGGCTCTGACTCGTGATTGCACCTTTTTTTGGAGTCTCGGGCTTCCTGAACGGATTGGCTTCTTCCTGTGGTTATTCCGTAGGCAAAGATTGAAGACGAGAGACCGATGTGCTAGGCTTCTGGGCTCGGTCTCTGACAGATGCCTCCTGTGCGACGCGGGGGTTGAGTCCCTTGAGCACCTTTTCTTCAGGTGCCCTAAGGTGATTCTGGTCTGGGACGAGGCAAGGCTGCCGTGGGTGTGCACGTCCGACGTGGCTTCCTTCTGCGGCTCGATGGTGGCTAACAGGAGCAGAGATCGGAGGGAGCTCCTCACTTCCGTGGCAATTCTGTGGGCTCTGTGGCTGGGCAGGAATGCTGTTCTCTTCTCTGGGCAGCGTTTCTACAAGGAAAGTGTGGGCATACATTCTGCGAGATTGGCTGATGAGTGGGTTTCGTAGCTGTTTTGCTTTGTTTTTTCTTTCCCTTTGTACTTTCCGTTTACTTCTTTTCGTTAATTAAGTTTTGAGGCGAACACCAGTGAGTGTATTCCCCTGTTTTTGGCTTCAAAAAAAATATTAGTTGTGCCCCTATCTTCTTATACCATTATCATTTGTGCCCCTCGTGGTAGTTGCCATCCATCCACCTCCCAGAAGGACATTAACTTTTAGACACAAGGGTAATTTGAAAGAAAACCTAGGTTACCAATGTAATTTTCTTCTTTTTCCTCACTATCTTTTTTCTTCTTCTTTTTCCTTCCTACCCCCTCCTCCAACCCATGCCGCACACTCCAGCACCTTCCAGGCATCACACACCCCCATTGATCGCATGCTCCAGCCATTGTGTGCCCTCACGCATGCCTACACCCGCGCCCCACTGGCCAGTCTCCCCCAGCCCCACCCTCGTCGCCTCTCGCCCGCTAGCTTCATCGTGTGTGACTCACATCTCCGGCCATTGCTCTATCCCACCACTCCACCAACGTCCCGCTGGTCACCCGCGCCGTGCCTCATCTAATCCAGGGGCTGCCTAATCCTTATCTAACTCTCCATATAGAATGAAAGTCCTAATCTAACACCCCATTTGCATTGCTGGGGTTCCTAATCCTTATTTTTTATAAGTTTCTCCCGTTGTGTGACATGCTTCAGTAGAGATTGGTGAGTTGAATGAGAAGGTGGGGACTCCTCTTCGTGAGATCTGAGGAGCTCGATCATATTCCCTATTGATTCATGTTGGAGTATTCGTTGTATGCGTCATGAGTTGTAGCAGGGTAAATGGATCCTGGAGAAGATCCATTTACCCCATCCACTTGTTTAATCCCACATCTACCAGTGGTGGGACTTGGATGCTCTGGAGAGGCTATATAAGGAGCCCCAGACCTCCTGTAATCATTGAGAAAGTGCAATGCATAACATGCCCCTTTGAGGGATTCTCCCGTGGTTTCATCCCGCTCCTCACGGAGTAGGGTTCCATGTAAAATCATGGTGTTCCATGTCTATATTTTTGTTCTTTATTCTCTGATTCCGCTTCCGCTTCCTATTTTCTAACATGGTATCAGAGCGGGTTCGATTCTCGCGGATTTGTTCTTGAATTTTTTTCCATTCAAGAATCGATTTTCAGATTCAAAGTGGGATTTCTGTTCATTATTTTTATCATGTTCGAAGATCTGTTCATGTTCATGTATCTAGGTTTTCAAAAACCCTAGCATGTTATGAGGTTCGCTGCACCGCCAAACGGAGGAGAAGAGGAGGCCGAGGCATGATCGATTCTGAACGGAGAAAGTGCATTGCAGATCAATGCTTCCAGTAGATCAAGAGGCGATCAACTCTTTGTGCATCGCATTCTCGTCGAAAGCTCCAGCAGTGACCCTATCACCCGCTGCACCAGCGGTGCCGTATGCACCTCCAGGCCGATCAGCAGTGCATCAGGCACCACCTTGTGCACCTGGTGGCAACCCTTCCAGGCGCCCCTCGTGCAACTCCAAGTTGAATCCAACAGTCGTGTCGCGCAGGCCCCTCCACCCTCTAGGCGTTCTTTTTCCTTTCTGCATTGCGCATTCGTGCGCACTGTTAGCGGTAGGCGCCCTCCTCCAGTTGATCACGCAACCCGAGCGACACTGCCCTGAGGGTTCCAGGAAGCTCCGAGATCGAACGTCCACCCGTAAACAGTTGTCCCGAGGTGCTCTCCTTGGCGGCGCTGTAACCACCCTCCTACGCGCGAGTCACGCGCGCACCCCCTTCTAATACTGGTGGCGGCACGCAGCCCTAGCGGATCTCCATCCTCAAGATCTCCTCTCGCGCGGATGGCGCAAGTCTGCTCTCGCGCTCTCCTTCCAAAGGCGGTGCCTCTTCCTTCGTTCTGAAGCACTACATGAGTCCCAGGCGACGACCCTTCCAATCCACGCGCTCTCTCCAATGGCGGCGCAGAGCAGATGCCCCTCATTAGGGCGGCGGGCGTTAAGAGAAATTAAAAAATAAGGGGGCATTCCCGCAAGTGGGAAGTGGGAACCCTAGTGGGGGCGTATAGTTTCATCAAAAAGACCCGAGTGGGCCCGACGTTAAAAAAAAACAAAACAAAAACGAAACAACAATTCTGAAGCGGGTCCATCAAGCCACGAAAAAAGGGGGGGCTGCTGGTTATTCAAGCCCAAGTGGGTTGTTTGTAGCATTAAAAAAACGAAAGGGGCTGATTAAAAAAATTCGAAAAAGGCGCATACAATAAAAAGCCGTACGCAAATGTTTTGCAAAAAAAGCGAGAAAAGCCAAAAAAATAATGTTGCAACGGCTTAAAAAAATGTGTGTTTTCAAAAAAAAAAGTGTGACGGTTTAAAAAAATGAAGAAAAGCCGCAAGTTTTTTAGAATGTTCATGTTTACCCTATATTTTCTTGTCTTCTCCCAATATAGTCGATGTCTTGTATTCCGACTACTATGGGAGAAAGGGGGAGTATTATGTAGAGTCACAGGTTTGTTCCATTGTTCCATGATCCAGATTCAGATGACAGATTCAGAGATTCTCCAGGCCTGACAGTTGTTCAGACTCTACAATTTTTTAGATGAAGATTCTTCATGCGCAAGATCCAGACTCCACGTTCAGATTCCGAGTCCCAGGTTGATGCGCAGTTGTTCAGACTCGACACTCAGATTGGTCAGAGTCCAAGTTCGAGGCACTCCTTGATGAGAGGCCCATTTTTGAGTTCTCCAGAGAGACTCATTTTTCAAACACGTACGAGGTTGCGGTCATTTTCAGATGAGCACATGTATGCCATCAGTTCAGAGGTCCCCATCCTTTCTTGTTTTGTAGGCTAGAGTTTTCATGTGAGCCATAAGGACTCCATAGTAGAGGACCATTCCCTATGCTTGCCATGTTTGCAAGGGTTTTCATGTGGTATCATAGGCACACCAGAGTAGTGCGGCATTCTCTGAGCCAGATGGGAGAGACCCAGTTCTCCGAAGAGGAGACTTTTCAGACTCCATTCTCCAGCGACCGTGGACTCCGAAGAGGATTGCACAACCACGACCCTTATTCAGTTCGACCCTTTTCAGAGATGGAGCAGTTGTCCACATTATTGTGGCGGGCCAGAGTACTCCAACGAGAAGACTCATTTCGGTTGCAGTGACTCTGACAGGCGCAGTTCAGAGCACATGCTCTCCGACGAGGAGATTCAGTAGACTCACACTCCAGCCCGTTCGTCCTCCTCACCTGCATGGCATGAGAAGCAACGTCCTCGATAGCAGCAGTTGTGCGCATTGGGTTGATATTGTCCGTAGTGTCCTGTAGCGTTGAGTTGAGTTTATTTCTGTTTGTCCAAGCTGAGCATTGCATGCTCCAGCTTGAGGGGGAGTGTTGGAGTATTCGTTGTATGCGTCATGAGTTGTAGCAGGGTAAATGGATCCTGGAGAAGATCCATTTACCCCATCCACATGTTTAGTCCCACATCTACCAGTGGTGGGACTTGGAGGCTCTAGAGAGGATATATAAGGAGCCCCAGACCTCCTGTAACCATTGAGAAAGTGCAATGCATAACATGCCCCTTTGAGGGCTTCTCCCGTGGTTTCATCCCGCTCCTCACGGAGTAGGGTTCCACATAAAATCATGGTGTTCCATGTCTATATTTTTGTTCTTTATTATCTGCTTCTGCTTCCGCTTCCTATTTTCTAACAATTCACACATTCGGTCTATCTCTCTCTCTCTCTCATAGAGAGAGAGAGACTTTAAGGAGGGGGCTATAATTGGAACCAATATTGTATAGATGAAATTCCTTGGATCTTGGATAATAAGATACAGGTCCTTAATTTTGTGTGATGAATTCACGTTACAAGTGGAAGTGTTTTAAGTAATAGTCCCTTAAGGATTTGACCAATTGTCTGTTCGGTGTTGAACAAAGATTTGCAGTATATGTCTTGGAGTTAATCTTTATTCACAAATCTTGGACCACTACTTGATCTATGGAAGAGCAGTTTGTTAGCTGCCAACATTGACTAATACCACCTGGAAATCAACATCAATTAAGCTCGAGCTTCGAGAACATTTGCCATGTGAACGTTGAAGCACTTAAGAGCATGCACAACCCTCTTTGAGTGAGCTTGAGAATCCATTTTGGATTATCTGGCCCCAAACCGCCTCAGCTACTCCAGCGGCCGCCTAGTCATACCAAGAGTTAGATAAAGAGGGGCATAAATATTCCTTAACCAGGCATTGGTTTGAATAAACCATGGTTTGGTTCACGCCATTGATGACTAAACTCACAGAATGGCACATGTAGTGACGATGCAAAATGGTAGGAGCACAACTGATATTGCAAAAAAGTGGATGGCATAACTGATATTGTCGTATCTAAGAGGACCATAACGAAAAAAAACCCAAGAAAAATAAAATATGTAAAGGAGAAGATGCTATAAGAAGCAAATTATGTTCTTGTTGGAACACTAATAAAATATTGTATTTAATGGATAGTTGTATTGGAAAAGTTGCGGAACAGATTTTCGATGTGTCCAAGGAAAGCCTGCTGGCACAAAAGGAAGCTTGGGGTAGAGGAAATAAGTCAATATAAACCTAAAATGAAAAAAAGAGTTTTATTTATTTCTCCCTGAATAAAATAAATGTGAGCTCGACATAGTATAAGAAGGTAAGAGAGAAGCGAAGAAGGCGATTGATGAAGCTTGAAGTGAAGACGAAGCCACGAAGGCTCATCGAAACTTGGGTGGAATGACTGCATTATTTATAGCTAATTGTTAGAGTATTTAGTAGGGTTCGAAACTTGGGTGCATTTCTTTGGGCCCTACTTGGGTCGAATTTTGAAAGAAAAAAAAGGCGTGTACAAAATCAAAAGCCGTACACATTTTAAAAAAAAGGGAAAAGAAAAGAAAAAAAGGTGCGTACAATAAAAAAAAAACCGTACGCAAAGCAAAAAAAAATGCAAAAGTAAAAAAAAAATGTGTTTTAAAAAAAATTGTTGATGAAAAGCCGAAAAAAAAACAACGGCTTATAAATGTTTTGAAAAAAAAAATATTGAATGTTTTTGAAAGCCGACAAATGTGTATTCGGCTAAGTGGTTTTTTTTATCCCCATCATTGTTGTCTTCTCCCAACTTGATCGACGTCCATGTTTTCCGACAAGTATGGGAGAAAGGGGGAGTATATATGTAGAGTCACAGGTCTTCTCCAGATATCAGAGATTCAGATGCCAGTCTCCAGACCAGTCGATTTTCAGACTCTACGGTTTTCAGATGAAGATTTCATGCGCATGTTTCCAGACTCGACGTTCAGATTCCGGGTCCTAGTTTAATGCGCAGTTGTTCAGACTCGATGATTATCTTCCGAGTCTCCAGCTTCAGACACGCACGAGTGTGCGGTCATTGTCAGATGAGCATATGTTGCCATCATTTGTTCGAGGTCCCCATCATTCTTGTTGTTGTTCGGCCAGAGTTTTCATGTGAGCCATAGGGACTCCAGAGCAGAGGACCATTCCCTTGAGGGCAAGGGTTTTCATGTGGTATCATAGGTACACCAGAGCAGTGTACCATTCTCTGAGCCAGATGGGAGAGACCCAGTTCTCCGACGAGGAGACTTCAGGTGCAGTTTCAGACTCGATGGTCAGATTCCGAGTCTTCAGTTGACTCACACTCCGGCCCGTTTGTCCTCCTCACCTGCACGGCATGAGAAGCAACGTCCTCGACTGCAGCATGTGCGCGTTGGGTTGATATTGTCCGTAGTGTCCTGTAGCGTGAGTTGAGTTTCTTTCTGTTTGTTTGTCCAAGCTGAGCATTGCATGCTCCAGCTTGAGGGGGAGTGTTAGAGTATTTAGTAGTGTGCCATGTTGAGTTGTAGCAGGGTAAATGGATCATGGAGAAGATCCATTTACCCCATCCTGTGTTTAGTCCCATACCGCCCAATGGTGGGACTTGGAGGCTCTGGGAAGGCTATATAAGGAGCCCCAGACCTCCTGTACTCATTGAGAGCGAAAATCAATAGAGAAACACGCCCCTTAGAGGGCTTCTCCCGTGGTTTCATCCCGCTCCTCACGGAGTAGGGTTCCACGTAAAATCCCGCGTTCTTATTCTTGTTTATTCTTTTATCCATGTTTCCGCTTCCGCTTTCGATTTTCTAACACTAATGAATACTAGGAAACAAAGGGTGAAGGATTTAACACTAGTCTGGTGCATCAAGAATAAGGATGAAAGAATAACAGTGGCTAGTGACAATATAAAGATAAGGTAGATGAATTATCTTTGTAGATTTTTAATGAGAGCGGTGTTGTCTGTATCAACCTTAGGGAGCTTGCAAATTCTAGATCCATCACGAATAGTGCTTGTTATCAACGAATTTAAATGAGTGAAGTAAGGAAGGCTTTAGAAATGATGAAATCGGGAAAGTAATTGGAGTGGAAGACATGCTTGTGGATGTTTGGAAGTTATTAGAGGATAAATGTAATACTCAGCTTACGAAGCTATCAATATTATTTTGTAAAACAAGATACCAAATGAATGGAGAAAAAGTATTTTGCGGCATTTATTCAAGAACAAAAGAGATATACAAGTTTGTGTGAACTATAGGGGTATCAAGTTGGCGAGTCATATAATAATTATTAGGGTGAGAATGATTGAAAGGAGGTTGAGATCGGTTTCCATTGTATCAAAGACCAAGTTTGGTTTCATATCTTCATAAACTGAGGCCAGAGAGCTTAAATATTTGATATAAGGTTTCATAATAAGAAAGACAGAGACTGACTTTTATTCTATACAATCTTCATTGTTTAGGCGAGGGCTTATGATATTGTGCTTAAATAAATCATTTGGAGGATTTAGAGGACATCGGGGTTCCTATGTTGAACATTAACTGAATAAAAGATATATTTGACTTAACAATATATTGTTTCCATCCTGTTCATTGGAGGTGGGGCGATTGAGGCTCAATGGATATGTATACCTGTGGAGCTTTATAAGATCAAGACCAAGAGGGTAACTCAAGACCAATAGGGTGTCTTTTTTTTTCAGTTTGGTATGCATAAAGAAATAGTGATTGAATGTAGTCTGGCCTTAGATCACACCACATCCGAATCTTTTGCTCACTTACTTTGGGATGGCCTACTGCGGCTAGGAAGCTTTGATAAGTTGATAGGGAGCCACTATTACAGAAATTGGAGCAAAGAGTATCTGGGTGGATGGACACGTGCTTGTTAAGGGGCGGGCATTTCGTACTTCTCAAGTTTGTCTTGTCTGCTCTTATGTACTTTAATTATCTACGCACATTCGTCATATGTGTGTCTTATAGTGATTAGACTATTACTGTACAGTAATATGTAATATGGCAATGGTCCTTTTCCTTTTTTATGTGTAGTTCAACAGGGAATCCTCTTTTGTATCCAATGTTTCTTCTCCATATAAAGAGATCATCATGGCGCATAGTAAACAATTCATTTCCTTTTGCATGGTATCAGAGCAACGGGCCTTGGACCAAAGCTTTGTTCATCATTCTAGCTAAGGCAAGTTGTCTCTTCGGTCAAGCGATTGCATTTTTGTAAGCTATTTCAAACCCAAAAGGATTACCGATCTCTTGATCTAGTCCAAAGAAAGTACTATGTGAGTGTTGACATCAGCTTCTTTTAGTATGTTACATTCTTCTTTATAGCATGGGGCATGCTAACTTCCTCTGAGTCTAACACGAAGGTTTACCTGTCATTTCTTGCTTTATCTCCACCTCCTTTGGTCGAGGCATTACCTTATATTTACATATGGAGGCCTCGAGTTACTGGACCCCTTGCTCATGTGCCTTCCCTGTTATCAAACATGCCCCAGGTAAATACTGAATATTTGGTTTCTACTTATGGCATAATTGTCTGTTTAGCAAGGTTATATACAGTAGGGTGATGCAACCGATCCAGAGATTATTGTTCAACGGGACATGCCTTACAATCCCTCTGAGGATCTTACAGCCCATTGCACTTTGGAAGCGTCGACGCATATGTGCCACATATTCTCTTTTTGGTTATTTCTCCCTTGATTATCTCTTGGAGGATTAAAAAGTTTATGGTAGGATTGTCAGTTGTAACTGCCCCACACACATATCAGGATGTGTTACGAGATAGCCAATGATATATAGCCATGGATAAAGATATGACAACCAAGGTTTGAAAAAATTAAAGGCCGAACGAAGCGTTTTCCTCGGAATAGAGGCGAGGCGTAGCCTCCGGGTGTAAGCCTCAGTTTATAGAGAAAAATATGCATAAAACTATAACAATATATATGTTAATGTAATTATATGTTCTTTACCCAACATATAATACTTAACATTATAAGATATGATGATAGAGATAAGAACCCCAAAATAGAAGATAGAACAACATCATATCCTTTTCTACACATTTTCATCCAATCAAAGAGGAATTAATTGTCTAGAAATATTGTGAAAGAATTAAACAATACATATTTGTCTTTGAAATATTGTTGTAATTAAAAGTACAATTAAAAATATGTTGAAGAAAATTTATGTTATGTGCCTAACATATAATATATGACCTCATGAGAAATCGTGAATCCTATCCATTTCGAGCAAATCTTTAAAATATTGTTGTAATCAAAAGTATGCTTAAATATATGTCGAAGAAATTTATATTATGTGTCTAGCACATAATATATGGTAGAATGAGAAATCGTGAACCCTATCTATTTCGTTTTGCTTGATATATTGCAAATCTCGTCAAGTTTACATGTATTATTTGATTTGATATTTATGAATTCATTCATTAAAAGTGAAATAGTACCGAAATAGTTGAACACAATTAATTGTAAACATGAAGTTATGTGCATGAAAGAAACATCATATTTAGGCACTCATCGTGTATTCATAAACAAGCAAATATTTATTAACTTCTCAAACTAACAAGTAAACCATTAAAATCATAAAAAATACTTCAAAAAAACAAAAATACCTTGACCACCTCGAGGCTACGCCTTGGCCACCTGAGGCACACGCCTCACAGGACTAGATTGAGGCGCACGCCTCGAGGCTAAACATGGCCGCTTGGCCTCGAGGCATACGCCTCGACCGCCTCGAGGCTAGTCTTTTCAAACCATGATGACAGCGGAGGCACTTGGATCATGGTCAGTGCCCGTGGTGAGTTTTTATGGCTGCAAGTGGGTCTTCACAGTGAAGCATCGTGCAATTGGTAGTGTAGATCGCTACAAAGTTCGTCTTATGGTAAAAGATTTCACCTAGGCATATGGGGTGGACTAGCATGACATCTTCTCATCAGTGGCACATTACTCTTCTCTTCGGATTCTCCTTTCCTTTGCGGTCATTAGAGATTGGCCTCTCTTTCAAGTGGATGTCAAGAACACTTTTATCTTTGGAAACCTGTAGGAAGAAGTATATATGCATCAACTACATGGGTATGCTGCCGAGGGGAGTGTCATAAGATATATAGGCTCCATAAGGCCATTTATAGACTTAAACAAAGCCCGAGAGTGTGGTTCTAGAAATTTTCAGACCTGATAGAGCAACATGAATTTACCAGGTCGACTACAGATCACTCACTATTCATATCACTCACTATTCATACACAATGCACCAAGGGTATTGTTGTCAATTGGTGTTTGTATATGACATCACTTTTACAGGAGATGACATGCATGGCATCAATGAGACAAAAACGTTCTTTGGACAATAATTTTATCACCAAGGACCTTGGGGAGTTGCGATACTTTCTTGGCCTAAAGTTTGCCAGAAATCATAGAGGACTTGTAATGGGTCAAAAGAATGTATATGACTGGTCTTCTCTTGGAGTTTGGAACAACAGACTACAGACATGCAATTGTTTCTATGGATCCAAATATGAAGCTATTTGACGATGATACGGAAGAGGTCGACAAGTGGAGGTACATGGAGCTTGTTGGGAAGCTTCTTTATGTGACCATCACCAGACTAGATATCTATTTTGATGTGAGCAAAGACAACCAGTTCATAGAGTAATCACATCATGCCCACATGGATATTGTCACAATGATTCTCAAGTACGTGAAGTCATCACCAACCAAGTACATGGTTACTTTTCAACAAGGGGACATCCCTTGGAATAACAAGTTGTGCAAATGTAGACTGTGCAGGATGTTAAAAGACAAAAAAATCAACCATAGGTTTTGCTATATTCATTGGTAGCTCTCTTGTCTCGTGGAAAAGCAAGAAGCAAATCTTGTGGCCAGATTGAGCTCTAAATTTGAGTACATGCCATGACTCAGATTAACATTGAGATGATGTGGATCATGTTAGTTCTAATCAGTCTAACAGTCGAGGTTCCTCTTCCTATGTAGCTTTTATGTGACAGTCAAGCAATATTATTCATTGGCAACAATCATATTTTCTAGGAGCGAACCAAGCACATTGAGGTGGATTGTCGCTACAACAAGGACATGATACATACGTGTTTTATTTCTTACATCCCTTGTCAGTTCAACAGAACAAAGAACAAATATATTCTATTCACTAAAGCATTCACTAGGGGACCATTTCAGAAGTGTTCATCGAGCTGAGCATGGTGCAGGATTTCCTCTCTATATAAAGAGAGTTCCTTCCGCAGTGTGTTAGAAAATAGGAATGCGGAAGAAGAATGATAAACAGAGCATGGAGAACATAAAGATAAACATGAACACCAGAGATTTTTACGTGAAACCCTACTCCCTAAGGAGCGGGATGAAACCACAAGAGAAGGCCTCAAAGGACCATATGCTTCTTTGCTTTTCTCAATGGATACATTAGGTCTGGGGCTCCTTATATAGCCTTCACAGAGCCTTCAAGTCCCACCACTGGTAGATGTGAGACTAAACACATGGATGTGGTAAATGGATCCTGGAGGTATCCATTTACCCATCTACAACTCAAGTTGCGCACAACCAAATACTCCAACACTCCCCATCAAGCTGGAGCATGCAATGCTCAGCTTGGATACACAGAAATAAACTCAACTCACTATACATGACACTACAGACAATATCAACTCTACGTGCATAACTGTCGACTGCTGTCGAGGATGTTGCTTCTCATACCGTGCATGTGAGGAGGACGAACGAGCTGGAGTGTGAGTCTGGAGAAGTCTCCTCGTCGGAGAATTGTGTCTCTCACATCTGGCTCAGAGAATGGTACTCTACTCTGGAGTCCCTATGATACCACATGAAAACCCTTGCCCACATGGCATATGGAATGGTCCTCTACTCTGGAGTCCTTATGGTTCAGATGAAAATTCTGACCGAAACAACAAGAATGATGGGGACCACGAAACTGAAGATCGCGCACTCGTGCGTCTTGAACTGCAGACTCGGACCTGAATGTAGAATCTGAACTTGCGCATCAAACTTTGGACTCGGAATCTGGACGTTGAGTCTGGAACTGCGCATGGATAATCTGACAACTTGTAGAGTCTGAACCACTGGATGGTCTGGAATATCTGTATCTGGAGAATCTGAATAGACCTGTGACTCTACATATACTCCCCCTTTCTCCCATACTTGTCGGAAAATCAACATCGAAAAAGTTGGGAGAAGACAACAAAGATGGGGAAAATCACGAACTTGCGGCTTTCGTCATTTTTTAGCTGCCTTGGTTTTTTTTCTTTTTTTCTTCTTTTTTTGATTTTTTTGTTTAAGTCGTTTCACCCCTTTTTTAATAATATTTTTTTAAAACTGCCCAACCTCTTTTTTTATACAACTTTTACAAAATTAGCATACGGCTTTTGTATGTACGCGCCTTTTTTGTGAACTTGAGCATCGCTCCTCCCTTTTTTTTCTAAATCATGCCCATTTTTTAACAAAGAAATATGGCCTTCTTAGGCCTAAAGACCATGACCCGTACATGGCCTTAAATAAGCCCCCCACAACATAATATTTTTTTTAAAATAACCCCTATGCCCTTTAGGGTCCGCAGGGAACCCATTCTTAAAAAAATAGTCCCCCTGTTGGGGGCTTCTCTACTGGCAGTGGTGCCGCCGCCTGGATAACAGGGGGAGGTGCTCGCAGGTCTGGAGAGCAGGAGCACCCTCCCTCCGCCTAGGGTTTTCGCAATGAGGCGCGACTGCCACTGGAGCGTCGTCGATGGCGCAAGAGAGGCGACGTGCTCCGAGCTCTGCGTGATGCGCGCAAGAGTGAGTTCCGCCTGGAGGAAGATCACGAGACGCGGCGCGATGGAGGAGTGGATCTTGCGCCGCCTGTGCGAGATCGAGATGCGCAAGGAGGAAATCAGAGTGGAGCGGCCTGGAGTCAGAGATGAAATCACCTGAGAAACCAGGCGATTGAGATTCGTGTAAGTCGGGCGTTCAATATCAAGATAATACCTGCAGATATCATAGATGGCTTCATTGTTAAGGAGCGGCGCTCCGCCTGAAGCGGCTTCGGGACCTGTAAGTCTGTGACTCAAGCCGCAAGAGAAGGTGCAGCTCCAGCCGCAAGACAAGGTGCGGCTCTGGGTGATTCTGGGTGACACAATGGTGCACCACCGTCGTTTGGAATCGAGGAAGATCTGGTGGCGGCCCTTCTAGGGTTCCCTGATGGAACCCTCTTTTCTGGAATACGTGGATGTGGATATTGGAGAAGGTGTCTGCCTGGAAGACGCAGAAGCATATCTGGAGACGAAGGATCTCGCGGATGTTGCTGGAACTCGGATTAAGGTTTCACGAGAAAAACTGTAGAACTGATTGTAGAATATCATAATAATCTTCAACAAATAAATCTTCAAGAACACGCATGAATTGAATCTTCTCCATAAACTGAATCTCAAATAAATCAGAGCATAAAATCGCGAGAATCGAACCCGCTCTGATACCATGTTAGAAAATAGTAATGCGGAAGCGGAATGATAAACAGAGCATGAAGAACAGAAAGATAAACATGAACACTAGAGATTTTTACGTGAAACCCTATTCCCTAAGAAGGGGGATGAAACCACGGGAGAAAGCCTGAAAGGACCATATGCTTTGCTTTTCTCAATGGATACAGGAGGTCTGAGGCTCCTTATATAGCCTCCACAGAGCCTCCAAGTCCCACCACTGGTAGATATGAGACTAAACACATGGATGTGGTAATTGGATCCTGGAGGTATCCATTTATTCATCTACAACTCAAGTTGCGCACAACCAAATACTCCAACACAGTGTGTGCACATGTGACTGGAATATGTAACGTGTCATTCTTTTGGATCTTTACAAGATGGATTCTCGTGAGGCTCCTCTTGTAGATTGGTCCTCCGTAACACAACCTTTGCATGGCATATTCAGAGTTAGGAAGATGAACACGAAAATATGGAGTATTGAGAATTTGGAGTCGTGGGCTGTCCTTTGTTGGTACTTAGAGGGATATATGGGCTTTCAACAGTTTTGAGGTGCTGACGAGCTCCACTTGGACACTTTCGATGTTTTGATAGGACAATTGGTTCGGTGGTCCTAATTGTGGCTCCCTATATGAGGTCTATGAGTGAATAGAAGGACTTTCAACCTTGGAAGGATGACTTATCCATATTTGAGGCTCTTAATGATTGGTTTCCAAGACCTTTTGTATTTTTGCTAGTAATGTGAGTGTAATGCAATAGGAAGAAGTGGAGGGTCGAGAAAATGGAGGGTTTGGAAAAGAAGGTGAGTTTTTTGAAAGAAAAAAGGGTCTATTAGTATAGACGTGTGCCCAAAAACTTCACCATTTATCACCAAAAAGTTATTACATGCCCATTACAAAAAAGAAAAGGCAAGTATAAGTTACATGCTCCAACTCTTTCAGCCAACGCATTTGCATACCCCACAACATTCTCAACTTGTAGTCTATCCTGCCAAAATATCACCCCATTTGGACCAGCCAAAGTGTCCAGACGACTACCACACTTCTTGATCTCTCCTCCTCCGTGCCCCTCCAATCCGCACCAATGGAGCACAATAAGCTAGATACGTTGTCTGTATTTACCGCTTGAATCCCCACATGGTTCCAAACCTCCACCGAATTGTTGTAGGTCAAAACAGGTGATCGGCATCCGCCACGCCCTCTCGACATCTGGTGCAACTCTGATCCACCCCTTAGACGAAATGGGCGAACCTTTCTTTCGTCAATAGTCTACCTCTCTGAAGATCCACATGAAAATCTTCACCCGAGTTGGGACCTTCCATTTCCACTTCCGTCTGTAATCTGTCGCACGCCCTCCAAGGTCAAAGGTCGTTGGTTCCCTCACTGCCATATAGGCCTTCCCAACTGTAAAATGCCCATCTCGCAAGATCTAGTAGTCCCGTCCTTCTGTAGGTCCAGCCACATCATCAAATTCCGCTAGCAAAGTCATGAGTTCTTCCAACCGTTGATCCGACAGGTCAACTATGAAATGTGGGAAGGAATGCCCATCACAAAGGTCCACCACTGAGCAATCTGGGTGCCCCATAACCTCAGGTAGCACTTACGCTCTTATTAGTTGTAGTCATGGTTTGAAAAGGCTAGCCTCAAGGCGGTCGAGGCGTACGCCTCGAGGCGAGGTGGTCCCTTTTAGCCTCGAGGCTTACGCCTCAGACCAGTCCTGTGAGGCGTGCGCCTCGAGTGGTCGAGGCGTTTCGTGAGGCGTTTTTGCTTTTTTTGAAGTATTTTTTTATTTTAATGGTTTACTTAGTAGTTTGAGAAGCTTATAAATATCTGTTTATTTGGGATAATGAAATATAAGATGAATGCCTAAATATGATGTTTATTTCATGCACATAACTTCATATTTACAATTAGTATATCCAACTATTTTGGCAAACTCTTACTATTTCACTCTTAATGAATGAATTCATAAATATTAAATTAAACAATACTTGTAACTTAACAAGATTTGCAATATATCAAGCAAAACAAAATGGATAACGTTCACGGTTTCTCATGTTGCCTTATATTATATATTAGACACAACATAAATTTCTTCAACATATATTTAATCGAACTTTTAATTACAACAATATTTCAAAGATTTGCTCGAAATGGATATGATTCATGGTTTCTCGTGCGATCATATATTATATGTTAGGCACATAACATAAATTTCTTCGATGTATATTTAGTCGTACTTTTAATTATAATAATATTTCATAGACATATATGTATTGTTTAATTCTTTCACAATATCTATAGTCAATGAATTCCTCTTTGATTGGATGAAAATGTGTAGAAATGTATATGATGTTATTCTATCTTCTATTTTGGGGTTTTTATCTTTATTATTTCATCATATCTTGTAGTGTAAATGATTATATATTGGGCAGAGAACATATAATTAAATAAAGATATATATAATTGTAGTTTTATACATATTTTTCTATATAAACTGAGGCTTACGCCTCGATCGCCTCGAGGCTACGCCTCGCCTCGATTCCAAGGAGACCGCCTCGTTCTGCCTTTCGTTTTTTCAAACCTTGGTTGTAGTAGGGCTAATATGACATAATGGACTATGGATTCTGGTGCCTCCCATCATCTATATGGGGAAAGAGGAAAATTTACATCATACAGACAGATAGCTCTTGGAAGATAAGTGATTATAGCGGATGTGACTCATTCTCCTATTGTTGGGCTGAGGGAGATCAGTTTGACAACATCCATACGTTTACAGAATGTGCTTCATGCACCTGAATTTACAACGAATTTATTGTCCATTAGTCATATTACTAAGGATCTACATTCCCATGCTATTTTTGACCCTTCTTCCCTTGTGTTTCAGGACATGCTTATGGGCAATGTGATTGGATGTGGTTGTGAGTGGAGAGACCTTTATAGACTGATCCACTCCTTATACTGGTGCTTCTCTAGTTTTGCTGGATCAGTCTCTCATTTTATATGGCATCTCTGATTTGGTCGCCTTCCCCTACAGAAGATGTGTCATGTGCTTTCTTAGATTTCCCCTCGCTTTACTTTCCAGTGCGAAACTTGTCAGCTAGGAAAGCACCACTAGTCCTCATTCCCGAATTGTCAGGTTCGCAATAGTAGTTCTCTCTTTGAGTTGATTCATATGGATATTTTGTATCCAAGTTGTGTTCTTGACCATCTGGAACACATATTTTATCTTGTTGCATGAGATAATTTTTCTAGATTGTCATGGGCATTTTTGTTAAATAATAAGTCTGAGGTTAGGACTGTGATTCAATCATTATCAATGAAATAAAGAACATTTTTTCTGCTGCTGACAAATTCTGACAATGCCTTGGGGTTCCGTACCATACAACTTTCATAGTTCTTTTGATCCCTTGGCATTTTACATCAAATATCATGTGCTTACACGTCCCAATAGAACAATGTTGATGAACATAAACACCATCATGTACTAGATCTGACACTGCCTCTTTTGATTTAGAGTCGTGCTCCCCACTCCTTTTGGGGTGATGCTTCCTTACCGCTTGCTATCTTGTGAATCATATGCGTTCTACTGTTTTGGGCGAGAGGATGCCTTTCTCAATTGCGCTTCCCAAGAGGGAGTTGTTCTCCTTTACTCATCGTGTGTTTGGCTCTGTGGCCTTTGTGCGTCAGTTGTTGTCTGGCCTTGTCAAGCTTGCTCCCATAACTGTCAAGTGTGTTTTTGTGGGGGTATTCCAGGACACAGAAGGGATACCAGTGTTATGATCTAGTTCGTCGGAGGTATTATGTCAGTGTTGATGTTACCTTTTTTGAGTCCGTGATGTATTTCTCTCCTACAAGTAATATATAGACTCCATCTGATTCTGGCGAAGAGATTTGCATGCCTCCACCATCTTCACCACCACCACCGCCATTCCCAACGGCCACTTCCGGTTCATCCTCCTCCACCACCACCTCCTCCTACTCCCATAACCCACTTCGTACCGCGATTTTATGTCAGCATGCCATCTACTGCTCATGGGTCTCCCCGGTCATCCAGCACGCCTCAGGTATGCTTTGAATACATTGTTTCTACTGGTGACATTGGTGATTTGTCTCTACACCAAGTTACTATACAAGACGATCATGTCCCTTCTCAGGAGGCTAGTGAGCATGTAGAGGAGGTTGTGTCGATGATCTTGAGGTGCCCATTACACTTAGAAAGCAAAGGTGTACATGTGTTTTATACCCTCTTACTTTTGTTGTTTCTTTGGAACGCTTGTCAGCAGATTTCAGGTGCTTTATCGGGGGCTTATATGCCGTGGAGATTCCACGAACCTATCAAGAGGCTATGCAAGGCACCAGTGTTCAAAAAGTCAGCCTATGCGGCCGCATATGCGTAGGCAGCCCCCCTACCGCGCCGAGTATGCTATACTCGGTCAATATGCGGGTTTGGGAGTATACTCGGCCGAGTAAACCGCATATGTAATAGAGGTAACTATTTGCTTCTCCACCATCTTCTCAACTTCCACATGGATTGCTCCTCCATCATCTTTTTCTCCTATGCCAAGGTTTGCTGATTGATCTATTTAGCTCTAAATCTCTCTATCTTTTAAATTTAGCTTCAACAAATCTCTATTTTTTAGATTCTCCAACGACGGCTCCAACTTCTACATTATCTCATAACTGCATGAATATCGAATAAATTACATGTGTATCTTAGATCTTTTTAGGATAAAATGAATATAGATGCCAGATTTGCATGGAATTTTTAACTAACAAATTACATATATTTAATTTAAATGGTTGAATTTTTTAATATTTGACTTTGAGTAGATACACCATTTACTAAAATATGAAGGTTCATGGTTGTGTTTACTAACAATGTTACACTTCAAAAAAAGGTTTTCTTCCAATTTGGACAAGGATATCCACCATTTTTTCTTTCTTCAATCAATTTACAACATTTTTTACTCTCTCCACCATTAACTTAACATTTTTGTCTCTTGGAAATGGATGACCTCTGAAAATGCTTTGGTTAATATCACATTGTACAATAAAGTCTTCACTTCATATTTCTTCCATGTTATTTTTTTTAAACATAAATATCTAATGTTTGAAATTATTATTATATTTTTAGTTATTTTTAATTAAAATAATAGAAACCGCATAATCCGCATATACTTCCGCATATACTAACGCCTACCCGCTTACTCGCTCCAGACCGCCTGACCGAACGAATACCGCATACCGACTTTCTGAACGTTGCAAGGAACTAAGGGGCATCTTGCGATAGAGGAAGTACAGTCACATGGCACTTGGAGCTTAGTCCCTACTCCCCTTGGGGCATATGTTGTCAGTTACAAGTGGGTGTTCATAATGAAACACCGAGCAATTGTATAATCGATCATTATAAGGTGAGACTTGTTGCACATGAGTTCACCCATACATATGGGGTGGATTATCATGATACCTTCTCACTAATGATTCACCATTCTACACTTCGGATTCTTCTTACTGTTGCTTTGGTTCGTGATTGGCCCTTATTTCAGCTTGATAAGAATGTGTTTCTCTATGGTGATCTCTGAGAGGAAGTCTACATGCAACAACCACCAAGATTTGTTACTGAGGGGGAGTGCCAACAAGTTTGTAGACTTCACAAGGCTATCTACGGCCTTAAGCAAAGTCCAAGAGCATGGTTCCAGAAGCTCTCGGACTTCATTGAGCAAAGATAATTCATGAGAATGAATGCAAGTCACTCGTTTATCCAGAGGACTTAGAGAGGTATTGTTGTTATTATGGTTTATGTTAATGATATCATCGTTACATGAGGTGATGTGCAGGGGATTAGCAAGGCTAAGGAGTTCCTTGGGCAACAATTTATTGCTAAGGATCTTGGTCCTCTACGATACTTCCTTGTATTAGAGTTCACCAGAAACTAGCATGGTCTTGTGATGACCTAAAGGAAGTATGTTACAGACCTTTTACTTAGTAGAAACATGCATGAACGGGTGCAGACCTGTTACGACTCCCATGGACCATATCTTTAGGCTATACGACGATGATGCAGAGGAAGTGGATAAGAGGAGATACAAAGAACTGGTTGGGAGGCTACTTTATATTATGATCACCAACCCAAACATCTCATTTGTTGTTGGTTGGGTCCGCCAATTTATGGAACAATCCAGACAGGTACATATAGATGCAGTTCATATGATCCTGAGGTGCTTGAAGGCATCTCCAGGGGAAGGACTATTTTTTAGGAGAGAAACATCTGTCAATGTCTCAGCTTGTGCAGATGCAGACTATGCGAGATGTCATAAGGACAGAAAATCTACCTCATGATTTCCGGTATTTATTGGTGGCTCCTTAGTATCCCGGAAGAGCAAGAAGCATACAATGGTTGCCAGATCCATCACCGAATTAGAGTACAGAGTTATGGAAAATGGGACCATTAAGATCTAGGATTAATTGGCAGTCGTGCGAAAAATCGGATTTAGTCGACCATTAGTCAGTTTTGATTTTTTTTAAATTATTTTAAATATATAAATCATTTTTATACATATATTCTTATATATTAACATACATTTGTACATTTTCTATACTATCATAATGAAAAAAAAGAAATAAGGGTTTTTTACACCCATAACCATGAGTAATTTTGTAATTACATTCATAACCCCGCATAATCGCGAATTACACACATGGCCCTGAATAGTCCTTAACTCTTACATGTCATAACCATGTGTTAACTTCCATCCATTTCTTCGTCAATTTTTGACGGAATCCGTCCATGTTTGACAATTTTCCCCTTAAAAAAAGTTACATTTTCAAATGATGCCCCCATCTTCCTCCCCCAACTTCGACAATCGGAGCACCGCCTCAGCTTCCTCTTCAAATTACGTGCACGACGGAGCTTGTTGACGAAGATGACAGCTTGCGGTAGAGGGGGCGACGAAGCAGGAGGTGGTAGCTTCCACAACCGTGGGCAACATGCTTTGCTTTAGACTGTGCCCCATCGTTGCATGGACATAGGCGAGGGGGAGGGCATTGGAGAGGAGGCAGAGGCGGCGGGGGGTGCCAGGGCTTCGCGTTAATTTTTCCGAACCTCTCTCGGCTGCAACAAAACAAAACAAAGTAAATCCCGTCATCTCAAAACACGTCTGATACAATAGTTTGATTATGCACGAAAGCATAATTTCAACGCCATTGTATGGACCAAAAGGATTAACACCATTATAAGGCCATGTATACTTAGAATTGAAGGAAACCAATACAGGTGCAGATTCTAGACAACTGCTTGCAGGCCCTTGTCACCGATCTTCATGTAAGATTCCAAGTGCAACACCTCGCGACGCCTCTGAGACCTTAGAGCAGAGCATAGCATAATGGTCCTTAGAGTAGAGCAGCACCTCGCGACGGCTCTGAGACCGAGATCAGTGCCACATGTAAGATTGAATTACTAAGCGATGCCGGAGTTCGCCGGTGGACGACGAGAAGAGCGCCATCCCACCATCGGTGGTTCCGAGCCGCTCGCATGCGACGACGACCACGTGCGAGGCGTTGAGGCACCCGATGTCGTTGATCTGCTGGTAATCCAGCGATATCGGTTGGAGCTCCTCGAGCGTTCAATCGTAAACGTGCACGAGATTGTCGTGCGCCATGCAGCACCCGTCGTCCCGCGCGGCCCTCACGGTTGTGCCGTCACCAAGGGCATAACCGGGCATGGATGCCACAAGGCACAACCGGTTGCCATCGAAGGGTCCCCATCGGGTGGCACACGCGTAATCAAGGAGGCGGTAGTAGAGGGCCTCACGGAAGAGGAGCCTCTCGAGAATCGTCGGCGGGACGTGGAGCTCGTTGATACGGAGGAGGTCAAGGAGCACAGGAGCGTATGCTTCTGAGGAGCATGAACCGACGACAAGAGATGCAGGATGTGATGTTGCGATCCTTCTTTCCAGACAACCACCGCAGGATCTCGAAGAGACACTAGTCGGGAAGGCTGTCAACGGAGGCGATGAGCTATTCGAGGCTTCGCGATTGAGGAGAGGGATGTGGTCGACGGTGGGGTAGGGGTGGCTAAATGAGGAAGAAGGGGAGGGGGAGGTCGGCGGGGTTGGGAGAAGGAAGGGGAAGAGGGTTAGGGGTTTTTATTTTTGAAATTTTTTAATAGTCATTAGATAGATCATGGGTTAGATTAACCAATGATATAATTAGGTTAACGAGAAAACTAACGGAGGGTTATGGGTGTGATACGAATTGACTATCCGGGATTTCTCGTGTAATTCATGATTACGTGGGGTTTGATTGTAATTACGAAATTACTCAGGGTTATGGGTGTAAATAACCCAAGAAGTAATTGACTTTGAATATAACATTAAGTATATTAGTACAAGTTTGCTTTTAAAATATGCAAAAAACAAAAAACAAAAAAACTCGATGTAAAAGTCGGACGACTAAGCCGACTAGTTGGCTCGATTTACCCCCCCCCCCCCCCGCAACTCGACTAGTCGACGACTTTTACAAGCTTGATTGAGATGTTGTGGGTCAGATCAATCCTGGTCGACCTTGACTTAGATGTACTTCCCATGTACTTACAATGTGACAACCGGGCTGCACTATTTATTGCCAATAATCGTGCTTTTCATGAAAGGACAACACATATTGAGGTGGATTGCCACTATACACGTGACATGATTCAGAGAGGCTTCATCTCCACTTCTGACATCAATTCAAGGGAGCCTATTGTATATATCTTCACCAAGGCCTTGATTAGAGGTTTGTTTCAGAAGTGTGGATCCAAGCTGAGCATGATTGGCATCTGTGCTCCATCTTGAGGGGGAATGTGAAGATATTTCTATGTTTTCACACTATTTGTATTTTTCCTTTTTCTTTTACCTACAACATGTAATTTACCCATTAGGACTCCGTATAAAAGCAAGCTCTAGGGTTTCATGAATGTATAGATCATTTTTCCATCCAACACTCTTCTATTCTGGCTCATGATTTATCTTAGCTATATGGTTTACCCGGGGAGGGAGAGCGAGCTTAGAAATAACGAATGACCTTCTCAATACACAAATGTATAGCCTTCCTTGAATTTCAATTGTGCTTATATCCATTACTATATGAGATGGGCTTAAGCTTTCCCCAACACCTTTTCATCAATGGACTCATGACGTCTACGAAGTAGTGTGGTTGTTTGATAATTTCCTCTACCGCTATATCTATCTATGAGATGTTTGGAATTTTCAAATTTCCAGACATGCAGAAGAAAAATGCTCTCACTCACTCGGACCACGACATAACTTTTACCAAAAGTTTATTGTGATCTTTTTGTTCAAATAAAAATGAATAAAAGTGAAGCAGGGGTCATGAACAATGAATCTCTTTATGATAAATAAATCCATTTTGCAAGTTCATTGTTACGGATACAAATGATCGAACTAATGATGCATACACTACTTTAATTATTGATGTAGATCTGCATAGTTGTAAGAGGGTCTGGGGAAGAAAGAAGTGTCGAAGGAGGCTATTAACCCCACTTGAAGTGGGAAACGGCTTAATTGTCATCATTGTTTGCATTGATTGCTTGCTTCATTTTTTTCAGATAATGACGGTGTTACAAAATGCCAGATATTTAGGTTAAATGTTAAATCTGGGGCTATATTGTCCGTGGGATCATGAAATGATGCTTCACTGAAAAATTGTACCTGGAGGAATCGTAATACATGGAAGTAGGCATCCCCCATTATTTATTTACATTATTAACATGTAAAATATATTTTAGTCGTCATATTTCTGAGTTATTAAATTCAGAGGATAACCATGGGAACACTGCAGCAAAAAAAGAAGTGATCAAATCACATGAATGTCATCTCACCTCCCCTTTATGAAATGACATGTTCTCGAAATGCTCCACCTATTTTTAGCTTTTTACGATCTAGGGAAAGCATATGCATTGATTCATCGTAATCCATATAGCTGTGCTAGAAAACCGCAATAATTTCATGTAAACATCTAGGTATACTTGAATTGTTTGGTAGTTGAGCATGTAGACACCTGAGCTCAAATCATCATGCTTCTGACGAGAATAAACACCGCATCTGGCAAAATTGCTGCGTTGGACCACTGTTTTTGTGTTTTTCCATATATTTCTGCCCAATAAAATACTAAGCTCACATTTGAAGCATTAATAAATTCTTTTGAAACATAAACCTGTGACATTCTAAAGCATGATATCTTTTTTATATAAATTTTAAAATTATTGTCCATCCAACAATGCTTCTGAATTGATACCACAGGTTCTTACTGTAAACCAAGTCTTTGAGATAGTATTGAGATTCATGGAAACGAAAGACTGGAAGGATGCATTTTTCAAGGTGATTCCTCAGAGGAAGAGAACGGAAAATGGAGCGGAGTTCGGTGAAGGGTCAGCTGAACATGAGGTTGATTCTGTGACTGAAGATCTAGCCGACGCAAAAGAACTGGGAGATATGACAGGTGAAGAGGAGGAAAAGGATGACATTGGTAAGATAGAAGCAAAGAAGACAATGCCAGGCGAGGAGGAAGAAGATGAGAACGAGGATGAGGAGAGACGAGCAAAAAAAATAAGGTTAGAACAAGATGAAAATGGAAATTGAGTTTTTCTCATTCCTGTTTAGTTCTCGGCTTAGATTAAGCGTCAATGAGTATTTTTGTCGTTTTGACCTAATCAAATTTTTTTAGCAACATCCTTTCAATCCCCATCTTATGCCACCGAGTATTTGTGCTTTACTTGTATCATTTATTAATAAATATTGAATATTCCATGATATGGTCAAGTGTCATTTGCTTCTGTCAAGTATTGTCAATCACAGATGGAAATTTGCTTTATTGCTCATCCAACAAGTTCAGTGTTCTTTTTTAGACCATTAAAAATATAAAAAAGAATGTTTCATGTTCTTGCACATGTCTACATTCTTTCCCAACAGGCTTCAAATTTCGAGATGCGATAGCATTTTGTTTGGCCAATACAATGTGCAGAAAGGAGCAGTACAGCTCTCAAATTACTTGAATCGCAAGATACACTCATTTTTAAAGATTCTTCAGTTTTTATCCAGGAGTTTCTCAGCTTATAAAATTATCTGCATATATGAATTAAAAAGCCTTTTTTGGTGAGGTTGCTGTTCTTTCTTCAAGTGTCTTCAACAGGCCTGAGGTTTTTTTTAATCAAAAAAATCAATAAAATGCTTCTCCATCACACTGGTGTTGCATCTTGTAAAGATTGATTTACATGCCCTTTTATTATTTACGCGACAATGATAGATGTGAATGGTTTGCTGTTGAATAGTTGGGATCTAGTGTTTGATATCAGGTTGGGGAAACCAATATCTTTGGATTTTGGTCTTTATTTAGCTGAATGATGCTTGAGAAACCTATGTTAGAAGGGTGCAATTTTTTTTTGACGCTCTAGAAGGGTGCAATTATGTGTGGATCTGGGTAAATATGGGAAGACTTCTTTAAATGTTTAAGCAACGATGAAAAATAAAGGGGGAAGGATTTCATGAGGAGATTAGATACTTATGCATGTAAGCTGATAATCTTTTTACTGAAATGATAAGACTGTTTCTTTTTATTCCTTGGAGAATCAGGAAAGGGGTCTGATTGGCAGCCAAGCTTTAAAGGACTTTATTACATTTGTATCTTTGTAAAGATTTCAATCACACAAGGGTTGTGTGTGCATGTGTTTGTGTCTGAGTGCGTGTCTGGGTGTGGGGATGAGTGCGTGTACGTGTGCAAGCAGGCGTGTGGTTGTTGATGCACGTGTGTATGTGTAGTCTTGCTCAATGTTGATTATTAGTAGTAGTCTTTGGGAGGGGATGGTGATAGATTTGTGCAATTGTTTTTCCAGCTTTCAAAGGATTTAATTCAAAGTGGAGATTATTGAGATGTCTCAGGCTTTAATATTGATTATTGACAGTAGTCCATAAAAGAAAAGGTTGCAATAGAAACAGTTGTTTTTCATTCAAAGGATTCAATTCAAGGTGGAGCTTGTTGAGATGTCTCGATCCTAACATGTATTTTCAACCTGATATATTTCTCCATGTGAGGGTGTGCACCATGTATGGATGATCATCAAGCTAGGCCCCTTGCGGTCCAAGAAGATACAACCCAAGGCCCAATAAAATTAATGGGTCATATGCTGGGCCAAAGGTTGATATTTTTTTGCCTAGGGCTAGACTAATATGGGTTCGGGTTGGGTTGTCCCATTCAAAAAAATCGGGTGGGAGAATGGCATTTAAAGTTGTTCTGGTAGTCTTAAAATTTTACTATATGTTTCATATGTTAGTGTAACATAGGGGTTACATCTAATAATAAGAGGACACTATTATGACTTTTGTAAGACTAAACTAACACAAGTGTAATTGCAAAAAGGTTAGGACATAATTGTTATTGGAAGAACTTGGAAGTGTACTAGTGTAAAAATTCTTATAAAAAATGCCACCTCCCTTGAGCTCCTAGCCTTGTTTGAACTAGGACTAAATGGTAAGGGATAAGAAGGATTTATCCCTCACACACAGAGACATGCACCCACCCCGCACATACACGTGCATACACACACAAAGAAACATAGAGAGAGAGAGGGAAGACACAAACACACACATAAACACAGACATACACATAGACACACACACAGACGCATACACACGCACACCCACACACATACACAAACACAGACACATGCACACACGCGCGCACATGAAGAATAGATTTTGGAGGGATATGGTGGAGTAAGTGATGGATATTCTTTATTTTCCATTTGATTGTAAAAAAACCAAGGATAATGTATAGGGGGTTGTTATATACGTAAATGAGATTGTTTTAATTTAAAAATACAGTTTTATGAATTTAATTCTCGTTAGGATTAAATGTAGCTTTGCAACATAAAAAGAAATTAAGTCGAACTATCAGTGTATCTACTAAGATATTTACACCTTTATATTCACATGAAACAATTAATGAACTACGTTTATCATGAACAGATTCATTCGCCTCATTGACTGATCGTGTTCTTGACTTTCCAATGAGATAATTACTTGGTTGGCCTTTTACCTTAATCGATGTTCATTTTTAAGTGATCAGATATATGTATCTCTCTCTGATAGTTACAAGATATTTATAATTATTAATATCTTCTCTATCGATAATGTCATTGGTCGAAGTCAGGGCCGTCCTTGAGGATAGTTTCCGAGTGCAATGGCCCAAGGTCCATCAACTTTAGAGACCCATTTTTACATGTATTCAGCCTTTAGTTTAGAAAAAAATAATATATGTCCTAATAAGGCTTTGTATAATCAAATTTATAGTAAAACAACTCACCGAAAAATGAACCCTTGTGGAATCGAATTTTCGATGAAACAACTCATTGAAAAATGAACTCTTATAGAATCAATTTTTCGATGAAACAACTCATAAAAAATGAATCCTTAGAGAATCGAATTTTCAGTTATCAACTCAATGCAAAAGTCCTAAATTTAATGTAGTTATATAAGGGTATATTGTTCATCGAATCGAAGTGACTAACTTTTACACTATACCTGCAAGGGGATTTCAGAACATGTACAAATCACAAGGAAGAGACGTTAGTTTTATAATTAAAATAATAAGTAGTTAATCAGAGGTGACAAAAACATATGTTATTGGGATAGAATATAGGTAATACAATTTATTCTCCATGTACTCAAACCTACAATCATCATCAAACACAAGTAATGCATCTGCATGACAATTGATTACCTTGCTTCAAAAGGCTGCACAAATCTTTTCTTTGTTTCTATGCATGTCCAATTTAATTTGGCAATCATCATTGCAAAATCTAGTATTTTTTTCCTTGTAAGGTAAAGCAAATATTATGTGTCCATACTTCTGCTAAGATGAAAGAAAATAAAAAAGGTCAATCAATGGTATTCATACGTTAACAACAAAAATCAAAAATCACGTAAGTTTAATTTTTAAAAATAATGGATCATGATGTTGGAACACCTAGAGTTTCGATAATAAAAAAAACAAATATATTAGAATGAAGTGCATGTTAAAAGAACTTTAATTATTGTTTATGTGACATTAACTTTGTTGCAGTATCTCAATGTTTGATGATGATCGTGTGCTTACGATTATTCACAAGATGATATAAGAGTCAACATGCTATCTTGAGTGGATAGATCATATGAAGAAGACGCATGTCCACTATTTATTTTTGTCCAATTAATTTGAGTGGATAGATCATATGAAGTACCCACTCCAATGGGAGGTAGTGAAGTGTGTCTATCACCCAAAAGACTAGGGTTCAAATTTCTCTTTGCGGGGGTTGCATTAGACAACCGACAACTAACGTAAAAAATAGTCGGATTTTTCAACATGGATTTGAGCAAGAATCCGATAGCCGATCCTGCTTAAAGTGGGAGAAGGCTTCCCCATTTTTTTAAAAAAAATTGAGATAACATAGCTTAGATTATGTTATAGATAGCATCCATGTATGCATGAACTCCACACGTAAAAAATTTAGGTCTAAGATCTTTGTTGTTGCACCGGTACATTTTTTCTTACTGTACTGTTACTCCCTTCTTGCACTAGAAGGGTTTGGTACATTAGTGACTTATGTTCCAAGCTAGTGGTGCACCGGTATACGAGCAGATCCTATGTTGTACAGTAGAGGACTGTTGTAAAACCCTCAGTCGCTCGAGTCGATCGATCTTGATCGAGCAGTTCGCATGAAATCCGTGTTTTTGTGAACCCTTATCATGGGAATTCGTATGAACCGCTCGATCAAGATCGAGCGCCTCAGACGGTCGAGGGTTTTACAACAGTCCTCTGTTGTACAACAGGATCAATATACTTTTGATTTGTGACCATTTACTTATAGTGATTCTGACTTTACCCATTTTGCAAAAAATGCAAGTACATTGATCACCTGCCCGTGCAGCGTTATACGGATGCCCTTTGGCTAAGAATACTTAGTAGGGATGCAAACGGTTACGGATATATCCGTATCCGATCCGTCACCGTATCCGTTTTGTACCGATTTTGACATCCGTATTCATATCCGTTTTAAAAGGGATACGGATATGGATATCGTTTTGATATCCGCAAACATCTGTATCCGCATTCGTATATCCGTTTTCATATATAAATATAGTAATAGATTTATTTTTAACCCTATATAACATAATTCTATACCTTCTTTTACCATATATGTATAACTTTTATGATACAAAAACATTTAGTAAATTTATATCACGTGTTTTCCATCCAATTCGTGTATATTTAAGTCGATTCTATAGAGTATTTCTAACATTACTCGCATGCGATCAGTATCCGTTTTACATCCACATTCGTTTTTAAAGATATAGCCATTTAGGGAATTTTTTATTTGAGATTGTTGCTATTCTTAGACATCATCTAAGCATATACAAGGACTCACTCTCCTTCTAAATAGACACACAACAGTACAACTCACCCATTCTTTAAAGCCATTATTTCGTGAGTTATACTAACCAAAATACCTATTGTGAAGCTATTATGAAGTCTAGGCTCTGACGATGTTCTGAGCTCTGCTCTTAAGCTTCATCTCCAATTTATTTAATTTGCATTTCACATTATGCATGTTTTGAAATGAGTTATTTAGATATTGTATTTATCTTTATTCTTAGCTAGAATGTGCTCTTTATGAAGGCAAATCATCTCAAGTAGAAGATACACTACCGATGAGGTATTCATACTTTGAGGTGTTCTCTGTGAAAGTCTTCTTCTCGTGTAGAAGATAAATTCACTAAGTTGTACGCTTATAAATCGTTTGGAATACACCAGAAATAGTTATACATAGCGTGTTTGTGATCCCTAAGAGGTAGCCCTTGTGTAGGGCGATATGGATTTGTCTAGTTGTTTGTGTGCGCTTGTGATTGAAAATCTGATCATTTGCTTGAAATGGTCTTATGAAGTTATGCATGATACTACATGTATACAATATGAGTATATGTTAGGATAGTTATAAAGATGTTTAATCCAGGAACCTAAATCTTGCTTTAAATATTTTGAGTGCATGTCCAAAGTGTAATCTTTTGTATTTAAAGTTAATGTAATTAGAATTTAATTTGGTAAACCAATGCAATTACATTGGTTTTTAATTTGGTTTCAATTAGGAAACCAGATGTATATGAGGGAAAGGTGGGAATTCCCAAATTTGAAACAAGGAGTAGTTTGGGTAGAAGTTTAGTACCACATCTAGTGTTTCTAAACTTTTGGTGGGTTTATAGCAATAAGAGAGGAGGAATGTGGGACCACACACGTGCATGCGTGCTCCGCTTTGTCTTCGGCATCAGCTTCGGCTCGGGAGAGTTAATTCAGATCTCAATACTTTGCTGTGGGTTTCATTAGCGGGTCGAATAAATAAATTCCACGGATTAGTTGTGATTCGACCGCTTTAAGAGAATTCGACTCGACTCCAACGGCTCTTAGCCGAAGCGGGGCGTTTCAAAATTCGAAGAGGCACTCATTGGGGGCATTTTCAGAAGACGGAAAGTTGCGCCTTAGGTCTTTTTATACACACCCCCTGCATGTCATTTTCTTCACTCGCGAGAAAAATTTCCTCCGTCGTTGCTTTCTTCTTCTCGACCGTAATAGTGTCCTTCTCCCATCTCTTGGCTACAAGTTTTCTGATGTACTCTCGAGGACGATCTCGTCGGTGTGCACGAACGAAGATCGTGTGTCGTCGTATCTTGGGAGCAGATCACCATTACCCATCGCATCGATATTGTGGGAGTGATATCTTCTTTAAAGACAGTCCATTTCATGGATGCTTCGGTGATCTCTTATCTAATTTACACATTGTTTTATTTACCGTAATTTATTTATTACTTTGTCTTTCGTGGATCTTGTCCTAAAATGATTTATATGTTATTTAATTGGTTTTATTAGTTCCTATGTGCATCTTGTAATTATTATATGAATCGAATATGCTTGAATATAACTTTCTTAATCTGTGATGCATTGATTCGTATAAATCATGAAAATTACATTTCAATGATCACGTTTTTATTCCTACTTACAACAATCTTAGAGAAGATAATGGGAACCTAAATTAAAATCATGAAACCATGTTCAAATCGAGGTTTGATATGACCGGTATGCTTGGAAAATTTGATTATAAGAATTTCAAGCGTTGGCAACAACGCATGAAAATCTGGTTAACCACTATAGGGTTAATCTCGATGCTTGAAACTGAATGCCCAAAAGTGGAAAGGGAAAACCCCTTACCCAATAACCAGAAGATGTAATCTGCGTGGAAGAAACGCGACCGTATATGTCGTGGTTACATCTTGTTGGCCTTGTCCAACACGTTGTTTGGCGTATATTGTTCGTCCACACAGATTGCGAAGTGTCTATGGGAAGAACTAGATCAGAAGTATAATACCGAAGATATCGATATTGAAAAATACTCTGTTGCTAATTTCTTATACTTTTTCATGCCTAAAGGGAAGTCGATTTCTGAACATGCACACGAGTTTTTACTCCTACTCCATGGTTTAGAAGATGCCGAGATGAAAGTTCCAGAGAAATTTCAGGTCATGTACATCATAGAAAAATTACCCAAGGCTTAGGAAGACTTTGGTATGACCCTGAAACACAGGAAGAGGAAATTTTCTATGGTTGACTAGATGATGGCATGTGCCATAGAGGAGGAACACATGAAACAAAAATCTGTTCATGTTGATTATCAGGCTAACGTTAATTTCATGACCTGGAAGGGGAAGGATAAGAAAGGAAAGGGTAGTAACAACAATAAAATGAAATCAAAGGGCAAGATCCAAAAAAATAAGAATAAACCCAGCTGACACTGTAATCAGGTTGGTCATTGGAAGAAGGATTGTCCATCCTTAGGTGATAAACTTAAAGCTGCAGATGGGAGTCCACAAGCGAATATCTGAAGAACTTTATTTTCTTCTTATCAGACCTGCAGTGGTGGGACTGTGAATATGGGGAACGATTATGCAACCAAGATGTTGGGGTCATAACAAGTCAACTTGAGGTTCTCCTCTAGACGTGTCTGGACTTTGCAAATGGTGCTGCATATTCCTGACATGAAGAAGAATATTTTATCTGACTCCATTTTAGTAAGAAATAATTTTGAATTGAACTTTAAATGTAATAAAGTTGTCATTCTGAGACATGCCATTTTTTTTTATGAAAAACGCTATTTGGCATATTTTGATTTGTTGTTTGAATTAGATGTGATTCAGTAAACTTTGATTCAGTGAATGTTTTTGACATCTGAATGTTCTAATTCTGTGTCGCATGTTGTTAATAATTTAAAATCTTGTGATCTGTGGTATGGTAGATTGGGACATGTAAATTAAATTTAATTAAAAAATGATGAATTTAGAGTTTATCCCTAAACACAATATTGATAAAACCCAAAAATGTGAAATTTATGTGCAAGAAAAGACACCTAAGAAATATTTTCAATCTGTCTCTAGAGATAGTGAGATCTTGGATCTAGTGCACACAGATATATGTGAGCTTAATTATGTGTTGACCGGAGACAATAAGAAATACTCTGTCACCTTTATAGATGATGGTAGTAGATACTGCTATGTGTATCTAACGAAAACTAATGACGAAATCTTAGAGAAATTTCTTATATTTAAGAATGAAACTGAGACACAAACGGGAAAAGTGCTTAAACGCCTTAGGTCGGATAGAAGGGGTGTATATACTTCTAACTTGTTTGATGAACAATGCAAGCTATTCGACATAGTTTATGAAGTTACTGCTCCATATTCACCACAATCAAATGGGACATCAGAACGAAAAAATAGAACCTCAATCGACATGATCAATGCTCTCCTACAGAGTTCTGGACTTCCAATCTATATGTGAAGAGAGGCCTCGAATACTTGTCATATTCTGAATAGGGTTCCTCCAAGACATATGGAAAAATATCCTTCTGAACTTTGGAGAAATAGGAAATCAAGCTTAAGATATCTCAAAATATGGGGTTGTCTTGCTAAGGTGCTAGTCCCAGAACACAAGAGAAAGAAGCTAGGTCTTAAAAATTTTGATGCGGTCTTCTTATGTTACTTGATAAATAGCTATGCATATAGATTCTTGGTAATTCGGTCTGAGATGCTTGGCATAGATATCAACACTATTGTTGAATTCCGTGACGCTACCTTCTTTGAGGATGTCTTCTCTATGAAGACTGTGATTCCTCAGAATCTGACCGTTGAGAGTGCATCCACATCAGGATCTATTCCAGATCAAGTGAAAAGGATATCAAATGCGGCGGTTGAGACTCAGCCTGAACACAATGACCTTTCAGAAGAAACTGAGCCAAGGAGGAGTAAATGACCAAAGATAGCCACGGATCTAGGTAGTGACTTTGTTGTCTATCAGCTCGAGGGTGATCCACCAAGTTACAAGGAAGCCATGGCTTCATCTGAAGCAAAACAATGGAAGGAAGTCATCAAATCTGAGATGGATTCCATTATGGCTAATGGAACTTGGGAACTGATCAATTTACCCCAAGGGTGCTCTACCATTGGGTACAAATGGGTGTTTAAGAGAAAGCTTAGGTTTGGCAGATCAATTGAAAAGTATAAAGCCAGATTAATTGTTAAGGGTTTTAGGTAAAAGAAAGGTATCGATTATTTTGATACATATTCTCCTATGACTAGGATGACCACAATCCAGATGCTCATAGCATTGGCATATGTATATGTCTTTGTATCCAATAGATGGATGTGAAGACCGCCTTCTTACAAGGCGATCTTGAAGAGATTTATATGGATCAACCTGATAGGTTTGTGACATATGGGAATAATGGAAAGGTTTGCAGACTTGTTAAATCCCTTTACGGATTCAAACAAGAACAAAAAATGTGGAATGAAAATTTTGACAAAACCATTTTGTTATGTGGCTTTAAGGTTCATGAATCTGATAAGTATGTCTATTCCAAGGTAAAAGGTGATGAGTGTATTGTCTTGTGCCTGTATGTTGATGGCATACTGTTATTTGGATCACATATGATGATTATTAATGAGACTAAAGTACTTTTAAGTAGCAAGTTTGAGATGAAGGACATGGGTGTTGCTGATGTGATCTTGGGACTCAAACTGACAATGTCAGTTGACAGAATTATAGTTTCTCAATCTCACTATGTTGAGAAGATACTTGAGAAATTTGAATATCAAGATTGCAAAACTATAAGCACTCCTTTTGATTCATCCAAAACGCTATTTAAGAAAAAAAGTGGAATATCCGTAGCTCAGCTAAGGTATTCACAAGTAATATGAAGCTTAATGTATCTTACAAATTGCACGAGACCTGATACTTCATTCTCGATTGCAAAGCTGAGTAGATACACTAGTTGTCCTGACTATACTCACTGAGAGGCTCTGGATCGAGTACTGAAGTACTTGAAGGGAACTATTTCCCTTAGTTTTCATCATGGTAGCCATTCATATGTACTAGAAGTATATAGTTATGCAAGTTGGATAGGGAAAATAGAGGAGTTCGGGAGTAATGGTGTTAGTGGGTATGTATTTACCCTTGGAGGCGGTGTAGTCTCCTGGAGGTCTGTAAAGAAGACCATTCTAGCTCGATCTATCTTTGGGGTTGATCTATGTACTTTGAAAATCACAAGAATCGAGGCTGAATGGATAAGGGAACTTCTTTCTGAAATTTTCATGGTAGGTCAGACAGTTCCTGCGATTTCGGTACATTGTAATAACATTATCACAATTATCAAGATCAAGAGTTCAAAGTTCAATCAAAAACAATGGGACACATACAAATCATACTTAAGACGTTAAGAGATTTGACATCTCGAGGAGTGTTGGCTGTAGATTTTGTTGGATGCAAAGATAACACGGCAGATCCATTGACTATGGAACTTGATAGATCTTTAGTTCTAAAGTCTAAGCTTGGGATAGGACTGAGACCCATTAGGAGTTCCTCTGCAGTAGCAACCCAACCTATCTGAGTGGAGATCCCACAAAGTAGGTTCAATGTGGTAATAACAAGCTATCTGAAGAACTGGTTGGTAATCTTATTTTTATGCTTGTGCATGAGTGTCTTATCCCTAGAAGCTTTAGTGCCATTTAAGCTGCAAATTTAGGAAGAGCATAGGCTATGAATGGGTTCAAGCCTTTGGGCAGGATGTTAGGAGTGCATCCTTGGAGAACGCCACCTATGTGAGTGTTACTATGTGCTGCAGTTAAAGGAAGATGGTGTTTCCTGAACACACTCATGAACAAGATAAGGGTGCATGGATTTTAAGAGCACCAACCCTAAAGATTGTACCGAACAACTTTTTATTGTTTATACCGTATATTTTAACACCAAAGTCTGAAGTTCAATACGTAGTTCACTTTGTTCCTTTTAAAGTGAAAGTAGTAAACTCGGGTAGAGGTTCAAAACAGAAGGTACCTTTACTGAAAGCAAAGTGTAGAAGTCGAAAGATGTCTTTTGACTCTCTTTGAATCTCTTTTTCAAATTGATGAGTTTGTGGGGGGTTGTTGTATTTAAAGATAATGTAATTAGATTTTAGTTTGGTAAAAATATGCAATTACATTGATTTTTAATTTGGTTTCAATCTGGAAACTAAATAGCTATGGAGGGAAAGTTGATAATTCTCAAATTTGAAACAAAGAGTAGTTTGGGTGGAAGCTTAATACCACATGTAGTGTTTTTAAACTTTTGGTAGGCTTATATATGAGTTCACACCCCACGCTCTGTAGCAATAGTAGAGAGGAGAAATGAAGGACCACACACGTGCACGCGCGCTCCGCTCCGTCTCTGGGTCCGGCATGGCCTCGGGAGAGTCAATTCAAATCTCGGATCTCGATACTTTTATCGTGGATTTCATTAGCGGGTTGAATAAATAAATTCCATGGATTAATTGTGATTCGAGAACTTTAAGGGAATTCAACTCGACTCCAACGACTCTTAGCCAAAGCGGGACGTTTTCGGAATTCGAAGTGGCACCCATTGGGGGCATTTTCGGAAGTCAGAAAGTTACGCCCTAGGTCTTTTTATACCTTTCCTATGCAAGACGTTTTCTTCACTCGCAACAAAACTTTCCACCGTCGTTGCTCTCTTCTTCTCGACCACAACAATGTTCTTCTCCCTTCTCCTGGCTGCAAGTTCTCTGAAGTACTTTCGAGGATGATCTCATCGGTGTGCATGGGTGAAGATCGTGTACCGTCGTATCTTGGGAGCGGATCACTAATACGCATTTCACCGGTATTGTGGGGGTAACATCTTCTCCGAGGACAGTCCATTTCATGGAAGCTTCGATGATCTCTTATCTAATTTACTCATTGTTTTGTTTACCACAATTTATTTATTGCTTTATTTTTCCCGGATCTCACCCTAAATTGGTTTATATGTTGTTTAATTGATTTTGTTGGTTCATGCGTGCATCTTGTAATTATTATATGAGTCATATATGTTTGATTATAACTTTTTTAATCTATGATGCATTGATTCGTATAAATCATGAAAATTACTGCTTAATGATCACGTTTTTGATCCTGCTTACAACATAATCAGAGATATGAATGATAATGATTGTAATGCTCCTTATATGATGTGTAAGTCTGCCCATGACATACAAGGAATTGCGAGAGATAGTATTACCCTAAACATGCCGAGTATTTGTGTAGTCACATTCTATCGAGATCTTCCATCCATGCAGCACTCAAAATCCCATTTTTGACCAGCCATCGTAATACTTCACATTAGCGACATTTTCTCGCCTGATACTTCCCCGCGGTCTGGTCTGGGGTATTTGAGGTCGTCGGGAACTTCTTCCATGGGCAAGCTCTTCATTCATGATAACCAAGCCATCCGGAACTAAGGCGGCTGGGCATCGCTCTGTCCTTTTTTGGGGATGAATCTACTTGCTTATGGACGTTCATTCTAATTTATTACGATGTTGACTCTCCTTTTTAGGGATGTGTATTTTAGGATGAAAACGATCGGATACGGATACAAATATAAGTGCTACCATATCCTTATCCTTTTTAAAATCTAGATACGAATACGAATACGAATATCACATGGATGTGTAAAATGTAAAATCATATCATCAAAATATGAATACAAATGCAACATGAATATTGATAATTCGGATATGGATGTTTGACAATATGTATTAATGTATGAATATTATGCATGTCCAAATTTACTTAAGCATTTTAAGTCGTAACAATTCTTAGTATATAGAAAGTATATTAGATATTTTAATAGATGAATTGTTCATAAAAAAACTAAATTATAAAAGGAAACATAAATATATAATTAAAAAAATAAAAGAAAGCTTACCAAATTACTTCTTTATGTACCATGTAAGTATTGATATCATCCATAATTTGAACATTTACATTCATATTTGTATCCATATTCGTATCATTCAAAAAATGAATATTCATATTCGCATCCTAAAAAAACAAGCACTCGTAATCGTCAGAATTGATGGATATTGTATTTGTATTCGTGTTCGATGAATGTTGAACATTTGCATTTGTATTCGCATTCGTATTCGCCAGATACGAGAAAATGACATCCATATCATGTATTTGACGAATGCGGATACAGATAAATATGAATATATTTATATTCATTTTCGTCCCTGCATGTATTTGGTGATGATCCAATCTAAAACTCCAGGGCTGTCATCCTATCCATTTCCACTGTTTTTGCCCCGTGCATGTGTGGGAAGTTAATATACTTCATGTTAAAAAACTCTTTGGCACTGTTCGTTTGGGTCATAAGGAGGAATGGAATAAGGGGAATAAGCCCCCAACACGCTTCCCCGTGGTACGACTATTCCCCATTATTTCACTCTTATTCCTATCTTTATCCCACCTTACCTACCTTTATTTCACCTTATTCTCCTTATTCTTATCCTCCAGCCGAACGGAAAATAGACCCTTATTCCCCATTCTTATTCCTGTTTATTCTCCTACCGAACGGGCCCTTTAGCTTGTCGGTACTCTTCTTCTTATGATGAATGAATTTGAATCTTTTCTAAAAAAATTGTGCAGCAACACCATACATGAAGTGGTGGTCAAAATCGACGCATGCCCTAACATTATAAGAGATAGTAGGCGTATGCTGCAAAACTTTTTATGTATACTATAATTTTACTTCCATGGGAACATGCGTACCATCTATTGCGCTAATGACATATAACATGAGATCCTGGGCAAAGTTAATGGATCAAAGTTGACATACTACTTTGAAACAGTGATTGAAGTTAATGGATCCTGTGCAATTATACTTCAAAAATAGATCCAAGTACTTATTAAAGTTAATGGATTTTGGACAATTGCACTTCAAAACTATAGTCAGGGTCGGCCCTATTCAAGATATTGAATAATCAACACGATCAACTTCCTTTGCGTGAGGTTCTTATTATACAAAAAGAAAGATCCTAATTTTCAGTTGCCAATGGACATTGTTAGTTAACAAGTAGATGCTCGAATGTAGATAGTAGGAGTGATATATTATTGGCTATAACATGTCTCAACTGATGCAAAAGTAGAAACTAGATGCGAGAAGCTAACATATGATGGAAGAAATATCCCCCCCCGCCCCGCCCCGCAAAGAGAACACATGGTATGGCATCAGGGGTGGAGCCATAATTTTTTATAAATGGGGCCAAAACATATATGTATGATTCATGTCCAAATCATAAAATGAAATTGTCCAATTTGTGTCCGAATCATAAGGCACGTTATTAGGCCAATTATATGATTGAACATTTTAATTAAAAATTTAACAAAAATGATAAATATTGTATAACCATATGCCAACTACGGAGAGAAGGAAAAGTACAGTTAGCAGCATAATCATTAAAAAAGATATCATTACGATAAAATTACAAATGTTATATATATATATATATATATGTGGATAAATGGGGATGCCCCCTATAGGGAGCTAACTTAGCTCCCCCGCCCTATTTTCTCTATTTTTTAATTTTTTGAAAATTTCTTCTATGAATATTCATCACTATATCCATATATTATGTCATACAAATTTCATGTGAAACAGACTCCTACAGCTTTCATACAGACATTCATTTTTGGCGGTCACGTGATTTTTTAAATCGACACCGTCTGGATGGAGGCCGTAGGAGTCTTTGTTTCGCTTGAAATTTTAATGACATAATATAGGGATTTAATAATGAATTTACATTATTTTTATTTTTCAAAAAAATAAAAAAAATACGCGAAAAATGAGGCGGGGGGAGCTAAGTTAGCTCCCCTCGGGGGCATACACATTTTCCCCATATATATATATGGGAAAAGTGGGGATGCATCGCTAGGGGAGTTAAATTTGCTCCCCCATCTTATTTTTCATTTTATTTTATTTTATATTATTTTGAAAAATGAATCTGTAAAAATTCATCACTATATCCCTGTATTATGCCATTCAAGCTTCGTGTGAATCAGAGACTCCTACAACCTTCATCTAGACAGACACTTTTTAACGGTCGTAGGATTGTTGTAATCGACCTCGTCTGGATGGAAGTTGTAGGAGTTTCTGTTTCACACGAAACTTGAATAGGGATATAGCAATGAAAATCCACCGAAGCGTTTTTCAAAAAAGGAAAAATAAGCGGGCGAGCGAAGTCAGCTTCCCTAGGGGGCAGTCCCATTTACCATATATATATCAATGACATGTAACCAACCCTAAAATAAAATAAGATGGCATATGATTGGATATCCGACAGGGCCATATTCCATTAATCTTCGATCAAGGAGGATTGGAAGACTAAAAGTTAAACCATTTCATGCTAATTTAGAAAAATGAGGAATAAGAATTAGGAATGCATGCGGATATAAATATATCTGTGTCCCACTGCTACCGTATCTATTTTATACATATTTTGACATATGTATCCGTTTTAAAACATATACGGATATGGGTAACACTTTGATATCCATAAACCTCCCTATCCGTATCTGTTTATCCGTTTTCAAACATAAATATACTTGTAGACTTATTTTTAAGTATATATAACATAATGTTATACATTCTTTCACCTATTTGATAGAATTACTATGATATAAACAGATATTACTAAGAAAGGAATGGTAGTGATACTTTAAGGAAATTAAAAAAATTATTCTTTATAAAAATTTCAAAAAATAGAAGAAATAGTGCTAGAAATGGAAAATGGCAAGAACTCTAATAATTTGCCTATTGGGAGGGGGGGAGGCATGGCCCCTACCCGCCCCCTCTCCCTCCGCCCATGTATGGCGTACCAAAAGCTAGTGCCTAATCCTAGAAGAAGGCGTAAATCATGATCAAATAACTAAGTGGGCAAGGCACCAATGTCAAGGTCGTGAATAATCCACACGAGCTATAGTCAAGATCAAGTACCCCCAACAATGAATAGCTACGGTCACAACCGACTTGGTACCATAATCGAGGTGGCACCATCCATTTCCGATCTTAGTAGAGCTCTTCCTCCTTTCCAACAGACTAGCTTAATGGGTCTTCTATTTCGACATTTTGACGAACCAGCAAAGCCTTTGAGACGTCGTTGGTATAACAAATAAAGACAAAGACAACATGAAGAGCCTAATGGATAAAGTCGTGTCTCACGAGAAAGAGTAAAATTTTCTCTCTTCAAAGATATGGATATTTCACCCAAATATGGGTGAAATTCAATCATTCTTCACTCCTCGATCAAATTCACCTCACTTTGACCACCATAGTCCAATCTGATCGATGAGAAGAAATCAATACTTCTTCCTCCTTCTTTCTCCATTTATACAAGGCTTCACCTCCTTTATATTTCGCTCCCCTTCGATGAGTTCACCAAAGCAGAGTCGCCATATCTGGTGATGCTCAAAACCATGGAGCTATACATAGAAACGTATCTGTTCAACCCAGAAAGCTTTGCAAAAGCATAACATCTCATTCTAGATTCGTATGTACATTATACTTGTATAACCCCTCTACATGTATTATATACATGTTTCCTTATTTTCAAAATAAGGCGCATTAACTTTTATAAAAAAACATACTAAAAAAACTCAAAATTAAAAATATAAAAATAAATGGAGAACACTTAGCACTATTTTGAACAAGTGTACTTGGATTTAGTTTTCTAATTAACTCCCTGAGTTCGACATTGGAACATCCACCAAGTAAATAACCAGACCCCGACAACCAATCCCCTAATATACCGAGTGACGACTAAGAAAGATTATGTAAATGGTACTGGAGACAATGTTTACTAAAGATTCGATTGTAAAAATACCCTTAGAACATGATGAGACGAGTTATCCTTTTGATTGTGTAATGTTAATTTTTTTACATCGACAAAAAAATACTTTTGATTATGCACCTTTTTTTCGCAAATATGATGAAACATACTTTCATCCATATGAATTCATGGAATTGGATAATTCATGCACGTTATTGGAATAAACTAATATATTTATTTTCATAAAAAAGGATAAATTGTAGATTTGACAAAGAAATTGAGCATAGTCTAACTCTTTCAAGCACTTCGCAACACATGAATAATTGAAATTAACTCATATCACTGAAATAACGACATCAAATAAAAGGATGGGTGCACAATATTTATAGGGCTATATGTGTGAATAATTAAACTAGAAGAGTACTTTGCAATAAGAAATTGTTTTAGGAGCATTTATGCAAACTAAAACATTGTTAGCTGCCCGTTTAATCCCTCCGCCCATCTCCGCCTCTGATGCGATCGAGAGGAAGCGAAGATGGAGGGAAAACTTCCCGACCTCTCACCCAACAAGCGCCCGAAGCTCTCCACCGAAACCCTAGTTGATCCAAACCCTAACCCCAAGGGTAAGACGAAGATCTCCGAGGAACGGGAAGCAGAGGATCGCGATGATGCCGGGGGCACATGCGGCATCTGCTTGGCGGAGGGAGGCGCGAGGTCGATCCGAGGCGAGATCGAGAGTTGCGGGCATTACTTCTGCTTCGTTTGCATCATGGAGTGGTCGAAGGTCGAGTCCAAATGCCCCTTGTGCAAGCGCAGGTTCTCCTCGATCCGACGGCCGCCGGTGGAGGGGCTGTTCACGTTGGAGAGGATTGTTTTCGTCCCCGAGCGGAACCAGGTCCGATATCGGCCTTTTCCGATGATATTTTGTTATTTTCGTTGTCACTGTTGTGGTTTGTGAAGTTTCGGCAATTAAGGTGGCGTGCACCAAGAGTAAATGCACATCCGTCGAAAATGGTATTAATTACTATAAAACAAATAGTAAAAGCCTGGACTTGAGAAGAGTTCTGGCATGATGTGCTGCATACTCAACATACAAGTAATAATCTCTCCTCATGAAAGATAATCTCATTTCGAGTAAGCCAATTGGGCCATAACCATGCAATCGGTTTCAATCATGGGATCAAATTTCAGCCGAATTTCAGTCGAATTTCGATGGATGACTGATGGCCGAAATGGTCTGTATCGATCGAAATTTGGGGGGGGGGGGTGGCATGTTCAAAAACTGGTTGAAATGACTTAAATTTCGGTTGAATTGCGATCGAAATTTGGTCAAAATTTCATTTTGGTCCATCACCGAAACGAAATCGGACATGCTCAAGAAAAGACCGCAACTGCTTAATGTTGGACGGTGGTTCAAGACATTTGATGAGATCCACTTGCTCCGTAATCTTCAATAAGGAGGGACAAAGCCATGAAATTGTAACCTTTCTTCAAAGCTCCCCAGTACAAACACACGTGACAAATAATTGTTCTAGTTTCTCAGGTTCACCATCACAAGGAGGACAAGCCGTGCCAGCCTGTGGTAGAAACTTGACCCTGCGAATGTTAGTCACTAGATGTTCCCGAGGCATCAACCAAAGAAAAAATTGAACTCTCAGGGGCATCTTAGATGACCTAATATTTCTACAATTTCATTGTAAAACTCCAGGATCAAAGATGGCAGGATCCGAGAGAGTCTTACAGGCCTTTCTAATTGAAAAGTCACTCTCAAACCTAGCCCAAGGATGTTTGGACCTAGATGGTACTCGATAGTACCAAGATTCACCAACATCTTGAAAAATTCACTCTCGATAGGCCATGTTCGGTTGGGGGTTTACCCCCCAATTTGGGTGGGTAACCCCCCAAAACCCTCCCTTTTAACCCACTAGTGGGGCCCACTCCCTTCCCATAAAAAAATATATATATTATACCATCATATCATCTAAAAATCATAAAATACTCAACTTCTACTCACTACTCCAAACTTCAATACAATCACATCACAACAACCACCCACTTTTTCAAATTTCAATACAATTATACCATAATAACTATCAACTTTTTCAAATTCCAAATACAATCACATCACACAAACCCTCCCAATCCTTAACCCACCAACCAAACACACAAACACAAAACCGGGTTATCCACCCCTAGATAACCCACCAACCAAACGCCACCTATCAGGTCAGAGAACGTCGAATGAAACAAAGAGAGCAAATCACCGTCTGTTGGGGCCTAAAAACAAGCAGTTTAAGATCAACGAGTGTAAATAGATGAGGGTAACTGCTGCCAAGGGGACCATCACCCAACCAATTACCCGTCCAAAACATGAATGTGGAGCTTCTCATGGGACACATTTGTGTACGCAAGTCATGGCCTTAAATTTTGTGACAAGATCTTAATTCCCAAATCAAATATTAAAATGACCGTCTAACTTAAACATAAATTCTTAAACTAATTTTTGTTTCCTGTCTAGATGGCAGGTTTTAGAGGTTGCACAATAAACTCTACACACACACATACCCAGTTGAACAGATGGGTTATGATCTAAGGCATCTCAAAATTCTTAAAAAGTGACGTATATGTTAATATAGTATTTAGTGTGCATGCATTTGACATAGGTTTTTAATTTTGACCTACTTATGCATTCTTATAGCTGAACTTCTAATCACATTCTTTACTTAGTGCTGCATGTCGGTATATGTGACGACTCGGAGATTACGATGACAAACTATTGCAAAGATTGCATTTAGACCTTTAATTTAGTATTAACTATACAATTCTATCTTATTTAGTGACTGAAGAACACAGGAAACTTAATTTTTAGGAAAAAATAAATTTTCACAGTAATTTCCACATTTATGGTGATTCCAATGACATGTAGGCGAAATGCCGAAATTGAGGTTTAGTGAAATGGCACCAAGATCAACTCAAGGTCTTGGTGGTGCAAGGCAAGTAGGGCAGAACAAACACCCTTCCAAAAGGAGATGACGGGGACGTGTAAACATTGAGGAAACAAAATATGTGAGTGAATTCTATTTCCCAAAATCCGGGAGATCCACTTAGCATGGAGTGTTTTTTCATCTTTTCATGTCACAGAATTCCCACATCCTCTTATCCTTTGATAGTGTCACATGCTCGCAGGCCATCGACGAGATCACATGGGTTATCTCATCGGATTTCTTTCAAAAAAATCTTCTTAATCATCTCAAATCAATGACAAACCTCCCTTGGCAGTAGGCAATTGGGGATAAAGAAAAACAAGGATCATAGATAGAATCAACTTTAATCGTAGTAGCTTACCTCCCTCCCCCTTCCCTAAGGGTGCGTTTGGTTGGGGGGTTACCCCCCACTTTGGGTGGGTTACCCCCCAAAACCCATATTCCCAACCCACTAGTGGGGCCCACTCTCTTTCCAACCAAAAAAATATATATTATACCATCATATCATCTAAAAATCATAAAATACTCAACTTCTACTCACTATTCCAAACTTCAATACAATCACATCACAACAATCACCCACTTTTTCAAATTTCAATACAATCATACCATAATAACTACCAACTTTTTCAAATTCCAATACAATCACATCACACAAATCCTCCCAACCCTTAACCCACCAACCAAACACACAAACACAAAACCGGGTTATCCACCCCTGGATAACCCACGAACCAAACGCACCCTAAGAGAGACACAAGGCCTTCCAACCACAGAGCTTATATTCCATCTTCTCTATTAAAGGAAGATAATCCACCCTCCTAAGGCAGACCACTCATCTGAGGCCAACCTAAATAGGATATCGAAAGGCTCCCATGGGGTGTAGCAACCACCTACCCACAAAAATATCATTTAACATTGTTGGGATCCCTCTTCGTTACAACAATGTGAATAGAAAAATGATATCATTTGCACATCGAAAGACCGTGATAGAATTATCTTAAGCATATATCATGTTGAAATGCCATGTTCTTCAACATGTCTAGCAATGCAAGCCAACCCATTAACCAGTAATACAAACAGAAGTGGGGTAAGGATGCACCCCTACTGAACCTTGCGCTATGGATGAGATACTTTTGTACCCCACCTTGCCCTCAGGGCAATCCGTCGGGACGAGATACCTTTGTATATGTTGTTTGTCGATGTTATTGTGTTAGAGATGGGGTAAATGAGAATCGTGAGGTCTAGAGACATGCCTTAGAGACTAAAAGATTTCGTATAAGTTGGTCTAAGACTGAATATATGGATTGCACATTTGATGAAAGTCGTGATGAAGGAATCGAGGTGGTGATTGGAGAAGATAACATTCAGAAGAAATATTTTTAGATACTTGGGATCTATTTTGCAACATGACGGAGAAATCGATGGAGATGTTACTCATATAATACATGCAGGTTGGCCAAAGTGAAGAGGAGCCTCTATTGTTCTATGTGATAAGAAAATTCCTTTGAAAATCAGACTACGAGAGTGAGGGCACGCATCTCAGACTAGTGTTCTTTAGTGGAAAGACTGGAAAAGAAGTTGATGGGGTTGGATTCAAAAAAAAGAAGTTGATGGGGTGAACGACTGCAGTTCTTTCTAGAGGAGGGCGCTTGGCTCAAATCAAATATGTTCTCTTGACCATCCCAATATTTTTCTGCTCCACCTGCTTGATCTCGGTTGGCGCCCAACGAAGCTTGAATCATTGATGTATCGATATTTTTGGACTAGCTCTAGATCTGAGAAGGATAGAGTCAACGTACTTGATTTTGAGGTGGTTTCCAAGTCGAAGAAGTGCGATGGTCTCAGCATTATGAAGATCCAACACATGAATAAATCATTTCTTGCTAAGTGAGTTATTTAAAATTAGGGTAATAATGAAGTCTCGGTATGTTGCTTGATGAGGAATATTTATGGAATCAGAGTGAGCATATCTGTGCCAGGGAGAAGTATTTGTTTTCCTTTTTCTGTTGTGACGGGGTTATGAAGGCAAGTTTGCAACTGGTTTTGGGAAATCAGACCTATTTTGGCTTTTGTACCAGCAATTGGACATGGGGCACTCTATGCAACCATTTCCATAGACCTTTTTTATGCTTTCGAGCAATCGTCCACCTTCGGTGGCATAAGCATGGTCCTCAGGGACGTTGAATCCTCTTTGCAACCATTTCCATAGACTTTTTGTGCTTTCGAGCAATCGTTCATCTTCAGTGGCACAAGCGTGGTCCTCGGGGACGTGGAATCCTCTTTTTATGGTTGAACTCTTTGAGCAAAGGACAACTGAATTCTTCAAGATGATTAAATCTACAGAGGATTGCTTCCCCAAAAAAACTCCAGAGGATTGGGACACATTGACGTTGGGGAGAGATCGTTGGGTATGGATGGTCTCTTAATGGTGAAAAAGGCATACATGGCCTCTAGCACTTTCAACATGGTGAAGCAAGCTGATACAGAAGAGTAGGATTCTGTTGCGCATATAGGTTTTCTTATGGCTTGTGAGACATGGGAGGATCTTGACGGATGTCTACAGGGAGAGGATTTTGCGAAACAGTAATACGATCTGTTTGAGGTGCAATGCATGTGTCGAGGACCTGGAGCATTAGTTCTTTGGTTGTGTCTTCTTGGCTAGGGTGTGGGATCACTTGTGGATCCCTTGGCTTCGGACCAATAACTTTGCCAGCTTCTGGATCTCCATATGGGAACTTGTAGGACTACTCGGGACCTTTCACCCATCTTTGTGTGAATTGGTTTGCCATAAATGAGATCATATTTTGTACTCAAAAATTTTATTTTGAGAATGTAACTGAACATGACAAGTCTCTTGCTTCACGGTTATTTCCATGGTTTAAAAAAATATGCTTCGAGGCGCACGAGGCGTATGCCTCAAGGCGAGGGGGCCTGAAATCGCCCCAGAACGGCCGCCTCAACAGGGCTCTAAGAGGCGGCCGCCTCAGCTGCTCGAGGTGGTTGAGGCGGAGGTGAGGTGGTCCTCGAGGTATTTTTTATGTTCAAAGTATTTTTTAATGTAAATCAGTTGTCCTTTCGGCAATTTCAGATGTTTATAAAGGTCTAGTTGTTTAGGATATAATTATACAAGATGAATGCTTGAATTTGGTCGTTTTCGTGTTCATATTTCTAATTAAACATGTCAAATTATGTCGATAAACTCTTACCAGTATACCCTTAAACATACAAATCCGCAAATATCATAGCTGTAAACTTTTTTAAGGAGTGGTGTCACATTATTAGATATGTAATATACCGAGAAGAATGACTGGATCCATGTACCAAATAGAAATAAAACCCTTAATAAAAAAAATGGGGCATGGTACGGCAGAAGGGGTGCATATGACAGTTCTTAATCGAGGGTTAGATGGTTAGAATTCAGGGGGATATCAAACATACTTATTCTCTGATTGGATGGAAACTTAGTAAAAAGTCATATACAATTATATATATTTCCTTTTCGATGTTCCTATCTTTGTAATTTCATCATATATTATAGTGATATGACGGGTGATCCTGTGAGAGCCAAAAATTGTGAGAGCGTGAGAGGAATGATTCTGGACCACTAGATTTTGTCATCTCTCTCATTGATTGCAGGAGGAGAGAGAATAGCATAATCTAGTAGTCCAGATTCATTGCTCTCATGCTCTCACATATTTTGGCTCTCACGGGATCAGCCCTCATATCATATATTAGTCAGCGTACATATAATTTCATTAGTATATAGTTTATTGTATTTTTATAGATATTTATCCTTATAAACTGAGGCTTACACCTCGTCCGTCTCGAGGCTATGCCTCGCCTTGATTCCGGGAAAACCACCTCGCTCCATTTTTAGTTTTTTTTCAAACCTTATGAATTTTTGTTGGGGCGGGTCCCATCTTGGGCTGCAACTTCTCTTTTCATCTGTTAGAGTATTTGGTTATGCGCCCATGAGCTGTAGATGGGTAAATGGATACCTCCATGATCCATTTACCCCATCCAGTTGTTTAGTCCCACATCCTCCAGTAGTGGGACTTGGAGGCCCTGTGGATACTATATAAGGAGCCCCAGGCCTCCTGTAACCGATGAGAAAAAGCAATGAAGCATATGCCCCTTTGAGGGCTTCTCCCGTCGTTTCATCCCGCTCGTCACGGAGTAGGGTTCTACATAAAATCATGGTGTTCCATGTTTATGTTTCTTGTTCTTATGCTCTGTTTATCATTCCGCTTCCGCTTCCGATTTTCTAACATGGTATCAGAGCGGGTTCGATTCTCGAGGAGTTTGTATTCTTTATTTATGTTCGAGGTTTGATTGTTCGTTCTTGAAGATTATGTATTCATCGTCATGAAGATTGTCAATATTCCAGATTTGATTTTCTGTTCTAGGGTTCAATATCTAGAACCCTAATTCGTTTTGCACTCCAATCGTCAAAAGGCAACTAGGTTTTCATTAGATCAGATTTCTTGGAGGCGCTCACGTGCAACAAGACGAGGCAACATCAGCCCTAGCCGCGAACGTCGCCAGGCTCCTCCTCGACACTAGCATGCAGTCATCCTCCGAGGGCGGCAAGCCCTAGCCGCAATCAAGGCGGCCCTTTTCTCCATCCCCTGGCACCTCCATTCTCGTCGTTGGCGGCGCTATTCACATGTGGCACCATCCATGCCGCACATCGCCAGGCTCGTGCGGCAACATCGACCAAGCGGCGCCCTTCCGCATCACCCTTGTAGGCGACAAGCATCAGACCCAAGGTGCAAGGCTCCGCAGATATCCTTCACCGCAGGTCTCCTGTTCACGAGGCAACCAAGCCCTTCAGGCGGCGCAGATTCAGCAGATTCAGGTCCCAGCGGTGCAGGCACCCTCGCGCCTTCAATAGGCGACGTGGCTCAGACTCGACACTCGATAAACCCTAGCGTCTGGCGGCGCCCTCCCACAGCCTCGCGCGTGCCCTTCCTGCATCGCAGGACGAATCCCAGGCGCAGCATCTCTCTCCCTACCGCAAGCAAGGCGATACCCTGCAACCGCACTCTCCTCTTCCCAGCACAGCCCTACAGGCGTGCACTTTCCCTCCAAGCGGAGTCGCCCACGTCCTGTGCGATCTGCAGCCCAAGGCGCCCCACCCCCATCGCGACACTTCCTATGCGATCTGCAGCAAGGGCGATGGCCCTCGAAGCCGCAACCACTCCAGCGAACCAATCATGGGAACCCTAGTGGTACCTTCATCTCCCTAATTGCGTGCGACGCCCCTCCCGCATACTCGCGACTCTCGCAGCCTACATTCGCGCAGGCGATGCTCCTAGAGGCGGCGTTCCGCCCCTCTGATTCCTCTTCACCATCGACGGCGGCTGGAGAAGCGGCTTCGGGTTTGGAGAAAAGAGTTCCATCGGGGGAACCCTAATTAAAGGGGTGCACTGCTCCCTTGGACTCGATGATGGGCCATCGGTTGCAGCCCCATTCGGCCGGAAAAAAAATTGGTAAGAAACCATGTGGGCCGAGTTTTTTAAAAAAAATAGCTGAGGTGATTGGGCCCAACTTTGGGCCAACCGTATGTATTAAAAAAATGCCGTAAATGTTAAAAAAAAAGAAAAAAAGGGGGTGCGTGCGTTAAAAAAACTGACAAAAGCCGCACGCATTTCGAGAAAAAATTGATGATGAAAAGCAGTTAAAAAAAAGATTGAAACGGTTTTAAAAAAAATCTCACGGCTTAAAAAAATGATGAAAAGCCGCAAGGAATTTTTTTTGAGAATATTCATGTTCTCCCCATATTTATGTATTTTTGTCTTCTCCCTACATTGTCGATGTCAGTGTTTCCGACAAGTACGGGAGAAAAGGGGAGTATATATGTAGAGTCACAGGTCTTGATCCAGATCCAGATTCAGATGCCAGTTTCCAGTCCAGCCAGATGTTCAGACTCTACAAGATTTTCATATGAATATTTTTTCATACGCATTTTCAGACTCGACGATCAGATTCTGAGTCCACAGCCATGATGCGCAGACATTCAGACTCGACAGATTAGTCAGAGTCCAAGATCGAGGCACTCTATGATGAGGCCCATTTTTCGAATTCTCCAGAGAGAGACTCCAGTTTCGGACACGCACGAGTTTGCGGTCATTTTCAGATGAGCATATGTTGCCATCATTTGTTCGTGGTCCCCATCATTATTCTTGTTTTGTAGGCCAGAGTTTTCATGTGAGCCATAGGGACTCCAGAGTAGAGGACCATTCCCTATGCCATGTTGGCAAGGGTTTTCATGTGGTATCATAGGTACACCAGAGCAGTGCACCATTCTCTGTGCCAGATGGGAGAGACCCAGTTCTCCGATGAGGAGACTTTCTTTCAGACTCCATTCTCCAGCAACCGTGGACTCCGACGAGGATTGCACAGCCACGGCTCGTTCAGTTCGGCCCTTTTCAGAGATGGAGCGGTTGTCCACATTATTGTGGCGGGCCAGAGTAATCCGACGAGGAGACTCATTTCCAGTTGCAGCGACTCTGACAGGCGCAGTTCAGAGCGCTTGCTCTCCGACGAGGAGATTCAGCAGACTCACACTCCATCCCATTCGTCCTCCTCACCTGCACGGCATGAGAAGCAACATCCTCGACTGCAGCAATGTGCGCGTAGGGTTGATATTGTCCGTAGTGTCCTGTAGCGTTGAGTTGAGTTTCTTTCTATTTGTCCAAGCTAAGCATTGCATGCTCCAGCTTGAGGGGGAGTGTTAGAGTATTTGGTTATGCGTCCATGAGTTGTAGATGGGTAAATGGATACCTCCGGGATCCATTTACCCCATCCAGTTGTTTAGTCCCACATCGTCCAGTAGTGGGACTTGGAGGCCATGTGGAGACTATATAAGAAGCCCCAGGCCTCCTGTAACAGATGAGAAAAAGCAATGAAGCATATGCCCCTTTGAGGGCTTCTCCCGTGGTTACATCCCGCTCCTCACGGAGTAGGGTTCCACATAAAATCATGGTGTTCCATGTTTATGTTTCTTGTTCTTATGCTCTGTTTATCATTCCGCTTCCGCTTCCGATTTTCTAACATCATCAAAAAAAACTTACAAATTCAGTTC